>UFQX01000508.1:260514-322757 GCA_900497675.1 Arapaima gigas
TTTTTTTTTTTTTTTTTTTTTTTTACTCAATGGTTTTTAAAGCAAGCGTACTCAGACTTTTGACTAATATGAAACGCACGTTCTCTGAACCGTTTCCTCTTTTCAATTTCTGTCATGAACTAGATGACCAGTGACTTGTCCACCTGTAAGCAACAGTGTTTAAAAAGTGCCGCTGAGGTTACAGACACCTTATCCCATTTAGCTGAGACCACTATATCCAGGTACTCACAAGGAAGGCTGTCTGCAGGGGATCGGTATGAAAACCATTAACATAACTTGTCTTGTTTGTGTTTAGTAGGAGTCAAAGTGCTCTCTATGGATATGAGTATGTGTGTGTTTGGTGACGTTCTGCAATGTGTTGTGAAGTGCTGTCTTTTTGGAAGGGGCTGTGATTTGTGCGTTTTTTTTTTTTTTTTTCGTTATGTCTCGCTGGCCTCGCCTTTTGTGTACCCTGGGGTCTCGACCTAAAACGGTTTCAGAGGTCTTTCCCCACAGGCCGCTTCTGACAGACATTTCTGTCTGTACGCAGCAGAGCTGCTGTCAGAACACATCTTGATCCTTCTTCTTTGTCCTAATTCTAGAACACAGCCTGAATCAATTACGTAACCTTTGGCTACCTGACAGGTCGATGACTAGCCACGTGGATTATGCCGACAGTAACTGTGGAGAAAACCGGGTATGTTAATAGTTAAACACTGTTAAAGAACTGAAGTAAGGGCACGTGAACTTTGAGGACAGATAAGCTTGAATATGTTTCTTCCTCTTTAGCCCTCTCTTGTCAGTTCAAACATCCTTTACTGAGCAATTTGAAAGTGTGATCTCTGATTCTGAGCACAAGTTGTTGAAAATGAGTAGAATCCCAACAAAAAGCCCTGTCTTGTCGGCCCACCGCTGCACCAGATGACAGACCAGTGTCACTGTCAGACAGAGTCCATGACATAATGGGATGGTTTCTGGGGGAATTTTGTTTCCATGTAATAAACATGTACGATAGCTGGATCATGTTCTTGTTATACTTTAACATGTACTGTAGGCGATAATGAGTTATGGGGGGAAAAAGCACCATAAACTTAAGTGTCTTACTGTATGTAAACCTATTTATGCAGGCATACATGTAAAAGTCCATGTACATATTATAGTGAGAATTGCCAGTTTTCAGAACTGTTGGTGAGATAAGATGGTTGTTTGTTCTCTGTCGGTTCACACAAACAAGAGGATCACCGTATATTAACCATGTGTGCAAGTAGAGCTAGCTTAAACATAAACGCTTTGTTGAGATGTCCTCGGTATCTAGTCGAAACAGGTGGGAGAGAACGTACGCGAGCGTTTCCGCTGCCGTTTGTTTTGCCGTGTCAAAGACTCACAATGCACTGTACGTTAAATCTGACGGATTGCCCTCAAGACGTAGTGTGAGAACGGAAGTCTTCCACCTCCCCATGAGACATGCAAAGTGATAACCTGTTCCTGCTCAAAATAAAATTCAGTTCACATTTTGTGTGGTTGTGATGGTCCTTTTTCTATTTCAGAACTGTGATCGTGAACATTTCTGGATTTATTTACATAAAGTAACTAACCTTGTGCTTCCAGGGTAGGATTTGGACTGTTGCTACCTTGCACTGGAAAAGCAGTTACTGCGGGTGGGCGGGCGGACAGACAATTGTTTGTTTGGCTGATGCCCGACTAAGAGAAAATAAGCCCATTACAGAGCGATGGACAATCTTATGAGTTCAATCTTAATTTTCATATAGTGCTCTTTTCAGCAAAGTGACGCAACATATAAAGGTGGCACAAAATGACAAAAGTGAAAGAAAAATAAAGGTAGGCTGCTAGTGAATTGCATTGAAATGAGCTGTCTGTGGTCCATGAGGAAAGGAAAATGAAAACAGACTCCCAGGCCAAGGAATTTGGAGAATAATAGACGGGGGTCTGCTGGCTGCCCACCTCTCCTGACAGCAGTGGTATAACAGCTTTTCAGGTCCTGGACCCACTAGAAATATTTCAAATAATTTTCAGCAGTTATACACGGGCTTGCGAGTGTTGCCCTTGTTGTGAGGCCCATGTTTGAAAGAATCATCTTGAACCTGGATTCAAGGTTAAGTTTCACACGGAGAAACAAAAATTTATTGGTATCTATATGTATTAAGAAGGAAAAAAAAAAACATGACCGGGAAATTTGTAAGGAGAGAAAGGGGCTCTGTGGAGGAGAGGATGTATGTGGTCAAATGGGACTGCGGTTGCAAATGTTCTACTGTCTGAACGTATGAAAAGTGCGCCTGGGGGCTCCTGCGTATTTTCATATTTTTCATACCCTTTTTCGGAGCTTCAGGGCCCTAGTCCAGCAATAAGAAATGACACGGTATTAATGGTAATGAAAGCATAATGTAAGCGGCCTCCATGTTTCCTTTGATAAAGGACCAGGAGGGTGATATTTCATTTGCTCGGCCTACTTGTAACAGTTAATCTACAGTGTATTTGCATAATCGCGATTCAGTGAACAAACATCCGTATAATATGAATGAATCATTTCCCTGACCACCCGGACGTATAATTGAATATGCATATTTCTGAGAGGTCTTAGTGGTTCCCCTAAAGTACTGGTCATGTATGGTGCATATATGTGTGAATAAAACCGACGTTGCGGCAAACGTGGACCTGCAGCTTGTATGTAAATGAACGTAACAAAATGCAAAGATAGCGTTGGTACAAAGTCAATCTGCAGGAAATAATTTTTGAAAATTAGGCAAAAAGTTACAAACCACGCGATACAGTTTTAAAACCAATTTGACTGTGTCCCCGGAAAATATACAATACAGATAGTGCGTTTGAAATGTGCGTCATACGCTGGGTAATGTGGGGTCTTGCGTGATCCAGCGTGGGGTTTGCATAAGTTATCCTCTGTTACTGTTCACTTCTCCATTTCAGTGCTTCTCAAGAAGAAGAATGCATGGAAACTGTTGAGTCCAAAGACAGCACCTCCAACCACCGTGGCACCTGCTGACCCGTCGTGGTGCACGTATTTCAACATTGCTTAAAAATTGTATTTTTGAACACACACAGCCTCTTGGAGGGAATTGGAGGAAGCGTTGCCCTAGACTTGAACCTCACGAGGTTCTCCGTGAAGGACAATGCTGTCTCACTTCTGATTTTCTTTGCGATGGTTTCATATCACAAATTCCCTCCATCGCGTTTACCTCGACGTATAAATTTTTGAACTCGTGCCATAAAAGTGCTTTCAATGGAATTGTCATTTTGACGATCAGGCTGGAACTGGTTCCCGGGGGGGCAGAGATTGTGTGTCCTCTGTGATGCAATACATTCCAGCAGGCCTCCGATAAAGCCCAGCATCCGTGGCAGCAGGTAACAGCCTCTGGTTAAGATCGCTGGGTGAGTAATGCTGTCCGGTTCACTGATGGAAACTGAAGGCATCCTGTAACTGCAGTAGCAGGACACGCATGCACGGCATTCTTGGGGATTTTGCAGAAAAAGGTAATGTTTATAAAGATGCCAGCTATATGCCTTTGACATCTGCGGAACAATAAAAGCAAGTGTCCTATGACCCAGCTGTTAAGTTTTGTCCACTCCAGTTGCGGTACTGAATCCTAATCCACTTTAGAGATTTTCCATACTTCTAATGATGCCATATTCTGGGCTGCAGACTGGACAGCATCCTAGAAATCCTAGAAATTATTCCAAAAATCCATATTTGCTGAGTCACAGGAGAGTCGGGCCAGTTCCTGGGGAACTTCTGCTTCAGATGTCACATTTTTCAGATTTACTTGGGTTAAATAATGCATGGCAATGCAGCAAATTGTAAATCATTGCCAAAAACTCAGCACCATTAGATTTTCCAGACAGTTTTTTTTTTTTTTTTCTTGGTTGACTTCTTTAAAATTGTCCTCGGCCTCCTCTGCCTGTTTCTTCTGCGTGAATCACAGTTTATTTTGCAAACAGCTTTGAGCCATTTTTTTCCAAGGTTACACGTATCCGTACTTTTTTGCAGGATGCCTTCTGAAGTATGTGTGAAGAGCGTCTAATTTATTCGGCGAGAAAACCTTTTCCTTCCTGCCAGTAATAAACTGCAGGAGAAATCGCATACATCTCCACACCTGTCTCCTCCATACACCGTCTCGGGAAGTTCACACCGACGTCCCCATCAGCACTGATTTATTTCTGTTGATTGCTGTATTTTTCCCTCCGAGACACGGGGGTGTGAGGAGCGTAAGGATGAGCTTCGTAGGAACTGATCTGAGAGAACCTGACAAAGTGAAGAAACCCTGCCTTTCCGACATCTCATGATATTATGGTGTCAGACTCTTCTCAGGTTTGGGGCGATACAGATCTGAATAATGTGCCGCCTTAAATCTGTAATAAGTAACCGGCTTGGGATTTTTTAAAGCTTCTGTGGAATTGCAAGCCTGGGGTGATGTTCTTAATTGGTTGAGACAAGGGTCTGTGGTTAAACAGCAGGGAAAGGACCTACAACACAACTCGCACACTCCACGTATGTCCTCCAGAATGTTATGGGGACGTGATTTTGAAATAACAAAAAAGGTATTAAACTGTAAATCATAAATCACTGCCATTGTATTGCAGTGAATATTTCAGGGCCCAGCAAGTAGTTTAGTAGTTACACTATAGATGTGAGGTGAGCTATGAGGACTTGGGTTTGAATCCCTGCTCCTGCTCTAATACCCTTGATCACGGTACTTACCCTGAAGTGAGGCAGGTAATATTACACGGTAAGTCTTAAAAAAATCAGATAAATAAATAACCTTAAGGGAAGTGCTGTGCAGTATGCAGGTAAACTTTACCATGTGTGCTGCAGACTGAGCCCTTGCCTGGTCTTCTGCTTACATACAACCCAGTAGAAAACACTAGTAAACCTGTCCTATCGGCAGAAGCTGCAGAGCCACTTCTCTGTTCTGTCTGTTCTGTATGATCATTAAAATGCAGTTTAATAAGTGTATGTAGTATCTATATGTTTGTTTTCTGGTTGCACAAAGTCAACATGGTAGCTGTTACCCGCACTGCCCAAAAGAGAACATTCGCTGTGACCATTCAGGACTCTTTCACAAGGTGCATTCAGGAACTTTTCTTTCTGCGCTGCTTTGTCATTCTTGTTTTCTGTGGGTCCCAGTTTCTAGCTCACATGCGTGAACTTCTCATCCCGCCAGTCTGTGTTCCGCTCTGCTGCTAACCCAGACATTCAGCGCCGTGGCACAAAGCCGCAGATCTTACAAACACTCAACTACAGGAGACCAAAGGAGATGCAGCTCGCTGCCTTTTTTTTTTTTTTTTTTTTAAACTGGCGGGTCCTTCCCATCTGCCCAGGACAGACACCCTTGCAGAATGAGAACAGGAGGCAGCAGGCTTTATATTTTTAAGTGCATGTAACTCTTGGTTAGAATTAACTTTAGTCACCTTCTAAAGGTCCCAGGTTTGAGTCCCCATCCTGCTGTTGCACCCTCGATCAAGATCTTTACCCTGAGATGCAATAAAAAATTGCCCAGTTGTGTAAATGGGTGAATCACAGCATGCAGCATAGTGCACAAACCTAACATCCAGTACTGAATCACCTTGGTCCGGTTTCAGCCAAACACAATAAATAATAATTTAATTTATTGCATTTTTTTATGCTATTATTTTAGAGTGGGGTGCAGGGAGCAGTGCAGCCGTGTCACAGAGCCTGGGCTGTTTGGGTGTAGGTTTGAATCCAGCTCCGTCTGCTAAGTTAGGATGTTCTCCCCATGGTTTTATGGGTTTCATCCTGATGTTCTGGTTTCCTTCCACTGGCCAAAGACTTGTGTTTCAGGATAATTGGTCACTCTAAGTTAGCCTATTAGCCTTTGTGTATGTGTGGGGGGGGGCTGCCCTGCAGTAGATAGGTGCCACATCCAGGGTACAGTTTTATAGACTAGGACCCAATGATTCCAGACTGTTGCAACCCTGACCAGCATACAGCAGTTGAAGAAGAAAGAAGTGGGTTCTCCACAACAGGAGATGGGGAAGAGTGAGGTTGAACACTCATGAGAATGTGCATGAGCAAGGGAGTGAGGGGGGTCTGTAAAATATAACAACGCCATTGTATGTCGCACGTCCTACTTGACCCTTTTATCTTTCACGTGAGCAGGTGGGGGCACCCCTGCCAGTCCACCAAGTGAACCAACACCTGAGAGTCATGACAGGAGTAGCAGAAGGGAGACGTTTTGCTTATGAATGTTTTTCTGCTTTTCGGTGTGTTTTTTGGTTCCCCATTTTTGTTTTATTTTTTAGATTAAATCCTCTTTTGCTTGTTGACTCCTGCTGCCCCGTGCCTTGGTCCTGTCCACGTGGGCCACCGCCGCCCCACAACAGGCCACACGCAGGACAGCAGCCATCCTTTCCCCTCCTCCTCGGCTCGGTGGAAGGCATTACTGTTTTTTGGGAGGGGTGGGGGGTCACGTGCACTCCCCCCTCCCCTGAACGATCCTTTTTCTTACCGTTCTTTTGAATACTGGAAGGTCATGTCTCTCAGGGAATCTTGATGTATGTGGTTGAACTGAAGGGACCACGTGCTTCCAGAAATTTGGAAAACACTAAACACTAAAATCGTCTCTTTCCCCTTGATCTTTTTTTTTTCCACAGTAAGCAAATTAATATGCACTTTTTGTTCATTTCACTTTAAATATGTGGGTTTTTTTAACAAATAGGAACGGGCAGTGAACTGAAGCCACTCGACAGTTTTATTCCACGCAGATTTACAGGCGAAGTTCTGTGTCTGCTGTAGTTTTCTGCATTGTTGTATTAGTCTGGACCCCTGGGGTGGTGTTTACTGCATGCAGCGCAGCGAATGCTGCACTGATTCCGCGGGAACCATGAAAGAATTGACAAAGGGAGGTTAGGATTGATCATGCAAGGTCTGCAGATCGATTCTTTGAGAGTCTCCAGAAAACATTAAATAAGGTACAATATGGGAGGGACAAGCTGCTCAATAGTCAGCAGTGAAGGTATAGATCACATCACTAAATGAGAAGCACAGTTTGTTCAGTGTACAGTATTAACATTCGGGACGGCTGTATTAGCTCTCACCGTGCAGTAAATGACAGCTTTATGGATTGTTTGAACCAACCTTGACTCCCTCGTGCTCTTTGTTACCGGCAGGAGGGCCCGAGAGGGTCCTCACGAACGGCTCTTCAGCCGCGTGGGGCCGTTTACTCGACACTACTGTCACCTCCTGGGAAAGGGCTGCAACTGCACTGCTGGCTTTTGCTCATCCCCCTTCTGAAGCAGCTGACAGAGATGGTCCTAAAAACTTGTCCCGCTGCTTTATTTTGTAAAATGCTGAGGTTTCTGTTTAATGGGAGGAGGTGGCTTACAGCGGTGACAAGGGCGTCCATCCATGAGGTCCATCTTGAGATTTTTGGCAAGGAAACCGGTGGCTCATTTTCACACACTGGATTGGTAAGATGGCCCTGGAAGTGTGTGTGTGTGTGTGTGAATATGAATATGAATGTATGAATATATGAATATTTGGTATGCTGAGCATTTGCAAAATTAAGAAAAAATGTGACACTTACTTTGCAGATTGGTTCCGACTCCATATTCACATGATGCTGAGTTACTGAGTAATATTTTTATGAAAGTGTTCAGCTCTTTTTTGAATCGCCTTGTAATATCTGAAATCAATCTGTGAACCAAGACAGAGTACTGGCAGATATGTTGTTAGTTAACGTAACAGTTAATATTAACAAAATCCGTTAGCATGTCCAGCAACAGTAAATGTTTTGTCTTGGTGCTGAAAACAGACCGAAAGTTCATGTAGAAAAAAGTTCCCTGTGCCAAATTTTCAAGTGCCATTGTGTAAGAAGTTTCAAGAAGGTGATGAAGTCTTCCAAAGGTTATTAAAATTGTGATGCTGGTCTAATGTTAACATGTCTAGCAGAAGTAAGTAAGACACGTGTGTGAATGACATGCTGGTGGAGGGAGCTTTTGGTGGACTATAACAACGGACATTTTTTAGCAGGTACAAAAAAATCCACCTTCCTTGTGTGTTTTTGTGTATTTAATTCCTTGGTAATGTACACCTTGTGTATTTTTAATATATATTAAGCTGTTTTGTTTAAGTATAGAATAGCTTTTTGGCAATTCACTGAACTGCAAATAAATCTGCAGCCAAACGTTCACTTTCTTACAGACTCGCTAACCCGACTCGTCCATCGATCGGTCGACAGAGGGGCCTTCCACTCAGGCCTTGCCATATGCATCCACACCTAAATGCACACATTATCTGCCCCTAAATCAACCCGCCCCCCCATTACACCCACCCCGCTCACCCAGGTCAGAAGCCAGGGGGGACGGAGAGGTGACCTACAGGATCAGAGTAAAGCCTTTGAGTGGGCAGCTAATGCGCTATTTAGTGCATCGCATGTGTGCGGGCGGAGCGGGCTGCCCTGGAGTGCCTGTCTCATGCTGAAATGAGAGAGTGACAGTGCCGTCCCCACCCGGCGAGGCGCGGACCCCTCTCAGGTGGATTAGCCCCTTCATCCCTGTTTTAATTCCCAACAGCTGAACTGAAAATGTGACCGGACTACGCAAACGCAGTTTAGAAAAAAAAAATCCCTAATGATCCACTTTCAGTCTCTGTGGACCTTTTTGCTTTTTAAAAAATCTACTAAGTGTTTTTTTTTTTTTTTGGTACTGGTGCACCTCTTGAACGTCAATGTATTATTTTTTTCCCGTTATGTTTTGTACCTCGGCCTCAGCGCAGTGGGTTATTTGTTCACTTTAGGGTTTGACTCACTTCTCCGCACAACCGACGTCTCTCCCTAATGGAGATACCAGCATGAGAATTATTACTGGTGACAACAACGCGGGAACCTGAACAAACTGACACATATAAATTTCATTATATTACCCTGGGTTCCGGCGACATCGAGGCGGAAAGAGTACACAAAAAAATACAAATGAACACAGGTAGTAAATGCGGCACCGGGACAGTTCCCGGCGCCAAGATTTTTTTATTGAAATTAAGATGCAGGTCAAATGTTTTTCTAGTGAAACTCGAATTTAGCTGAATTTATTCCCTGTTTGCCCTGGGAGTTTCTAATGTTTCTAGTTTCTAGTTCATAACTTCATCAAAAACAGTCTGGATCGTAGTTAAACAGGTGCAAAGAAGGGGATGAGCCGAGCTTTTTATTACCGATAAGTTCATTATTTACGTTCTCAAAAGAACAGTAGCACCATGCAATGCTTAGTAATGAAAAGCTTTGCTGGTAGCAAAACGAAATATTTCGTGCCTCGTACATATTTCATTTATTTTTTAATCCCTCTGTAAAGTTATTTTCAGTTGGAGAAGAAACAGAGCCACTTTTGTCTATATTGAAGAGTAATATAGAAGAAATTGACATTGGAACAGTTTTGTCTATATAGCAAGACCAATCTGGAGTTATTTGGGGGGCTACTCAGGCTTGGCCTGGTCTTTTAATGGAGGGCAGGCTATAGGTAAGAGTGGCCTCCTCATAAAATCAATATCGATTTGGCCTATGATGAGTTTGAGGAAAGGTACTGCGTTTTCTTCTCAAGACGAGTAGCGTGACTTTGACGAAGAAGAAGAAGGTTCCCTGCTTCAGAAGCGGGACAGCTGATGTTCGAGGGACACATCCTCTCAGTCTCAGCTACGGCTCGAAAAACGTGTCAGTTGGGTTTCATCGTATTCAGCTTGGAAGCTTATTTGACCCAGTCTCCATACGAAGGTCTCACTCTGGCACGTATGCTGTGGAAACGTCTACCCTTCTTCAACCAGGACAGGCAGCTCCCTGATTCCACCAAGGGGTTAATCTTGACCAGCTGCTGCCATTTTCAAGGGATGATTTCTCTGGTTATATTCTCAAAAACATGATCATCACACACTCCTCCAGCCTCAAGCCGCTTGCTGGACCCATTCACAAGAGGTCCAAAACTGAAAGTCCACACGGTCTTGGTTTTAGCTCCACTGTGGTTGAAAGAGCTCCCTTTGTCCCTCAGATGTGCTGAATCCCTTCCAGCATTCAACTCTCTCAAATCCCATCTCTTTCAGACCCTTTTCCCTCCCTGTCACCTTTGTAACTTAGTTCATAACCCCTCACTGCGTATGACTTTCATCAAAGTAGTTTCTTGCTCCTGGCACTTCTAGTAGCTACTTGAACATGTGCAGGCAAATCGTGGCATCAAACAAACAGTTTGTGCTTTAATAATTGTGTATCTAAGCTTTCTGTCCGTTGCTATTTCGTTGTTTACTCTGAACTGTGTGTCACTTTGAAAAGAAGCGTTTGCCAAATCCAGAATGTAGATGAAACAGCACTTAATCCAAGAACTGCTGGCTCCTCTGTGCTTCGGCAGCATTAAATATCCGCAGTCATATAACGGCTTATGAGGTTTTTCGCAGTGGCTTTTTATGGACGTGTTTATCCAGAGCCACGCAGGTCAGTAGTTTGAAATGTGTGTTGCGTTGGGTGTAACTGGCTGAAACTGCGCGCTAAAACTCGCGCCGGGTTTGCAGCCCCGGGCGTGGATCGTGGCAGCAACAGCTGATCCCGGGATGTTCGGAATGCTTTTGTGCAAAGATTTTTTACTTTTCTAGCTTTTGAACGGGGCCGTTTTACTCCCCTTCGGAAGCGCATGGGATTAGCGCGGGGTGGTGGGGGTGGGGGGGGGGGTGGGCTCGCTGACAGATGTCGGTTGATCGTGGTCCACCGGTTGCTGCTTTGCTGGGGGGGTGACGTCTGTCCAACAGGACAGGAGAGCGTCCTAGCAGGATGAGATGCTTTTGATGAAATCTCAGAAAAATTGCACCAAACCTAAAGTGGCCATTTCCAAGTTAAACTGTTTCAAACATGAGGTGAATATGGGGCAGTAGGTGGCGTAGTGGTCAGAGCTGTTGCCTTGCACTCAAAAGACAGAAAGTTTGAATCCCTGAACCTCCCCCCCTTGTCCCCAAGTGTAGTAGATATGATCAAATTGCTTACCCCGAATCACTCCATTAAAAATGACCCAAGTGGGTAAACCACTGTAGGTACTGCATTTTGCAGACCTCACATATTACTTCCCTTGGAAATAAGCATCTGCTAAATGGATACAATAAATAGTAATAATATGCTCTGTAGATTATGGTTTACATGTATTTGCTTGAACCCATTAAAACACCCAGACTGTATCTATTGGGCAAAATGACTTTATTAATAGCAGAAATACAACTACTGAAGACAATTACAAGGGACAGTTTGTAGCTTATGGAACAGGAGATATAAAACAGGCAGTAACAGGCTGGCTTCAGAAGAAGCCATGTTAAAACTCTTAAAAGTATGACTGTTAACCACCCTGTCATTGTCTGATGGTTTATTCAAAGCCAGACCCCCCCCATGGTTGACCTCTGCTCTGTCTGGATGCAGCGGCCCTTGGAAATAATTACATTTAACCGTTTTTCTTGAAAAAATCTCTTCTCGCTGAACAATAAATAAAGAAACGCCTTAACTGAATGGTTCCATTGACCACATTTCATTCAGAAGGACAGTTTTACCTGCAGAGAGCAGCAGGTGTCGGCGTGTTGTGGCAAAAGCTAAGACGTTCAAAGGGAGATTATAGGACACCTTCCCAACAGTAGTATCTTCTCAAAGCAGGTTTTTTAAAAATATAAATCTCAGTTGTACCTTCTGCATGTACAACCAGTCAAATGTTTAAGTTCAACAATCTGGCCAACACCTGTATGGGAGGAACTGGACAGAAGAGTGAAAGCAAAGCATCTCTAACATCTAACATCTTTGGGAGCTGCTGCAGAAGAGCCAGGGAAGACATGGCACCTCTTTTCCCCATCAAACCTGTTTGCCTAAAGTCAAATTTGAGCAAAACTAGTTTCCAGCATTTGTGCTGAATTTTGTCACTGGTTCAGGCGTGTCATACGAGGCTAGAAGATCCTGGCAGGATGAGATGGTTTTGATGAAATCTCAGAAAATTGCACCAAACCTAAGGTGGCCATTTTTCGTATGTCGCCACGAAAAAGTGTGCAGTGACAGATGCAGTGCGTAAAACCAGCCACCGCTTCACTTCAGTTCCCACGTTATTTGCAGAAGAAATCAGGAACAGTTTCTTTGTCGTCTCAGGGACTCGGATGTACCCTGGTAATCCTCTAAGGCCCATAAATTTGATTAAAAACTCATACCTGTGGCAAATACAATGCATTTCAGCAATGAAATTGACACAAGTTCTGCAGACCCCCCCGCCGATACTTCTGAACACCGTACGTGAAAATAAAGCAAGGAAAACGATCACATGTCATATTTAACTATATACTTTGCTTTTGCTGTTCGAGTTAAACTCGGCTTTATAAATACTTGGTTTGAAAACCTTTTTCGTTTCGTAATATGTGACCACACCGAAATGCAGTGTTTTGTAACCTTAATCCCTCCTAGCTGATGCGCATATCATCAGTAAAACTTTATTCCATTAACTGGCTGAGTCACAACCCTCCTGTGCGACTGAGATTGGTACAGATTGATCAATATGAGAATCGGCCTGTGTTCAGTCCCAAACAGCAGCAGCAGAAAAAAACACACTTAAATACATATCTACATACAGTATAGCTTTTTACTGGTAACTTAGCGCCTTTGGCCTCTAGGGGGGCTCACTGATATGAACGCGGGGTCTCGCGGTGGCAGGCTGCCTGTGCGAATTAAACGGCCTTGTGCGCGTGCATTCGCCAGTCAGAGTTGCTGTGGGAATGGGTCCCGGGGTCGAGGGTCATCGAGGAAGATGAGGTTATCGATGGTGGATGCCTGTCCTGTGTGATCCGGGAGAGGTCCGGTCGAGCGGAGCCTCGCTGGCAACGGGCCCCGCCTCCTCCGCCACGACGCTTTCTCCTGGGGAGGCAAAGAGCAGAGGAATTTTGGGTCAAGACCCCAAAACGCATGCAGGCACAGGACTGCGGTAATGAGAGGAAGATTGAAATATGCTGCCGTGTGTCGTGAGCTGTGATTGTTGTCCTGTGACATTAGAGCCATCCTGTGTTGCTGCTGGGGGCTGGGGGCGGGGGGGGGGGTCCTGGTCTGTAAAACTCGCGTTAGAACCTGAATGTAAACATACCTGTTTCAGAGGAACACGACGGACACACAGCTCCTCTCGGGGTCCCTGCTGCCTGAAAGACTTCGCCTCCCTGACCGGCGGTGCCGTCCCCCAGAACCACGCAGACCTGGAAGGGGCGGCGACGACACAAATACGCACGTGTAGCTCGACACACGCTCACGCGCCTCACAGACGGGACGGCTTTGAGGATCCGTCTGAAGCCGGAAGGGTAGAAATATGGTATTAACCTGCACCCCCACCTTCTGGGTTATGTCATACGCTGGCATCCTCCGCCCTTTTTTCTTTCAAACTTGATGGCTTTAAACCAGGATTATGGGGTGTTAACATTCAGGAGCCGGTGCCAATAGTGACAGGCTGAAGAACACCTTTGGATTTTCTAATTAGGGAAACAAAGGCTGCGAATTCCCATGGAGCCTCACATCCAAATCTGATCCGTACCCCCCGCCCCACCCCTTTCCCCGTCTGATAAGGTATCCATCACAACATTTGGAGCAACGTGTTGTGGGCCCCAGAGGATGAGCCTTTCCTTCCGCCCCTGTGAACTTTCATGCCGTCGATGCTGACGGAGGAAGCCGATGAAAGGGGGTTCGGCAGAAAGACGCCTGAGTAAAGGGACACGTCCACATCTACGGGGCGATCCCTTTGTCTTCGCAGACTGCTGCTGCACCTTCGCAAACACAAATGTTTTGGATCCTTCATGGACGTTTATTCCAGCAGCTGAAACTGTTCTCCAGAGTCACTTGCACTGATTTACCAGTTTATACAGGTGGGTAATTTTTGCCGTATTGGTTCAGGGTAAATACGTCGATCAGGGGCACTACAGCAAGAAGTGGGTTTCAAACCTGGGTCATTTCTGTGCAAAGCAGGAGCTCTAGCCGCTGCACCACCTGCTGGACTATCCAGCCTGTGGAAGGTCAGTATATACGTGTACTGTACTGCAGTGTACACTGGCTGCAGCTCAGCGGGTTCATGGTCCTGGAGTTGATAAGGTCACATCAACCCAGGGCGTCTGATGAGGAAAGAATCGTTTCAACCATGAAGGACACCCGACGTTCTTGGGGATTCTAAATTTTGCTAGAGCAGGAGGGCAGCTGAGGTTTGAGACCCCAACTGGGAAGAGGTAGCCACTGGAGACTGGGACCCACCTGTGGAGTGCTGCTGCCGGTGGTTTTGGAGCTGCGGCCTTCGCTCCCGCTCAGGTCATCGGCAGCCATCTGCTTCTTTGAGATCCACTTAGACCTGTTGGGGTAGGAATGTGTTAGAACACCAGGAGCAGGATCTCAGGGACCCCGATCGTCTGGACTGAGACCAGAGCGACTGTGGGCAGATGTGACTGGACCCAGAAGCTAAATTAATAGAGAAGATGTAATGAGGACAGCAAGCAGCATTGGTGCCTCACAGCTTGTGGGCTGCGGGTTCTGAGTTTGTATCTTCTCCTTGATGCTCTGTGACGGACGGGAGTCCCGTCCAAGGTTATGAATCCTCACTCCATATGCTTCCAGGATAGACTCTGGGCCACCATGGATCGATGGATGGATGGAAGGATGGATGGGTGGATCAAGTGTGTTGAAACGATTTAGTTCCGTGTCACACACTTTGGAAACGCTCTCCTTTCTGCTGTAAAGTGAACGCCACAGAATATCTAGTGAGCTCTGCGTTTAGTGTCTGCTGGTCTGTCGGCACGCACAGGGTACAGTCTCTCCCGGGGGGCGGCGGATGTTCGCAATGTCTATTTCCGCGCTGTCAACAGAGGGCGAGACGGGTCAGGGTGTGGATTTGCAGGAACAGTGGTCTCCGAAGACATGCCCGTATGTAGAGGGATGAACCACTCAATGGGACAATATAATAAAGCGGTTGGACGTACGGCGAACGACCTCATCTTAATTGTGTACGTCTGATCCCTTTGACCCCCAGCTTGGCACCGAAGCGAAGGAAACACGGTAAACGGGTGGGAGATTTCCGTTGGGGGTGGGCGGTCGAGGGGACGGACTCGGCGGCGGGGGCTGAGGTGTTTGGACGGAAAAATTGAGGAAAAAGGCCCACCAGTCAAGTGCGACAGGCAATTTGGAGCAGAAATATTGGCGACCACGCAGCGTTTAAATAAGGTTATAGATCACTGGGTCCATTTTTGGGCACAGAAATGACCTAATTTGACGGGTAATTGCTGTAGTACAAGCCGAACCAAGCATGTAATTGAAAGCGTGCGCATCCACAAGGAAGTGGAGGAAGCGCGGGGCTCGGGTGTCTGGGGGGAGTTGGCGGTGCTGCTTTGTGAGTCAAAAGATCCCGCCTGGAGCAGCGTGACCGAGACCTGTGGAAGAACTAGGTCCAGTGGAGGAGAAGTGCAAGCAGGGGACGTGGAAGAGAGAGTATAGAATCCGGAAGGCGGAGGCTAGGATGGAATCTGGAAAGGAGAGTATAGGATGCAAAAAAGAATGGGAGGCGGACAGGTGAAGCGTCTCCCTGGAGTCCACATCGCTGATCGCTGGCCTGCTGCGTTGCCCGCCCCGTGTCGCCCCCGTCTGAGAGACACCTGGTAAGGGGGAACCTTTGATGCCCCCCGCCAGATTCACACCCGAGGGGCCTGTCCATAATCCCTCGCTGCCAATTGTAATAAGAGAAAAAAGCCTCGGTTTTCCACATTTCCCCTCCTCGTCTGAGAAATGAGGGTTTTGGCTTATCGGGGCTGTTTAGTACACAGAGGGTCCCAGGTTCCTGCCACAGTAGGACCCAATGTATGCTAAATCATATGTACTTCAGCTATTATGTAACACATTTTATTTTTTTCTGTACCTGCATGGTTATTAGGGTAATTTTAACAGGTTTTACGGTTCTCATCGGCCATCTCACCCGTAACAGTAGGCGGCGCAGGCAGCAGCGGAGAGCAAGGTGATGAGCACAGCCACACATGCGGCAACGGCCAGACTGCGCCGCTTCTCCCGCTCCCTGTGCTGCAGGTCCCACCACTGCAGGTCCCTGTGCTGGCAGCGCTCACCCAGGTAGCCAGGCTGGCAGCTGCAGACACCCACACACACACACACACACACACACACACACATGCTTAGTTATCCACTGCAGGGAATACACACACACATAGGCACACATTCTTTCCCCAAAGAAAACAACAGCATGTGGTAACACCTAAACATATATTCACACAAAAACACATGCAGTCGAATATTTCTATTTGCATGAGAGGGCTCAAAAACTGGCCAAATGAAAGATCAGCCATGTTCCTCTACTGCCATCTACTGGCCAGCACTGCGCTCTCATGAATAAAAACAAACAAGCATCCGATCCTCCCAGGTCTTCGTCACTTGGGACTTGGGATAAATGAGCCGTTACAAAAAAGAGAAAACAATGCAACAAGGCCTCATGGGAAGGACTGGGTCTTGTGTATGAGAGAGAGAGAGAGACAGCTGACCCCCCCCATGGCTTCTTCACCCAGGTACTTGCTTGCAAGCGAAGGACTCGATATCGGGCACATAGAAGCACACGCCTTCGTGGAGGCAGTAGGAGTCGTGGGAGGCAGGGCATTCTTCCATGGCGCCGTGACTGTGCCCCTGTGTGGTCAGCTCCGTTGGGGTTCTGGTTGTGGTCCACTGGACAGTGCTGGGGGTCTCTGTAATTGTGGTGGGGGATTCGTTTACAGCCGCTGTCGCAAAGAAAGCAGCTGCGTCATATGAGGGAAGCTCTTTTTACAGCACTGCATGCTCACGGTTGTCATGTCGGAGGCAGATGCTGATGTTATTGCACGTTAACACCATGTATTCGCTCAAGATTGGTACCAGGGATGTCCAGCTGGAGACCTACTTTGGCACTCGAACCCTGTCCCGCTGTACCCAGGCAGACACCTGCACAGGTAGTGGCCCTCTGTGTTCAGGCACTCGGCATAGGGGTTGCAGTCATGTGTTCCCAGCTGACATTCGTCCGTTTCTGCGTGGAGAGAGCAGCACAACGTTGTGATGAGAGGTATCATCACCCTGAGGTCCTGGTCCATCTCCAGCTTTTTAGATGATGGTGTTGGGATGTCCAGCTACAGGCCTCATGAGGGCACTGCACACCATCATACCCGTGAGCACTTTTGAGGCAGCCGTAAACACTGGTAAATCAGCGCAAGTGACTTTGGAGAAGTTTCAGTTGCATGAATAAACGTCCATTTTTTAAAACCTGGAATGACAATTTCATCAGTTTTTACAGTCTTACTGGAAGAATTCAGCTTAAGGACTTTTCTCTAGGGTATGATAGCTGGTAGCTTAGTGACGTTTCAGTATGTGAGCAGCCAACCTCCTGGGGGTTGAGTCAGCACAGCAGTTTTATTGTCACTCATTCCTCTGTCTAACTGCTAGTCACTCAAGTTGTGTGTGGCTCTGGCATCATTCACACGCAGCCCACTTGAACGTCATCCATCCCTCTATCATCAAGTGCTTTTTCCTGGTCGGGGTTGTGGCAGTGCGGAGATTTTCCCACAATTATTGGGCCCTAGGCTGTGAAACTACACCCCGCACAGGACGTGAGTCCATCTCAGGGCGGCCACACACACACACAACCACGCACAGAGTCACACGCTAGGGGTGATGTAGAGTGACAAATTAACCTGAAATTCATGTCTTTTGACTGTGGGAGGAAACCAGAGCACCTAGGGAAACCCACACAGACACGAGGAGAACATGCCAACTCCACACTGACTGAGCTGGACTTGAACTCATGTGAGGCGGCAGAACTACTCGCCAAGCCAGCGTGCCTTGGATGTTATTAAATTTATCGAGTTAAAGTTTAGCAGAAAAAAAAAATTCCGACAATTGCCCACGGCCACCTTCGCTCAGCAAGATTACCCCCAAAACCCGGCCACTCACCCACACACTTCTCCCCAGCGGCCGTGAAGCCCACCCGGCACTGGCAGCGGGAAGTGCCCCTGTCCAGTACGCACCGCGCGTTGGCATCGCACCGCAAAGAAGCGCAGTCATCCTGGTCTGCAAGGACACAGAAAGACCTCAGAGGATGAGTTTTACTTATTTTAAAGGCACCGACTTAATAAACTGAAAAAAATGCAGATGATTCATTACCAGCTTCTCATGCGACTGTTTGCAGTAACAAGTTAATAGGTGGACAAAAAGTCAAAAAATGACAAGATTAGAGTAGATTATGTCAAAGACTATAGTTTAACGTGGCGGGGTTAGACAGTGTCTACATCCTCGTGTTTTGAGTAATTTGTCGTCTGTGAGAATTTCTTTATGGTCACGTTTGTGGAGAATGTAACAGAAGGCAGTCGGGTGGACGTGGTGTTTGTCTACTGTGCAAAGAAGTCAAGCCAGAGACGTCCAAAAACCAACATCTTCAGACCACTTGTTTCCAGAAAGGTCCGTTTCCAGCTCTACACCTACGTCTCACTTTGTGCTCAACCAGCACAGCTGTAACGTTCTTTGGCACCGTCACCACAAATGTTATTTTTCTGGGTACGACACCCGTAGAATAAAGACTAGTCTAAATGCTTAATGAACAAGGGTGTTCAGGGGTGATCGAGGAGATTCAAGATTTCCACGATCAAAATAAATAATACAGAGGGTCTTCACTGGGTCCAAAAGGTTTGTGGCTCTGTAGGAAGTCCTCTATAACAGACGTCTACAGCCCAAAGGTCTACAGCTCATTACCAGAAACCATCTCCTCTGTAACCATCGTGAACTCCACCTCTTCTTTCTCCATGGCAGATTCTGACTCCAAGGCCGTTGAGGGGGCGCCCTCATCGTTCAGGGTTTCGTTCTTGGAGGCTGAAGTGTCAGGGGTCTCCTTGTCTTGAAACTCTGGCAGGACAAAAGTAGAGGGAGCTGTGGTGTAATGATGTTGAGATAAACAGTAGAAATGAGAAACTGATGTAACCCTACCTCACTTCAGCTTTGTTGACCCTGAGAGGAGAGCAGAGCTGCTTGCTCACCTTGGGGGGGCGCAGTCACATTGGCAGGGAGGCATGTTCCATCATAGGTGGATTTGATGAAGTTTGAGTGGCAGGAGCACCGAGCCACTCCAAACCTGCTCTCACACAACTGGTCGCAGCCTCCGTTCTTGTAAAGACAGGCATCAGCACCTATTGGAAACATCACGTCAGGATCAAATGGATCATCGTTTCACACAGATGTATGTCAAAAATGAAACAAGCTTCTTCCTCACATACCTGGCTTGGCCAAGGGGTGAACAACGACCAGGGAGGCTCCTCGGCCCACCCTGCCACGGACGCGCTCTAGGTTCCTCCCAGTCCTCTTGTCCAACTTCAACAGATACTGGTCCCAGTCAGTGACCCACACCAGGTCCTCAAAAACGGCAATATCAAAGGGTCGGCCTGAATGAAAGCAAGATCGTCCGTATTGGGTCACCAGGGACTGTGTCCAAGATTTCTGTCTGCAAGCAGACATGCGTCCCCTGGGTAGTAGTCGTGGCACTTGCCACTCGAGCCTCACCTACTTGGTTCTGGGCCAGGACTCGGCGCTGGGAACCATCCAGGCTGGCCAGCTCGATGAGCCCAGTCTTGCTGTCGCACCAGTACAAGCGTCCCTCAGCGTGGTCTAAGGAGAGCCCGCTGGGGGAAAGAAGACCAGTGCTGACCACTACTCTGCGGTCAGATCCATCCAAGGAGGCGCTCTCCACGGCCGGCCGCTCACCCACATCGGTCCAGAAGAGTTTCCTCAAGGACAAAAATCCCAACTCAAAATGAAATGATTTGTATTGTCGTTGAACCGAGAGAAAAGACTTCTCTCTGAAGAGTTGTGTAGAGGAGTAGAATGTCTTGCTTATTCATGTTTCAGTGAGCGCTGCAGCTTCTAAACCTGCTGAATTCGAGAAGGAATCTCTCTCTTACTTTGCCTCGGGGTGCAGGGCGATTCCTCTGGGTCTGTGAAGGTCGTGGGCGATGACCACTTGCCTGTTCAAGCCATTTAAGTCGCTGTGTTGAATAGCTGAGAGCCTGGACAGGAAGACAGGCCTCACCTGTTACTGTGCACATTGTCTGACGTCATGTATGGTTTTAAGGACAAAGGATTTGGAGAAAACTGAACATTAAACATCCCGTTTTTTGTGCCAGGGCGGTGGAAGAAAGAAGAGTCCCTTGAAGCTCAAAGTGCTGATGTCATCTGTGATGTGTGTATGCGCCTGTATGTGCGGGTCTACCCAGAAGCCCCTGGTTGCCTGACCCACCCTCGGTCGGTCCAGTAGAGCTTGCGGTTTATCCAGTCCACAGCCACGCCCTCGGGCAGGTCCAGCCCTTCACTGACCAGCACCTCCACCTGACCGCTGCCATCCAGCTTTGCCCGCTCAATCCGCAGCAGGGCTGTATTGGCAAAGTAAACCTGGACGTACACACACACACACACACACACACACACACACACACACACACGCTTATCCATCAACAGCAACTTTATTATACCAAAAATTATATTTCACCTCTACATCTGATCTGCACTTTTTAGCTGCAGGTGGTAGGAGGGACATTCTTTGACTGCCCTGACCCCCCCTCTGTAGACCCTCCCTTTCATGTATGTCTACTTCTGAGAGATAAAAACCCTCCTTTCATATTACACTCTTCAAATATGTTGGTCAAGGCTCTTTGCTTCATGCAGAGATTTTGTAATATATCAGCCAGCCATTTAAACATCCTGCTCCTGAGTAACAGGTTTCTTGGTTTAATTTGGATTTATTTAGCTGATGCTTTTCATCAAAGCAACTTGTGTTGATTCATCCATTTAGAGCCGGGTGATATTTGCTGTATCAGTCAAGGATGGGATTCAAGCCTGTTTCCATTCGGTCCAGGATAGCAGCTCTGACCTCTAAGCCACCGACTGCCCCAGGTGTTAATAATTTGGGGCCAGCGAGGTGTCGCAACTGAGCACGGTACACGCACATGTCTAGCGTTACACACACAGCTCTACCCCACGTGTCCCGCATCCATGTACCTTCCCTTCCACTGGGTCATAGTCCACCGCCAGGATCGTCCCCCCGGCCGCCTCCACCAGGCTCCGATCGCCTGTGCCGTCGAGGTCGATGCGTCGGATCCCGACCGCGTTCGAATAGATCAAATATGGCGGAGGGCCTGAAATATATGGAGTAGTAATTCATTATTCCGGACTGGTTTCATGTTATTATTACTCTGCCGAAGAACATAGTTAAAGAAGGTAAAATATATGGTTGTTAATATTTTTTTTTTCCAGGAGGAAAGTGGGGCATTTCAGTTCACTTCAATTCAGTTCAATTCACTGTATGTTTGTAGAGGCTTCGTCTCACACAGGGACTCAGAGCTGAACAGCAGACTGGGATAATAGAACAGACAGCAGGTATGTAGTGAACTTATAGATTAAGGTTAAATGTTAATGAGAACAGCTATACAGGGTATAAGTGCAAAACGGTAAACCTGCCGGCAACCGAGGAGAGGAAAACAAAAAGCTCCCAACCAGGAGGCGAGGGAGAAAAATAAACCTCCGGGGGTCCGAGTGCCGGCGGCTGCCCCCCTCCTGGGCTTCTACACGTGGAAAATAGTGGCAGTAGAAGCAGCTAACAAAGGTTATACTGCTGAGGACAACACTGCGAAGGACAGTGAAGCTGAGGATGCTGAGGAGCAGGAGAGCTGGTCATCATGACAGGCTCCTGGGTCGTTGGTCTCACCACTGGTCTCGCCTGGCCTCAGTGGTGGGGGGTAAATAACCTGCGCTAGTGGCTCAAAGAAATTCAACCAGAACAAGCTGCATTTCTCTCATCTTGGGTTATTAATATATCTGGAAAGTGCCCTGTACAATATTATTAAATAGCAAACAGTGTCCATCGGCAGGGTTTCCTTTGGTGGTTCAGGTGTTTCGGTTAAACCGGCAGTGAGAATCAGGTACCCGTGGACTGTGGATATGAATGGGACTTGCCTGTGGCTGAGCAGCGCCTCCCGTCCGGCTGCAGCTGGAATCCGGGCCGACACTCACACTCCCATCTACCGGGGCCTAGATCCACACACACCTGACTACACCCTCCGTTGTCCAGTTGGGAACATCCTGTGGGCGGACACCACACCCGCCGCGTCATCTTGCCGCCATATACTGCTTGACTCCTCACCTCTCTTTCAAGCTTAGGGCACCAGTCTGCTTGTGTCCACTCCGCTAATAAACTTCAAGTCTGTTTGTGCTGCTCTGTGCATTAATAGCACGTAATAAATGAAACAACAGTCTGCAAATCCTCATCCTGCGATGATCATACTGAGCCGTAAAGTTAATAAACCAGGAAGCCACAGCAGACATCTATATGGTCCAAAACGGCCTGTCTACTTTAATCAGTGAATATGGCAGTTGAATAAATTATCGTCCTCATCCTTACTGGGAGTGGAAATATAATTTTCTTCTTAACACTTTATATTCGGTTTATTGTCACAGATGTTGCTTAAAGCATTTTATCTTATAGGAAATATAAAGGGGGGTCCGCCACTCCCGGGTCATTTGATTCACGGTGTTCTCTCTACCGTGACGTCGGGCCGGCCTACCAGTGCAGGACATCCCATCAGGTTGCAGGACGGAGTCCTCTGGACATGCGCAGGCCTCCCCGTCCTCGGAGCGAACGCAGCCGTGTTGGCAGTGAGACGCGTCTGTGCTGCACGGCACCAGCTCTGCAGGATGGGGACATGTGGTGGTTAGGGGACGTGTGGGATGTTAGCTGAGAATTAGAATGGAAGGACCTTGTTTGGTTGTGCTCATGCAGACCAGGAGAAGACCTGATCAGCACACTGCTCATGTGGTCATGGTATCCCATCCAGGGTGTAACCTGCCTCATACCTTGTGCTCCTCAGGCTCCGGACCACCGTAACTCTGCACTGGACAGGTGGTTATGTATAATGGATGGATAGATGGTGTAAAGCAGTTAATAAGTATGAAGAGTGTAGAATACCACTACCAACCGTCGTACTTTATCCACATGCTTCTGGTACATCCCTGCCACATGCTGTCAAACTCCGTATTAAAACCACAGATTTGAATCAGCGCATTAAACCAGAAAATAAGAGCTTCTTGCTTTAGCAGAGTGTCTCCACGAACACCCGGACACAGCTCTCACCTTAAGTGTGTGGTCTACAATCTTTCTCATTCACAACTAATAAAATTGGGATCTATAATCAAAGGTTATTATTATTATTATTATTATTATTATTATTATTATGCCACTAGAAGCAGAGTACAGGGTTTCTGATCAGTTGTATCTCAACCACGGACTTGGAAAAAAGTGCTGACCAGTACTTATAATAAACGTCCAAAAATACACTAGAAAGTTATTCACTAAGACATATAACCACCACATACTTGCTCAAGTTAACTGTCATAAGCAGAAGTTTTAAATGGAAGTCCTACAATGCATATTAGCTCCTGAAGATGCGGTTCAACCACGAGAACAGTTGCTCACCAGTTGTACTTAGACAACAATGAAAGACCAATACATAGCAGACACTGAGTCCATTTATGGTCCTGTCTGCCATGTTTGTGCTACTTATAGCACCAAAACATTGAAGAGGCTGCTGGGAAGGACCGTGCAGAGCAGATGGAAGGCCTGCAGAAAGCCTCTTAGCTGAACCAAAGCCTCCATGATGTCAGGATGTAATCCCACGTGAGAAGGTGAAGGTATCGACGAACTGTCTCCGCTCCACTAAACCCCGCCCATTCCCCCCCAAGGCTCGTGTGAAAGGACCGCAAACTTCGCACCGTGAACAGTTCCAAAATTTTCAAGCGTTCTATACACCGACACGGGTATCTGTATCTGCGTGGCCAAAGTCTGAAGTGGTGCTTACGATTCACCGTCCCGCGGTGGAAATTCTGCGTCATCAGTTGTCAGCTTTCTCAAAATGTACATTTTAATCAAATGGCACGGATAAATATCGGGCAAGAAGATGCTAGACCGTAGATCCAAAACAGTAGTAACACAGCTGGTTCCAGTAGCTCACTTCCATAACACCTGCACTGCGTGATGATCACCTGCCGGACCTTCGCAATATGCTAAACCAGCTTAGCATAGCAAAGCTGCTGACTAAATATGTTCCCAATTACAGGTGTCACCTCGGCAGCTAATCTCGCCGCGTAGCACGGCTCTCGACGTGAGCGGACCGGGACGTGGGACGGCGTCTCAGGTTGGGAACCCTGCCCGCCGCGCCGGGGTGTCGGGCCAAGAGTCACTTGCAGATTAACTATTATGCGGCAACAATCTTATTTTTATTCTGTTTCCACAGTCGAGGATGCAGCTCCTTTATTATTACTTCTTCGCCAGGTTCCCTGAGATCATCGGCCATTTCAATAATTTTAAAAGTATTAGCAGCTTAAGCCGGAGTTCGAGTACAATTTCAGGAAGACACACAGTAGACCATTGGTTCCGGTCTGTTTCATTAAGTGTTTTTGGATTTATTATTATGAGTTTTTGGGAAAATGTTGCGTGATTCGGCCCTACTTTTACACAAATGCTCATTGACTTAACCCTGTATCTGAACAACTGCTCTGCATCGTCACAAGTCTGAAAGACCACTGTTATGACTGACTATCTATCTATCTATCTATCTATCTATCTATCTATCTATCTATCTATCTATCTGTTTTACAGTGTCTGTCTCTCTGTCTATCTATCTGTTTTACAGTGTCTGTCTGTCTGTCTGTCTGTCTCTGTCTATCTATCTATCTATCTATCTGTGTATCTATCTGTGTTTTACAGTGTCTGTCTGTCTGTCTGTCTCTGTCTATCTATCTATCTATCTATCTATCTATCTATCTATCTATCTATCTATCTATCTATTTTACAGTGTCTGTCTCTCTGTCTATCTATCTGTTTTACAGTGTCTGTCTGTCTGTCTGTCTGTCTCTGTCTATCTATCTATCTATCTATCTGTGTTTTACAGTGTCTGTCTGTCTCTCTGTCTATCTATCTGTGTTTTACAGTGTCTGTCTATCTACTTATCTGTCTATCTATCATCTGTGTTTTACAGTGTCTGTCTGTCTGTCTGTGTACCTGTGTTTTAGTATCTATCTACCTGTCTGTCTGTCTGTCTATCTATCTATCTATCTGTTTTACAGTGTCTGTCTGTCTGTCTATCTATCTATCTATCTGTTTTACAGTGTCTGTCTGTCTGTCTGTCTATCTATCTATCTGTTTTACAGTGTCTGTCTATCTATCTATCTATCTGTGTTTTACAGTGTCTGTCTGTCTGTCTGTCTATCTATCTGTGTTTTACAGTGTCTGTCTGTCTGTCTATCTATCTATCTATCTATCTGTGTTTTACAGTGTCTGTCTGTCTGTCTATCTATCTATCTATCTGTCTATCTATCTATCTGTTTTACAGTGTCTGTCTGTCTGTCTGTCTGTCTGTCTACCTGTGTTTTAGTGTCTATCTATCTATCTATCTGTCTGTCTGTCTGTCTGTCTTAAATAGATTATTCTACAGGGATTCCCTGCCACAGTCATTTATATTCGTCCGTAACTGAGGGTTCAAGCCTCATTCATTACACTCACATATGTATTTTTCTTGCCACCTTTTATGGTCCTATATGGAGTCCAGTACATATATAGATGTTATACACGGTTTCAGATGTAAACAGAATCTTACTGAGGCGGCACATCTATTCATCAGACCTACAGCCCTAGAAGAAATAGCTGGCCCTTGTTGAAACGCTGAGAAGAAAACATGACAGAATGAAGATGCTGAAGAATGATGAAGAAAACTTACCACGACACGTCTTCCTATCAGGAAGGAGTGCGAACCCCCGAGGACAGGTGCAGAAATAAGAGCCGGGAATGTTCACGCATCCCAGTGTGCAGCCGTGGTTCCACAGAGCGCATTCGTTCACATCTAGGACACAGAAACATGCAGATGCACATCTAAATGACCTCATGACCAAATTCTCTTATGTTTGGATCAAGTATCTGTACGGAGCTCATTTTCAATTACAACTGCATTCAAAATTTTATGATTTCTCTCTCCATCAGAACCGTCACCATTTCTGCACAGATTATTGTCCTATCGTACTGTTATCCACGTGTGGTTTTTTCATGAAAAATATGTCTTGAGGCCGCGGCTCTTTTGTTGCACGTGCGTATCGGGAGGCACCTGTGCAGTAGTTGCCGTGCCGGCTGAGGACGTATCCAGCGCTGCAGCGACACACACCCGCGTCGACGTGACTCGAACACGCGCTCGCGCAGTCGGCCTCCGCCGTGTCACACCCCCCATCTGCAAGTCACACACACCCCTGGGTTGCAACTTCTTCACGCCCGCTTCCAGTCACTGGACTGTTTTGAGTGTTTTCAACGTGAAAATGTTCAGAAAATATTACAGAGTGAAGACTTTCCTCTGGCGTAATAATCCAGCACATCGAGCTCGGTTGTCTTCTTTAAGACGCATTGGCGATCACTTGGTGTTGTAGTAGCGGAGTGTAGGATTAAAGTAGCTAGAGATGTATTGATTGTGAATCTGTAGTATATAATTATATATGCAGTTACAAATAATAGTGTCAGTCATTAATTCCCTTATTGCTCAAGGAGGGTGAGGAAAACAATAGTGGTGAACTTTGACCTTTCATTGTTGTGGGCAGAGCCTCCGCCATCGGCTGCATGAGAGGGTGAACCACTTTAACATTAATCGGGTGACGTGGCCTGTTCTTCGACGTCACGTTCATCCGCTCTTCTCCGGTGTATTTGTTGACCCGGATAATAGCGCCGGCCCTTGTGTCAGTGTAGTAGAGATGTTCCAGAAACACGGCGATTGCCGAAATCCGAGAGCTGCACAAAGGAAGGTTAGGTGCCTGTCATTATTGTGCACGGTCATGATTTGGTGAACCACCAAAAGTTAGACATGGAATTTACAGCTGGAGAGGTGATAAATGTTTACGGGAGTCTACTGTTTTGTCTCAGGTACCAATGGGCCGTCTCATTTGTTAAAAGTGCCTAAAAACTATACTTTCACCAATCTAATATCCTTATTTTTACCTTGTCTTCTTTTTTCAAACTACACCGTATCGTTCAGCTAGCCAAACGTGATATGCTAGGGTTCCCTGCCAGATGCTGGTGGGTTGATACTTACTGAAGAACCTGCCTTATGATGTTAACTGTATTCCCATCGTAGTCACAAGACCCAACTGCTGTCTTGCCATCTAAGCTGAGCTGAACCCAGAACAGCCTTTTGTCTGCAAAGTCCATAGCGAGAGACCCAATTCGGTCTGCTGTCTTCAGAGTAGTCATGGTTGTCTTGCCATCCAGGTTTGTTCTCTGTATGCTTGGGACCACGTTGTCTGAAACCCAGAATATAAACCTGGGGGGAGAAGAGAGATGTAACACAGAGAAAACAAAGTAGATCTTTCCCTGAAACGGACCCTCCTGCTGTATGGTGTGCAGTGAACGGTGGGTGTTGGGAAAACTCAAATCTTGGCCACAGATTTCTAACAGTCGTGATTTAAACATCTGTACTGAACGACACTGTTGCAGTCAGATGGTCCAGCGGTGAAATCTTGATCAAGCTTCTTACCCAGATTTACCGGTAAATAAGCAAATTATTGTAAATATTTGTTTTTACTAACTGTCTGGGGCATGGAACACCCTGGACAGGACAGAAGTCCGTTATAGGGAAACAACACACACACACACACACACACACACACACACACACACCAATTCACCTGAAACGCCTGACGAATGAATGCTGAACGATGGTTACATGCATGACATGAAGGCAGGTGGTAGAAATGAAATGCTGGTTGGATTTTACCAGCCATAAAAGTGTGCATGATTTAAATTGGAATGAAAGTGACCAACAGAACCATAAGGTTTAAAAGAATAAAAATGGTTAAAAACACTATCTGCGGGGTTCCCTCAGCTGGCTGGCGTGCGAGTCTGGTGAGTACAGTGTCCCGGACCTGCATGTTGCACCTAAGTGCCAGCCATGTTTGAAAGAATGTGGTCCTCCGCCGATCTGGCCATACAGTAACTGGCAAACGCAACGGAAAGTCTCGACCTGTGGGCTCCGCCGGGCTGGTACAAGTTTATCTCCCTGTGGCCTCCGTCTGACTATCCAGATGAGGAACATTGACTTTGAGGAACATAGATGTGGTGAAAAAAAATGATTTTTTTTGCTACCTACCAAAGTAAAAGCAAAGTAAAGAAATAGCACCACTCCACCTGTCGTTGGGATCCACTGCGATGGAACCTGGACGGGACAAATTTGCCAGTATTGTCTTGGGATTTATGCCACTTAATGCCACTCTTTCGATGGTCCCCTTGTCTCGATTTGTCCAGATGGCTTGGTTATGAATCCAGTCCACCGCAAAGCCTGCAATGCCTCTTCCAGCTGTGTGAACTTTCTGGAAATTCATACAGGGCCTGCATGAACACACCTAGTGCATTCTAAGGTAGGAAAATGTTTTAATTCCTTTTTAAATGTGACTTCTTCCATTACAAACCTGAATGCCGAGAAGGAGCTTTGTTTTGCACTTACGGATTCACAGAAAGCCCTATAATATCCAAGTAAATCTGTGCGATCCTTTAGTGACAAGATAAATATGACAGCCCACCTTGGCATTGTGTCACTTTGTGTCCTCCAAGCCCTACCTGTCTGCGTGTCCCATTCAGGGGAGCCTTTCGAATAACCCCAGATTCCACATTGACCCAGTAAACCGTCTGATCTGTGTAGTGGAAATCCAACAGAATGGAAGCTCCGGCGCTACCCACAATCCTGCTTTGTCTGGCCCCATCGGTGTCAATGCGGAATATAGCCGGACCGTGGCTGAAGATGAGGTAGGGCTCTGGAGCTACGGGAACACAGACACACACAGATACATCTAAATACCATCAACAGGGAATGTCAGACATCATGAGGTACAACCACAGTTTGGTTATCTCCCTTGCATTCCAAAAAGGGGTCCGGTAAGTTCTGGCCTTTATTAGAGGGGATCTGACATGTTATATATTCTATATATAAATAGTAAATGTGACAAATTTGGTAAATGTTGACATAGTGCGTTTAATGTACTACCTTATACACAAAAAAAGATTAGGAATAGTACTGTGTCTTTTGAAGAACCAAAAACGAGGGATTAAACTGAGCTTTTAAGATTGCTTGATGTGTAACGGTGGATGTTTCGGTGAATGACAAAATACAGTGGCTCATTCATTGTTCTCGGTGGTTCTCGTCCACCCCTTTCCTCATGTGCCCGTGTCCTGCTGCCTGCATCACTGGGCCCTTTTACAGCTTCAGAGCCATTAGATTCACAGACGCCCTCTCTGCTCAGGGACAAAGCTGCCATATCCTAGCAACAGGCCCTCCAAATCAAAACAACCCGGCGTGAACAATAGGTGGCGTGGTGATTTCAGAATGTCGTGGTGGAAGCGAGGAGCAGAGAATCAGCGCGGTGCTGGAAAGGGAAACGTTGACATCGAACGCCCAACCAAATATAAAATGAGACTGTCTGAAAACAGCACAGAGTTCCACGGGTGTTCTGCTGAAAAAAATGCTAGGGTGGCATAAGACAGATTCTTTCAAGACCATTGAATTATCCAGTTATCATTTCGTGGGTTTTGTAAGAATAATGAGGGCCAATTGTGCTCCACAACATTAGCTTTTCACCACGAAGCTCCAATTTACTTAATTGACACGACAACTGGAAAGACAGCAAGACATCGATTCCTCACACCGTCACTGCCTCTATGGAGACATGGTTTGGGGACCACAATGAAGGTAAAAAGGGAGACGATAAATCACACATCTGGTCCTCGTGTCACTTAGGTCCCTTAGGGACTTGTTGCTATGATGCTTGGAAGGACCCCGCCTACTTTGGGACGTCATGGACAAGTTCAATAGAGCTGTCGGCCTGGTGATCAACGGGTCGCCCCAGAAGGGAAGGTCTCGTGGAGTCAAAGTGATAGGACAGGCTGAATACTAAGGTTCAGCTGAGACTGGAGGAGGGGCAGATCGATACGACCAAAATCCTTCAGGACTGTCATTACTGCGCACTCCCATCATCTCACACCCAGCGCCTGGCAACCCCTGACACCTTCACCCAAGGGCTTCAAGTGTTCCTTTCATCCACTCTGCTTCAAAAAAGCGATCTGCCACCTCTACATGGCTCTTAGAACCACATTTGCACTGGGTAACAGCAAAGGGTAGAGGCAAAACAAAGTTCTGAAGCAATTTATAATGAAATGCATAACAGAAAATGTGTAAAAGAACTGCAGCCTCACATCACTTTGACCTACTTTGTGACAGGTTGTGTTCCACAGGTATGTAAGGGTTTAATTCACCCACGTGATAGGAGACAAATCAATGCTGAATGACACGGTCAAACCACAGCTGATGGAGACCAACAACCGGAGCCGACAGGTCTGGTCCCTCATGCAGATGGAGTTTATTCTCTAGGTTTCTGCTCAGCTGCAAACCGTGAACAGTAAGGAGAGAGTGGTTTTAGGATACTCACCCACGCAGCTCCAGTTCCCTGCTGCCGACTGCTGTTCCTTTCCACATGCCACCTTCCTCGCCCCCGCCAGACGGAGCAGCAGTACTGTGAGCACTGCGAACAGCATGATCCCCAAGCCCCGTGTCCAATGGCCCGCCGATCCTCAATGGCCCTCAGGCCGAAGCAGCAGCTCCAACATGGTTTTCCCCCAAAAGCCCCTACACTCTCCCAGCCACAAGTCCCACAGTGCAGAACGCAGGCCTCCTCTCTGTGGACCCCAGTCCTCTTGGCTGTTTTGGAGGCAAAGTACGAAATGCCTGACACCCCCGTGGCAGATTTTACACGTCCTGGACCACGACTCCTGCTGACTTCTCCACACGCAGCTGGGAGCTCTGGTCCCACAATGCGTGACATGCAAGGAAAGAGATGGAGCTGCTGCTTGGTCACAGTAAAGACGTGCGTCCCACAGCCCCCACTCCCAGACCGCACCCTTTCTTGCCCTGCACCCTGCCTAGATGCTTCCCACCCTCATGTCTGCTCCTGCTTTTAAAGAACCTGCTTTGAGCTGAGCGGGGGTGGTGTTAGGACAGACATGTGCCTCTTGTTACACCTTCTCAGAATGATTTAACTTTTGCCACATCCCACCCCCACTATACACACTCCTGTTTGTAAGCTACAACTGTCACCCCACAAGTGTGAGGGAGGGGTGTCTGACCACAGAACCACGTGTCTTGTGGCAGTTCCATGATGTAACACTGGACCCTGGCTGAACGGATTCCTCGGTATAATTTTAAATTATTTCGTTCCACGCATAATCTCCCCGAGCAAGAGAATTTGGGCTGGGCTCTTTTTACAAATATGGGAGATTCTGTCCAGAAGTAAACCTGCTCACCAAGGCTCCATACAGCCAGATGTGGAGAAGCTGCAGGTACTGTAACGTGAACCTTTACTGCTGCCATGAAGAAGCATGCAGTCCCGTCTTGGACTGATCCAGTCATGTGTTTGCTAAACAGTGCAGGCGTTGCCATGAAAATACAACAGCTGATGGGAATTTTAGGGGTGAAGTGTGTACAGCTGGAGCCCCAGGGAATGCATGGGAACGGACCCTGTGCCCCTGCCTGCGGGTTGGCTGGTGTCAACCTGCAGGAAGTCGTAACACAGCCATTACGCTTCCCAAACGGTGCATGGTGGTGGACTATACTGGACCATAGACATTCAATTCAGGCCACAGCCACTCGATGCAGGCCACTCCCACTGGATTCAAGCCAAACCCACTTGATTCAGGCCACTCCCACTGGATTCAAGCCAAACCCACTTGGTTCAGGCCACACCCGCTGCATTCAAGCCAAACCCACTCAATTCAGGCCACGCCCATTGCATTATCAGTGTAGTTCCAGCTTTTAGAAAGTCCTCCTCCTAAGCGTTTTACCCAGAGGAGGGTCTCGGCCACCCGAATCCTATTGTGGAAGCAANTAGAAAGTCCTCCTCCTAAGCGTTTTACCCAGAGGAGGGTCTCGGCCACCCGAATCCTATTGTGGAAGCAATGCTAGATGGGATGCCAGGCCATGGCAGGATTCTCAGAAGGTAGCAGGGTTACAATCGAGGAGGCAAGAAGAGATCTCTCCTCGGAAGCCAAATAAATAACCATTTGTTTGGAGGTCTGCAGTCATAACCCTTCACTTGAATGTCACACATCAACTCTACACCAAGCGTACAAAAATTGAACATTCAGAAAAACATGGATCAGCCAGTAAGTTGAGCCTGAGTAATTAGAAATGGTTCATTTACCCACGAGACATCAGTGACCACAATATTTTATTGAAAATCTGATAGAGAAATTGCATCACAGGTAATAAATGAGAATTTCCGCACAACAATCATTACACGGCTCTATAAAACATGTGAAGGTGGAGCATTTGAAGACAACATTCATACATAAAGGTGGTCTTTCGCAAGCATTTCTAAAATAAAGTGAAAACGCTGGCGCCCACCGTTGAAGCTGAGAGGGACGTCGCGGCTGTGTGTAAGGCATTTTTTGCGGGACGGGTCTGTGACTACGGCGATCTCTGAAGTGAGCTTGAAACGAAGACAAATGGTAATATTTAAGGCGAGAGACTGACGACGCCGTGTCCGCTTTAAAACAACCCGTTGTGTGTTTTCTTATGCCGGGGTCTCGGAAGCAAATATGTGTAACAGATCCAGCACTCGGTTCAAATAGAACCACATCTCATATACTGCATGTCACAGCATCAGGTACAGAGAGGCGCTTAAGACAGACAAGACCACAAATCCTCTGCTTGTCTCCAGGGCCAAACATTCATTAATCCTATTAATGACCAGGGGTTGGAAATGCACTGGAATCTCAAACAGCCTGTCCAGAACTGTCAACATATTGGAGCTGTAAACTCCTGGCTGTCCTGGTCGGTTGTTTTTACAGCCTGCTGTTTGATCAAACTGCATTTTTGGCCACGTCGGAGAGCATCCTAATTTCCATTGTGTGGACGTTATACAGTGAAATTTGTCACCAGCTCTTTGCTTTGTTGCCTCCTCTTGCTGGTGAACAAAACGAAATGCGCAAAAAGCACTTTCTACCACGAAAGCTGTAGCCGTTTCTTTCAAAACATTCCTTACAATGTCGACCGTTGGAAAAGAGATGCTTTTCTGATAAAGAAATTTTATGATAACCCATGAACCTTGCTTTAATAGCAGTATAACAAGAAGTACTTAGGCAGAAATTATACTGTAGATGCAACTGCAACTGCCTTATAATCGCATAAGTTTGGGTGAAGCGATCCAAAATGTCTCCAAATGGGAGCCTGCTGAGACACCAGGGGGTCTACAACAACATCTGCGTCAAACTCCTTTGACTCACCTGTAGAAATCTGGCGACTTGCTGACAAAGGTAGTTGGAAATGACTCAGCAAGGATGGAGTCTTAATAGAGTAATAATATGGTAGCACAATGGTCCTCATTCACAAAACCCTTCGCAACATCCCTGTTTGTCCCGCTTTCCGCCATGACCACTATCACCTAAGTTAAATCATTACCTCACCTCTTAAACCAGTCAAGGCGGTTTAATTGGTTAAACCTGGTGATGGTGACCAGGGCGAGACCCTGAAGCTACGAGACACACCCACGAGGACCTGAGAACTTGCACGCGTTTTGCCGGCAACTTGTGGCCGTAAGTAAAAACCATCTCAGTTGGATGATGCTCTCCATCACGAGACGACATCCGACCTGTCACCTGTTATCTGTCAGAGGGTGGAAACCGGTGTGTCTCCTGGTAGTTATTTCTATCCATCCATCCATCCATCCATCACGAACCACTTTTCCTGAAATCATTACTTAAAAGTTCACAGACCTAAATAAAACAGGAGGAACTTGGCCACAATTATTAAGAACTTGACACGCATGGGTGACGTCACAAAAGTTCTTTTTTAAAAGCTACTGACTCTGCACGATTAGCCACGATTTCAATAGACAGGAGACGTTAGTTCCTGTTAGTTCTGGTTTAGGACAAGTTGAGGGAAGTAAGGCATCATGATGTTATGAAAACTGCACCACATTTGTGAGTCTGGAACACGAAGGAAACGGGACTTGAACAAAACAGTGGTCCGTGCTGCTGGTAGGAGTCTGAGTCCCAGAACCTGGGGCTAGCACAGGAACTCTGTCCTGGAGCTCTCGCTTTTGTACGTCATCTGGGAGTCGATGCTGGAGCGGGAGCAGAGGAGCATGCGCTCCGACTCGTGCGGCTGTCTCCGCGTCCACAGCTCGCCTGGGTGCGCCACGGTAGACATCCTCGGTTTCAGAGACAGGGTCTCGAACTTCACGTAGGTCTCCTTGGACAGCTCGGACTCCCTGGGGCCCCGTGTCCTGCAGCAGAGGCCGATGATCTTGCAGAAGAGCAAGACAATGAGGGGCAAGGCCAGGGCACACGCCACGCCACTCACAATCATCAGCAGCCGGCTCGGGTGCTCCTCTCCCGTGAGTTCTGCCGTGGAGAAAGTGACACACTGATCCCTCCTGGAAGGTCCACCTTTCACAATCAGGCATGCCATGTATTTGGTATCAGGTTTGAGGCCCTCAAGGGCCACCTTGCCCTTGCCCACCTCGGTGGTGAGCGTCTGTTTGACCTTCTCCTCGTATGGGGAGTATACGACAGTGAGTGGGACGTTGCCTTTCACCCCTTCAGCCGTCCACACCAGCACCACACTGTCTGGGTTCTCCTCCGCCACCTGGATGCTCCTGATGATGGGCCTCTGGGTTCCAGACGTGCTGCCGTTCCCAGATGCCTTGCTGTCCTCGTCCTGTGGCGGCTTCCCATCCTGGCTCTCCTGCTGAATCCGGGCCGGTGACCTGTGCTGGCCGTCTGGGAGAGCCGGTCTCTTCTTGGCGGGGACCGTCAGCTGGGTGGTGTTCGATGGCGGAGTCGGGGGGCGCGTGGTTGCGGTGGAGCTCGCCGACGCGGAGTCTGCCTGGGCCGGGCTGACCGCCCCCTCCCGCACAGGGGGCTTCAGTGTGACCCCCCCAGGGTACTCGGGTGTGGTGATCTCGCCAGCCACGCTCAGGGTAATGGTGGCCACGGCCGTCCCAGCCACGTTTTTGGCCTTGCAGCGATACTCCCCCGCGTCTTTGTACAGGATGCTGTGCAGGCTTATAATAGACCACTTGATCCCTTCTCCTGGTGATTCTTGGACAACTGTGAGGAATGGAAAAAAAAATAGTTAAACTGCACTTTATTTGGGATTTTCCCTATGTGTTGACGGCTTTTTAAAGTGGTTACGGGTTAAAAAACGGCCTTTCCACGGTGTCACGGGTTCCCGTCAGTGTGATGGAAGATGATTTGGTCCAACCTTCAGGATGTTCCATAATGATCCAGGTAACGTGTGGCAGATTAAGCTATAGGTTTTAGTTTAGGAAATCCGTCTTGACTTTTAAGACAAGGAACGCGAGCTGAAGATGCTGAGCCACGTTAGAAGTATTACTGCTTACCTGACCTCTCTGTTTTACCTGGGATCACCCAGGTGTACGGCAGGACAAGCCAGACACAGGTCACATGCCGCCAGAAAGTCGACGTCCAGCATTTTAATTTTCAATAAAATTTCACAGAAGGATTTTAATCGGCAACATCTGAAGGTGAATTAGAGCGAACGAGGAAAATCGTGACTGGAGGTGGGATAAACAGTGTTATTTAGTCAGCTTAACTTTCATTTAAAAATGATGTTTGCCAAGCAATGCGATGATTTGCAGTCAATGAGTCCAAATGAACAGTTAATCCCTTCTGCACTTTAATTCCGGAGAAGCCGTACCGCGGTATATTGTCTGATGAAGACGCCGTTGAACATGAACGATCGGCAACCTACGGCCGTGGAAATGAAGTACCCGGATCGGAACTTAGCTAATTCTGTGACGTTCAAGACGGTTTTCCAAAAACTTTCGCAACACAACAGAAGTCGAAGTGCAAGTGTCCAGCAAAGGGAACAATCTGAACACGTCCATCAAAATATTCAGAACACATTCAAACATTCAAAACTGTAAAATACCACTGCATACGTATATTTGTACCATATAAATAATTTTGTCTTAACATTTTGCTTTCCGGTTTCTCTGTTAATCCTGTGTCATCACTGCCACTGTTTATTCTAAAGCTTTGGAGGGGTATAGAATCTTAAAGAGCTCATATGCGTCAGGAGCCCGAGAGAAACTCCTTTAATTTAGTTCAAACAAGCAACAGCCGGTCCTGTCCCATCTGATCTTTGTGACGCTATATACAAAAAGACTGAAATCAGTAAGGACTGAGGTGGATGTTCATCTTGCGCACGTTTTCCCCACAGCAGCCACGGACCGCCGAGACCCAGCTTCTAAAAATGGACACCCGGTTGAATGGGGGTTCCTAACAATACGAGTCATTAAACTGACGCTTCTGATCGACTCGCCGTTGTTTTTTTTTTTTTTGTTCCAACAAAGAACAGGTAATTGTAATGCTAAGAGTGATCCGCGGTTAGTGTAGCGATTAGAACCTTGTAATCCGACGGCTCCTGCTTTGATCCCACTCCTGCTCAAGTACCCTTGATCGAGGTACTTACCCTGAATTGCTCCAGTAAGAATGCCCTGCTGTAAGCAGCTCATTGTGGAAAAACACATAACAAGAAATGTTACCTTGGACCCCCGCAGGTTGCCAGGTCCTTCCCCATCACATTACCTGTGTGGTTGACAGGTGAGCCATCAGCCCTGGTCCAAAGGAGGACCGGGGTGGGGAAGCCAGTGGCATCACAGCGCAGGAGCACATTACTGCCCAACGGGGACGTGATCTTGGTGGCCGAGGTCATGACCGTGGGCTTGAGGCACTGGTCCAACTCAGCCTTCCGGAACGGCACCCCTGCCAGGTTCTCCGGCCCGCTGCAAGCCAGAAACTGGTCAAGCAGCACCACTGGTGTCTCTGCCATCTTGGACAGCTCGATAAGCTTGGAGATGCGGCAGTCGCAGTACCAGGGGTTGTCCTGCAGCCCTGTGGGTATGAGGAAAGGAGGGAACATCAATACCTCCAGAATGCAATGAAATTAATGCAAGGGAAAAACCAAGGTTTTAACATTTTGCTTCCAGGTTCAAGTCTTAGCTCATCCATCATTAATTCTAGTTAAAAATAATCCCCGTTAAGAAGTCCTCGTGTTTCCCTCATGGAAATGATCTGCGAAAAATCAGAAAGCTCAGCTCACGGCTGTTATGAAGAACTTGTTCCGATCATGAGGTATTGGGACCTTCAGATGGTTTAATCACCTCAAAAGAATGATAGCTCTAGATTCCAGTTCCAAATAGGCTAGAGGAGGTTAAGTCATTTCTGCTGCCTATATTTAGCAAACAGAGAAGTAAACTTGGGTTCGCAGCCTTGGTCCTTAAGGGATTTCAGGCCCTTGGGGTCCAGACCTTGGAGCTTTGAGTTAACACCACTGTGAATTATGACACTCCTGTTAGTTTAGACTGGAAATAACACGACAACAGTCGAGAGCTCCTATATTCTCATTTAAGAGCTAAATTTGTTATGGAAACAATATTAAATCATGTAAATCAGCAATTTAACTGCAATTCAAACCCAAATACGAGGAATTAAAGATGCACCAGGTTTTTGAGCCTGCTCTCCCTGCACTGTCACCAAATGGTGCTCCAGACCGCAGTGGCTCTGCGGTCAGCAGCATAAAGTCATTTCCATGGTTACGCCGGTATAGAAACCGGCTGCGTTCCAACGGTGAACCTACCCATCCTGCTAGACAAATTTGTGGAAATTCTATGACGGCCTTAGGGCTTTTCTGTAACTCCTCCAAGGGAACCTGAAGAACACTTTTTTCAGTCCTTGAGGGACAGAGATGGACAATCCTGGATGAGAACCTAGTGGTAATTCACTGACGGGGCTTTAAGACAGTTGACTTTCTCAGCTCCCAGTCAATAGTTAGATTAGGACTGATCAAAAGCTTGAAATGAACGGGTTGATGGGGACGGGGTACGCTTACATTAAACCAAACTTTCATTTAAGCTAATCACATCAAAATTGTAGTAATAGTAGATGATCGTAGTTATACACAAGTAGTAATTGTCTCAGTTACGCGGAAAAAACCAAGTACAGTCCGAACGGTTTGTTGTGCCACAAAGCGAAGGTGTTGTCTGCATCCTGTAAATGTGCTCAATTTACCGGTTCATCCACTTTTCAAAAGTAGTACGTTCTACCTTGAAACCCCAAGCTCTCTATTTGGCCAGCACCACTATGGAAGAACATATTTTCTTAGTGGAGTAGGTCTACAGACGGTTTAATAAGGGAACCCCAGGAAAAAAGCATCTCGGAGCTGCCAGAGGGATTTGGGATAAAAAGGTTCTCCGAAGGCTGTGGATGGTCTTCTAACCAGCTTATTCCACAGCTTAACCAGAGAAAACCAAGTACTCAAGTCCTCCGGCTAGGTTTGTTCCATCATTGCTCACACGTGAGCCAGAGAGGCCCAGAAGGTCCCAGGGGGCCACTTAAAAGAACAATGTCATATAACCATCCATCCTAACAGCCACCAAAGAGCCATGCGAACATCTACATTCTGCAGGTACTTCTGGAAAAAAAGCCCTTTAACTACGTTCCAGCGCACACTTCTCCAGGTTTTCAATGCTGAAACACATCGGCGCTGAAATACAAGCACCGATTATGCATTTCGTTGCAAATGTCATCACAAAACATTCAGTTACAAACCAGAAATAAGTTCAAAATCATTCTTCGGCTGTCAAATCTACCTAACTAGCCAATTAAAATGTCTTTACGTAAATTATCGAGTATTTATATTAATATGAAAGCTCCTACTTATTGGCTTGGTGCTCCTTGAACACAACTTCTCAAGAAGCATGCTTCGAGAAAGGAGAAGAACAATGCAGAACAAAAGATACACAACTATTCAAAGTTAAATCTTCCCAGATGTGCCCTAATAAAAATAATTGCATTTGTTATGTCACATTCAGAAAATAGTGTGCAGCTGAGATGTGATTTATTTTGTTTTTTAAATGCATAGTAGAGAACAGACAGAGAAGATACTATAAGGGTTTAATTGGGCCCGATCAGCCAAAGGACTTGGTTGGTCTGAAGACCTTGATGTGGTTGGAGGAGGTCAGGACCTGACTTCTGCAGATGGCCTTTAATCTCACGCTTTATGTAAACACATCCCCCCATGAACCATCTTTTCCAGCGGATTGCGAGGTCAGCCCTCGAGTGCCCCATAAATCTGGCCCACTTGAGAGTGACGGGAGTTCCACACAAAGGGAGGGCAGCGTGGGGACACGGCCGGGCCACTCGCACCCCCACGTGCGGCAGATTCTCCGCAGCCACCTGTCTTTACTCCTTCGATTTAGGGCAGTTATCAAATGACCGTTGGCTGCTCTTTCGGGCCGATCCCCTGGACCCCGATGGAGTTTCTGAAAAGGTTTCCATTCCCGCTCTCTGAGCCCCGAATATAAAAACCGAAGGATTCGGCCTCCTGCTGATACGCGACGTTTTGTTATGACCGTAATCGATCCCATCAAAACTGAAAGCCTTTTGATCCACCGATACTCATATCTTTAAGGTGGTTCTTGTGTTCTGATGTGATATGATTTCCCATGTTTCATTATGATATCGACTGCTAATATCATTATATGCCACAGCTGGATTGCAGAACCCAGAACTATCAACCATTTAAATTAGCATTTTTTAAAAATCTACACATTTCTTGCAGTTGTCTAATATTATCATGGCCAGGTGAGGTGGGCAGCCAACTGGCCCTGACCCCCCCCAGAGGATGTTTTCTCCTGCGCCTGCAGCCAGACTTTTGGGCCCCCTTCCCTGCTCCCTTCTTCCTTGTTCTTTTAAAAATCTGTTCATGATTATTACTGTTATCGCTTTTGCTGCACGTTGCATGTCTTCACACATCTTGCACTGGTTGCAGCTTCTGTGTCCTGAACCAAATTGGTAGGAAAAGTATTACTGGTAAACTGACTGAACTGAGTAAAAGAAATAGAATTTACTGGTTGTTGCTACGTCGATATAAACGTATTAATTCATTTATCCTTCCCTCCTTTGCCAGTAACTGCTTGACCCCTTACTGTGGTGGTTCAGATCTTAGCCTGGAAGCATAGAGTGTGAAGCCAGGTGCATCACAGGGCAATGCACACACACGCACACACACACACACACACACACACACACACACACACACAGGGCCATTAAGAGTTACTGAGTCACCTGAAACACACATCTTTGGACTGTGTAAGGACCCATATTCAGTTCTGCAATAATTTTAGGTGCATTATTCTCAGTTTATTCCTTTGAGAACAAATCACCGCAGAAGGTTTTGCTCCAAATTTCTTTTTGAATTGTTAAAAATTCACCGTAAGTCTGAGGTTATTTGTCTGTCTGAAAAGCTAATATTCCAGTGCAACAAGTACAAAATATTGTTTTCTCATAACGTGAGCTGGTGGATCGAGACCCCCCCCCATGAGCACCCACTTACCGAGTACCACTTTATGGGATGAGTTGTAGCTCCTGGGGACCCCTGAGAACGGGGGCCATATGTCCATGAGATCGGAGGGCAGGGAGGTGAGCTTGTTGCTGGACAGATCCAAGTAGGTGATGTTGACCAAAAGTGGTGCCGCCTCAGCTGGCATGGAGGACAGACGGTTGTTGTGCAGGTCCAGGGTGCGCAGGTTGGGCATCTCGCGCAGCGCCACCCAGGGGAACAAGGTCAGTTGGTTGCCGTCCAGACGCAGCTCATGCAGAGCCTTCAGGTTGTAGAAGCTGCTGGGGTCCACGGTGGTCACGGCGTTGTAGGTCACCCACAGGTAGCGCAAGTCGACCAAGTAATAGAAGGCCTCGGCGGGGATGCGGCGCACCCCGGTCTTCTCCACCCGCAGTTTCACAGTGTCCACGGGGATGTTGGTTGGGATGTCCGCCATGTCTGGGTCATTACACAGCACTGACCTGCAGACAGGGGATTGTATAATTCTGATGTGTCATTTGGATTTTTTTTTTTACAGATAATCATCCATCCGTCCGTCACACACACTAAAGACAATTTAGTCACCAATTCACCTAAGGACACTTATCGTTGGACTGTGGGAGAAAAGCCCATGCAAACACGTGAAGAACATGGAAACCACACACACAATAAGTGAGGGTCAAACCCATATCAAAACCCACAACCTAGGAGCTGTGAGGCAGCAGTGCCACCCGCTGTACCGCCTCATCTCTCCGATGTGATCAAATAAGAAACAAGAAATAACAAGCGCTGCAGCAGAAATGGAGCGACAGAAGGTTGAGGTCTATTTAAACTCCGAACGTTTGATTGTATAAGAATTAACTCCAGCATTTGAGCTCCTTATGAAGATGTCTCAACAGATCTTCCACCTGGATCATTTGTGGCACAAATAGATCTTTCAGGATATTTTTTTACAGCATCTATGCTTTTGGTGACTTCAGGAAATGATCTAATTAACCAACCAGGTAACTAAGGGTGTATTAGCTAAATTAACTTATAAGTTAACTAAATCATCGGTTAACCCCCCCAATTAACTCTAGGCAAGAAAGAAAAATAATTTGGCAGTAAATTATTGATGACTGTGACATACACTGTAAATGTATTATTTTTTTACCATTCAACCTGCTTTGAAAGCTTGTCCTACTTATTAGTGTGTGTGATATTCGCTGCGCCACACAGCTGGAGAAACATATTAGTGGATTATGGATTAGCGGGGTGAACGTGGAGCAAATGAGACACATTAAGTTGCAAAAAAAAAAATCACTTGTTGCTGGACATTTTAAAAAATGTTTTAGTGTTCACCTACATCCAGCCCAAGGCAAGGAATCATTTATTACTATAATTTAAATTATTCCTTCATTTTTTAACTGAATCAATAAATATACTCAGGATCACAGATACAAGGTTTGAGAAGGAATAGGAATGAAGCGATTTAGGCTGAATCCAGGTACCTAGTGCCGGTGCCATCGGTCCGTCCGTGGTAGACGCAGGTGCACTGGGATGGACAGAAGGAGGGGACCGGCTTCCAGCAGCTCAGGAGCACATAGAACCAAAGCGGGAGTCGCATGGTCGAGGAGACGGCTCGGGGGGCCGAGAGGCGCGCTCATGGGAGAGGAACCGACGTGGACATTGCGGGTTGCGGACGGGCGATGCTGCTCCTGCCAGAATGCGCTGCCGACGGACGCCGGGCTGCTGGCTGCGGACTGACGCTCAAGGATTAGTGGAGGGATTGCGAGGGCTGGGCAGCTTGCACAGGAGCCCTGCGCTGCTTTGCTGAGCCGCTAGCAGGTGCCTTCCAGCCTCCCCCCCCTTCAACACCCACCCAGGCCTCAGGCCTTACTGTGGTTACACCACGATTCCCCAAACCCTCGCCATCACCATCTCTGGCTGGTGCCAAGGGTCACGGCCACCAGCTAGTGGCCTGACCAGCGAGTGATGAAGCAACGTGGGCTTGGTGGCTCATAAAATTGTGTTTGTTTGGAAGACGCGTGAGGACAGAAGAGCACAGACAATAACAGTTTGTGCGATTCATCAGCCATCATATTATGTTTTTAATGGTCATTGCAGCAAAAAAACTGGTTGAGCCTCAGCACATTTATACACGGTTTAAAGTAACAGTTCATATTAGACGGCAGACAACCATGGAACCATCAGCCTGCATTATTTTATTATGTGCATTCACTGACATATGATATTGTAGTATTATAATTACATTATAATTACTGTATTAGAATTATATCACAATTCATTTAGCTGATGCTTTTGTCCAAAGCATGTTATAATACTCAGTTCATATACTATGACAGAAATGTACTCGGTTACACAGCTCAGTAACGCTGTTTTACCGCATCTTTTTTTTTCCTGTACATTCATATGGCGTCATTATGAAACAAAATCGCGTTTGTTTAAAAGTCCAAAATACAGCAACAGGCGTCCAGATTAGATCATTCAATTTAAAAGCCAACGCAGCGTCTGAAAATCGCACGAAAATATCCAGTGTGATTTACTGTACCGTAAAGGAAGGAACGAGCGCCATCTGCTGGTCGGGAACTGAAACCCACAGCTTTCGTGTTAATTCCTTTTGCGGAAGTAATAAAAATGTAATATTAAAAGTCGATTAAACAAGCCGTAAAATGCCACGATCGTATTTCGGTCGTACTTCATATTTGAGCACATATATTATCATATAACTTACAAGATTTTCTGTGCGCCCCCGGTAGTTCGTTCGCGAGCTCAGAAGTCATAGTGGAAATCATCGTATTAGTGCGGTTCATTCGTGCGTTCACGGCGGTGTGACGTCACGTCGACACCCTCACTTCACACCGTTCCTCGTGACGTCAGAACCTCCTTTCCAGAACACCTTGAAATCCAGGTGTTTCGAAATGCTTTTAAATAACGCTTTAAAACTCCTTTTTAACACACACCTATTATTTCCCCGTTTTTATGAGTGCGGTTTTTCCTGCATTGTTGCACTTTGTATATGTTCATAAAGTAAAGCACACCGAGAGGCCGCTTTTTCAATACGCGAATTGTTAGTCCGCGCTCCTCGTGGCATCACACACAGACGTCAGAACGAACGACCGCGCCCTGTGCCGTCACACATCGACGTCACAGCCGTAGTCCCGCCTCTCGATGACCTCAGGGCAGATATGAGCGACAGGTGGACGCGGTCTGTGCCCGTTGCCTGGAGGCTCGGATTCGCTCGCATTTTTCCTTTCCGTTTAAACCGTGCGGGTGAAAGTGCGGGGGCGCGCTGGCGCACGGCTCGCGGCTGCGGAATGCGGAGCGCACCGAGACAGGTACTGGCACGCGCACACACACACACACACACACACACACACACACACACACACGCTATACAACAGAACACAACATGGCGGGGACATATTAACGTGCGTCGACGTCCCTGCGCTCTGCATTCGCGACATCACAGGCTTTTTAAAGTGAAAATGTAGTTAGAAATGAAACAAATGTGCAGTTTGTAAATAGAAGATTAATGTTTGATCAACATGGACTTAATCGTTGTATTTTATGTGTCTTTTCTGTTCCTCTTACGCCACATGATGCAACAGTTCTTTCGATCTGTCTAGCTGAAAAATGCTTCAGAGCATGTCCTCTAATGTACCATTGTCTGCCTGAAGGGCGGGTGAGATTCTGACCTGTGGAGATGGTTTCTTCAGCCTTTTTTCAAAACATCTTCCAGGTTCCTCCAGAGGATCCCCCCCGGGACCCCCGCAGGGACGACTGCGAGAAGATGGGGACCCTCTTTGGGGAGCTGAACAAGTGCCTTCGGAAGGCTGGCTTCATGCAGGTGGTCTGCGGAGAGAAGACCGTGGAGCCCGTGGTGATCATCTTCTTTTGGCTCATGCTGTTGTTCCTGGGCTTCCAGGCACTGGGCCTGGTGGGAGTCGTCTGCCTCATCATCATCTACATTCAGAAGTAAGACTGGAACTTCATCTGAGGACACTTTTCTCTCACCCGTAATGCATTGTTATGTTGGCTTGGATGTCTTTTCAATCGACAGTTCATAGCTGCTGCATCAGGGGTTTGCTTGTCCAAACAGCAGGAGATACAAAGTTCAGAACAGAACTTCAGATTGAATGTGAACATCTCACTTTATGGTTAATTCTTTTAGTTATTTTTAGTGATAGAATTAGAGTATAGATGAAAATGCTGCATTTGCTGTTATAAACAACCTCATGGAGGCCTTTGTAAGGAGGGATATTCTTGTTGGAGAGCTTTGGAGAAGTATGAGCTCCTTTAAGGATTAGGTTTTATGCTCAAGTTAACAGAAATGAGATTTAGTGTCACAGAAGGGCTAATGGTTTAGAAATTACTGTTTATAAAGTTTAAATAACTACTGTGCAACTTTACCACGTCGACTTTTACTTTGCTTAATGGTCTCCTCCTTCAAGAAAGTTTTTTTTTTTTTTTTTTTTTTTTTTTTCTTTCCAAAGAGAATGCCACACAGAACCCTAAACCAGCTTTGCTTAAGTAGGTGGTCAAAGTTCATATTTGAAGCTGCCTTAATAAACCTCCATCTCCGGGGGAGCAAGTGGACTATAAAGGAAACACGGTTTACAGCCATTGACTTTATCAGCTAATGTGTTTAACACTAGCAATGGTTAGAAAGACGCTGTTGTTTCCAGGGAGAGACAAGACTCGGCATTGTTTGCTGTCACTGAAACTGAGAAGGTGTCAAACTGTAAACACTGAACCGTTGTTGCCTGCAGAGGTACTCCGGTTTTAAGAATCGACGGTAACACTTGAACTTGTTGCTTAGCAACAGAGGCACTGCTATACATTTTTGACTTTTAAGTCTTATCTACATGACTTTTCACTTTGGGGGTTTTTTGAAGAGTTACAGTGACTGAGACGGGGGGTCGGGAAATGCTGCATGGAGTGTTGAGAATGTTATGAGATTGTAACCAACCTTCACACTCCTGGAAGTGCTGTGAATAGAATGATGTCACCTTTTTTAACCAGTATACCTCATATTGACTTGGGTGAACCTTGACCACACTGGATCACATGTTGAGGTCAACCAGATGCCAGTGGAGTTAAGGACAAACCCAGTTTTGCTTTTGCCAACTACACAGCTTGTTTTTAAGTGACACGCATAAATTTGCATAGATACTATTGCAAAATCAGAGCATTAGAGAAACTGATGCAAAAAAGTGCTCCTTTAGTAAAGATGGTCTGCAGCTCAGGTTCAACTTACCTCCAGAGAGTTTAAGAGGGATAATCACAATGATGTTTTTCAGTGAAAAATGTAAACATTGAATGCAAACTTAATGATTTTGTCAGTATAGTTTGAGACCCCCTACAGACAAGCCATGAATGTACTTTGCTCTGTTTTGTTAAAATGCTCAGTTTCACTTCTATTTCAGCCTCTTTAAAAATGAGGATGAAGCCTTGTTTACTCGACTGTATGAGTGACAATTGTGAAATGCTGGAAATCTCTGTCATCAGGTTTTGTAAAGGCAGTACAGTCTAACCTCCACTTTCTGCACTGTATGGGGGAGGAGGTGTCTGGAGATGGCAAAAGCCTGGGAAAATCAAAAGCATAATTTAAGTGTAATTTTTTTTTTTTTTAAACCACGACACCGTACTCTGCACTTTTGTAAACTAATGAAATGTGTAAGGAACATGTAATGTGCATTATAATATGAAGTCAGTACTGTATTTGAAACATGCATACACACAGTGAATTGTGTGCAAAAAGCAGTAAATAAGGCACACGAGGACACTAGCTGGCACGTTGCCGATTTCATTGTAATGCATTAATAAGTTATTTTCTCCAAAAAATTTAAAATTTTATTTATATGTGTGTGTGTGTGTGTGTATATGTGTATATATAAAATACACAAATTATTTTTTCTGTAATATTTTTCCAACTGATCATAAAATCAGAAATGCATAAAATCAAGGATAGACTGCATATATGAGGAAATGGGAGTGAATTATTAAAGCAAACTTGTAAAGTTTTTTTTATTTATTTTTTTTTTTTTTTAACTATTTCCAGTACACTGAAGCACTGATTCAGTGTCTACAAGACACTGGGATGCTAATATCAAATGCCCTTTAAAATGTATAATAAAATGTGTTTTATACAACAGATTTTCCACCTCTCCTGCATGGATGAGAAATCAGTACCATTTAGATGGTCAAACACAAAATCCACTGACTGCTTGGTTGGGATATCGTTCCACGTTATTAGCTGTGGAGTTAAAGCATCACCGAGTGATAGACCAAACGGTGTGGTTTCTGTTGCCTCCCAAGGGAAAACTCGGTAGAAGTGTGTTAATCATGGAGGACAACACACCTTCAGGGAATGTTCAAGAAGGTGAGAGGAGATCTTACAATGTGCTTGTTTTATTCAGTGTTCGCACAGTTTGCACACACACCTTTAGGTAGTGAGATCATGTTTCAAACTAGCGTGACCTTCATCATGACTTTGCTGATCAACTTTACAGGGGTGCATGTAAGAATAAAATGGCTCGTGGGTCTTGGGCTGCCATTCCTGCTACAGCATCCTCAACAAGGTACTTGCGTTGCACGGATACAGTAAAAGTGACCATGTGTATAAATGGGTGAACCATTGCATGTAGCTTAACATTTCTGGTCACTTTGGAGAAATGTTTTAAATTAATGAATGATTTTTTATTATTATTATTATTATTATTATTATTATTATTATTAATAATAGAAATCAAAAATCAGGGCAATGGTTGTGGCAACAGTACTTTTAAATGCAGTAGAGGGCCAGGCCTTACAAAGAAATCAGAGTTTGGATTTAAAAAAGCAAACCGATTGTCACAACTATATGTTGCTTTTTTAACAAGAGAAATGCTTGATACTTGTGCTGTTCTACAAAATTCCAGTTTTATTGAAAGATTGACAGAATATCTCTATTCATCTCATCTGGTAATAGCAATGGCAGATTTGATCAATATGCTGTGTGACAGACTTGGAAAATCAATAAAAAGATGGTCGTGTTACATTAGTCATTTTACATTATATATACTATACAGTTTAGTACAGTCAGATCATATCAGACAGACAAAAACAGCAAAAAGGATGTAAAACAAAACTATAAACTTATGTTAGATAGGAGGGAATCACAAAATAAGGAAGGAAACATTTAAACGGGTACATGGGGGGGGGTCACGAATAAGCTGGAAAAAAAAACAGCAAAAAGTATCAGGCAAGCACTTGTACATTCACAATAAGGCATTTTTCATTGAATGTTATATAATCTTGTAGTATATTCTATAAACAGCAGCTTCTACACACTTAAACATTCCCGCATCTCCTGCTGTTGGACGGCATAAAATAATGAAGCAAAGTCCAGAGGCTGCAGTTTTCTGTTCAACACGTATGCATTTACTAAAGGTTAATGTTACTGATGCTAAATGTCCCCATATCTACCTCTGTGACAACCACACTTATTAGCTGAGATTTCAATGGTTTCTTCCAAAGACTTTCTCCAAAACAGCCAATTCCATTATTTGCATTCTATTTTGTTTTGTCAGTAAAAAGGTGTAACTGTGCACACCTTGAAGGAAGCCCACTTTTGCAAACCAAACACATATTTAAAACTAAATCCCACAGTGGGTTATAGTAGGGAGGAGTGGGGCCACAACACAGGTTAGCTTCCTGAACCCAAATGGAAGCAAAGATCACCTGACCAGCCATCCTCCAGACCCCTAGCATGAGATGAAGGAGTTGGGGAAGTTTTCAGGGGGAATGTGAAGCCATCTTGGTCAAAGTCCTATCTTTTGGTCAGAGTATGAAGGTCAGAAAGTGTTGCTGCTTAAAATCAGTTCAAGTGGTTAAAATGATAAAATTCATATTGTTAAAAGTTCTTTACAGAGATTGTTGGAGGTAGATATTTGGTGGACAATCAGATAAATGCAGAATTAGGCCAAGTGTTTAAAATATTCACCATTTACTCCTTTGAGAAACCCTGTATTACTATATTTATTCAGCAGCTTTCTCCAGAGCAACTTATAATGTTACATTTCCGTACTTTGCTACTTACAAACATTTACCCATTTCTCCACCTTGGTAATTTTGCCTAGAGAAATTCAGACAAGTACCTCGATCAAGGGAATGGAGATTTGAACCCAGGTCCATAAATTGCATGACAAGGACTTGTAGTGTCTTGCCCCCTACACTGTTTCAATGAAATATTAAAATGTTCATTAACATTAATTAAAATGTTTCCAGATAGAGCTGATCTATCTCATCCGACCAGCAAAGCCACCTCCTCCAGTGTAAAACAAATGAAAACACTGAAGGTCTGGAGTAGATGTTAAAAGTGAAGAAAACACACCAAATTTTATGTGAGAAGGCAAAAAGACTAAAGGAAATGACAAAACAACCCATCACTTCTTTATATTGCCAGGTGCTGAAATAGTAAAACAAGGTAAGACTCACTTGCACTACAGCTTCGGCCGACATGCTGATGAGAAACACTGTGCAAACAGCAGGTCGAGGCAGGTGACAGGTGAAGCACGTGCTCAGAGGTGCAGTGCTGTTTCTTATTAGTAGATGTGCAAGGATTTCATTCAGAAAGAGTACCAGTCAAAAGTTTGAGTACACATACCAGAATGCCGTTTTTCCCCCACCTACAATTTTTGTGTCTGGGTTTGACGTTTACTCCACCTTCCTCTTCTTCAGATACTTCTCGCACAGCTTTGGGGTGTGTTTTGGGTCAGTTTCTTGCAGAAAAACCAATGACTGCCAGAGCTGTAGCTGATGGAATGGTTAGTCTTTGAAGTATGATTGCCATGCTGGTTGGACTCAATAATCACTTGTGTAAACAGCAAAGCAGCCCCGCACCGTAGCACTGCCACCTCCATTCTAGGCACTGGGCTCATCCTCTCTATGTCTTAGAAAATACTCACCAGTTGGACCCAAATGATTCACACTGCAACTCTCTGGAGAATAAGACCAACCTCCACTCCTCAAACATGCTGGTCGTGTGGTTTTCAAGGATTCAAGTAGGCATACTCAAACTTTTGACTGGCTGACATACTTTGTGCTGGTACCCACCAGCTGGAAGAACCTTTGACTGGTCGTTCGGCCCACATTTGGTAGGACTGCAGGACTATCTGCCCTGCTTCTCAGAGCTGGAGACGCTTGTCGGCTCACAAGGAGTCGAATCCAGAACGGGGTTCACAAAGCCGTCGTACTCGGAGTCAGCGGAGTCCTCGCCGTGGGCGCTCACAAAGTCATTCTCCCACTCGAGGGTAGTGGTAGCTGTACAGCCATCCACCTGACTCCCCGGCTGGGCCACCGGAGCTCGTAGCACATCCCCCTCAGTTGTGGATCTCTCATGCTGATTCAAGCCTTGATGTGCCATACAGAATGCAACACAAGGTTACTCAACATCAATTAATTCATAAATACAAAAATAATTACTGACCGAACTTTCTACAAATCCTTGGTTTTTGAAGCCTAAAGGTTTAACCGAATCAATGTCACTGATTCATTCATCAGCAGAGGAAGGTCATGGGAAGGAAAAAAAAAACAGCTTAAACTTTTAGAAAAAAGGAAACAGATATGCAAAACAGAACTTAAATGAGAGTAGAATGACTCACGACCACCAAAACAAAAATAACGCAACAGGAATTTCTTGCTCTGCGATGAACCACACATCTCTACGCTGTGAATACCTAACATTGCTATACTTTTAATTTAATGTGCTCCATTTTGCCACAACAGCCATTTAGGTCATTCTGGATGAGAGAAGGAGCTAGATGATTAAAAAGAAGAGTGCTTTTTGGAGCCTCCCCAGCTGCACTCTGGTCCACCCACCATCCTCGCTGTCCCACTCCAGGTCCAGGTCTTCATTGTTGGTGGAGGAGATCTTGCTGGTGATCTCAGAACTGCTCCCTGCATTGGAAGTGACAACAGTCATGTCTGAGGGCAGGCAAATATCAACATATCGCAGAAACCTGTTCCTTTTCTTGCTGTGTATAATATACCTCACTAGTTAAGGATCATGGGGGTATTCAAGATCTCTAAATGTGTGTGAGTGAATGAGTATGTATGTATGTTATTGCCCTGACTGACACCTCAACCAGTGTGTACCCTGCCTCATACTGCCTACACTGTTCAAGCAGTTCTTGAAAAATAGGAAAAAAAATGGAAATGTCTTTATAGGTAAACAGTGATTTACCAATGATATATCCGTGTATGACAGGACATCAAATTACATTTACTATGCAAAGTTCATGTGGCCACACACTTATGAGGAAATTTACATATATTCAGTCACCAGGTGTTCTCCCCAAATCGACGTGAAGGTCACAGAAAACCAGCCTTGCTGGACTTTTCCCCGCTCAACCCCTCTAAACTCCACCTGAACCCAACCCAGGTAAACACTCACTTGTGCTCCTCATTATCTCTTGCTGGTCCTTCATACTCTGCAGCTGAGCCCCAGGGTTGATCCCCGCCACCAGCCTGGAGGAACAAACACCTTCATCTTCTACAACCTGAAATAATTCTTGTTGCCAAAATCTATTACCATCAGGTTGAAAACTAACCGTTGCCCCCTTTGAAAGTGTATGTTTTACCAAATGGAATAGAAAAAGCCTTATTAAAATCAGCCTTTTAGTGCACTAAAAACCAGAGGATCTTTTTCTACAGAAATAGATCTTTAAATAGGTGCATGTTACTTCTGTTTGGCCTGCTTCTGACAAACCCCATTAAGTTACAGATGTCTTAAGATGAACAACAAATTCCATCATTGCAAAAAAAAAAAAAAATCAAAACAAACATTAAACCCATTATGATCTGTAATGGTAAGAAATCACAGTGTGAGTAAACATTCACTTGTTACATCCAATTCTTTGAAGATGGTTGACTGAATCAGAAACCCATTTCAAAGGAATCAAAAGTATGTAGTTTTACGCTGTCTACTCACGCATTCTGATGGTCCCTCTGGGTTCTGGCATCTGTTTTCAGCGTCTCCCTTTGTTCCTGCTGCTGCCAAACACACAAATCCCTCAGGAGGTGCACATACCTGTTATCGAATGCCATTATATATTTGCAAAGCTTCTCTCTCACAGCAGAATTGATTTCCCTCACATCCACAGCACAAAGAAACCTTAAATATGACAATCTGTCACCAGCATGAACATCCTAATTTGTCAAAGATTGGAAATGGAGATCCAACATAAAAGAATAAACATATTTTTTCATTTTTCAAAAGACAGGAAGGCATTTAAATAAAAACTGAAAAAAAACAGTTTGACTGCTTTAAAAAAATGATGGCACAATAGTAACATTAAAGTATGTTTTTATATAGAGTTTTAATATAAATTAAAAACCTGTGGCACTGGCTGCACTGTTATAGGAGATGCATTGAAATCACATTTAAATGCCTTGCCATTAATGTTCACTGCCATCAATGAGCTGAATGAAGAGAGAAAAACCCAGAGTAAAGGGGGGGCCACTCTGTAAATGTGTTCTGTAATAACTGTGAGATCAGCCTCATCACCCTGCCATCCCGACGGGTAACTCTTCATCTGTGGGTTTACTGGCTGAGTTGACTCACATCAGGTTGGACTGGGTGTCGGAGTGAAGATCATGATCGTGCTCAGAATGGCGGTAGATAGAGGGGATGGTGTTGCTTAGCGGCCGCTCACCTCCTGCTGCCTCCTTGCACGTGCCAGCCTGGCAGCCTCCCGCTGGGCAGCACACTGAGCCTCCTCTTCCAGCCTCAGCTTTTCCTCTTGCTCTGCCAGCTGGAGAGAAGAAGTGACATTGGAGCAGTGTGTCAGCTGACCCAGGTTTCCCAGGAAACACAAACAAGCCCTTAAATAAGTGTGTGTGATGGAGAGAGAGATTGTTCTGTGATGGACTTGTATCCCCAGCCTCACGCTCTGTACTTCTGGAATAGGAGGTGGACCGCGTGATCCTGCACTGGACAGATGGTTATTGATAATGAATGGTTTTAATCAGTGTGAAAAATGGCTACTAATTAATTAGTAAAAATACAGGAAAAGCAATTCCTCATACAGCACAAATGTAGCAGCAACAACCGGAGTCAAAAACCTTCAAGACTGATGAGATAAAACTAAAAATTGGTCCTAGACTACAGCCTTCTTGTTTCTGGGCTGACATTTTCAGTCCCTGGTGCAGTTCCTGGGATTTGAACCAACTAAATGTGCAATTCTGATATTTTCCCATAAAATTATTAATTAATACCCCTTGTCAGCGAATCGTTGTTTTATCGGAACCAGATGTCTGAAAGTGTGGGAGAAAACCCTCGTGAACATGTGAGGACGTGAAATTTCCATCAACAGCGCTACCTGCTGAGCCTGCACGCCGCCGCACGGAGTGTTTTTAAAGAGCACAGCACACACTCTCACTACTATCCACACACACCACAGTCGAGGTGCCGCTGTGCCAAAATACCTCAGCCTGGAGGCGCTCATCAATCAGTGTCTGCTTATCGGAGATTGCTGCATATTGCTGTGCTTTAAGGTGGCCCATCTCCTCCTCACTGATCGCTCTGTGGCGCCAAAAAAAAAAAAAAAAAAAAAAACCACAAGGTGAGATTAAAATCACCAATTCATTTCCAGTACTGTAACAGAGCTGAAACTACAGCTTGATATCATTAAATATCTTATATATCCAAATACTGAATCAATAGTTACTTTTACAGAGACGTTATTAAAAATGTTCACAAACAGCACGTAGTGACACTTTTCACACCACAGCGACAATCGTAATGTCACAGAGACTCTTCCAAAGAACCACTCTAGATCTGTTCTCATCTTTGTTCATACAATTTTGTTGTTAATAAAGTTAGTAAACATGGGGCAAATAATGTTGCCATGATGACCAGAACATTGAGGTCTGTGTTTAAGCATTTGTAAAACACAATTAGTGGTCACTTTATTAGGTACACATGGCTGTTCATAGACAGTTTGTTCTGCACATGGTTGTGACTCATCATCTGGAGTACACAGACAGGTTCCAGAGGTTCGGTTACTGTTTAACCATTAGAGTGGACAAGACGTGGTCTAAATGAATTTGAACACCACTTGATCACTGGTACCAACTAGACTGGTTCCAGCATCTCATAAAAATGGGATTTTTGCACACTACAGTTTCATAAACATGACTTTACTGTACTTTAATGGAGTAGCCTGTACTGTCCCTCCTCTTGAGCCCACAGAGCATCTTTGGGATGCAGTGTTAACAGAACCAAAGTGCCATCAAAAATGTATAGATGCAGCAAAGTTGAGACACCGCTGTGGACAAAGAACCCTGTGGAAACAAGTCCACCACCTTACTGCTGAATCACTGCTGTTCCAGAGTCAAACACTAGTAAACAGCTATACCTAATAAAGTGACCGGTGGGTGTATAACCTAAAGTGTATGCATCAAACCATGAAAGGATTTTTAATTCTTACTGTGAAAGAGGAAACCAAACTGAATTTACCTGGGGTAGTTTTGAGGGATTTCCTCCTGTAAAGCAGAAACACGGTGAGTGACACGCAGCAGATGAGGAGTCATGAACAGGTAGAGTCTGTTGTTGAAATCAGAATGACATAAAGGGTTCAGCAGACAGCAATGTCCTCACCTCATCGCTCTCCACCAGGTTCTCAAACTGAGGGGAAACACAGGAGTGTTAAAAACATCACAAACAAGACCAAAAAAGAAACACATAGCCAAACAAGATGGGCTATTTACCCATCCTGTTGTCAAAAATAAAATTATATGATTTTAATGTCCAAAATTCGGGCAAAAGCGGATACCTCAATGGTGTAGTGACCCCCTGTGCTTCTGCTCCTGAAGTATTTAGACCTGTGAAAAACATAAATACAAAAAAAACTCACTTCCTTTCCATTACTTTCCAATATCCAACTGAAATGTATAGCTGTTACCAACAACATGGTCTAAACATGCAAGTAATATAAGCTGGATTAATTGATGGATGGATGGATGGATGGATGGATGGATGTGGCTCTGCCTGCATCTGCTTTCCTTCACCATTAACCGACTTCACTAGCTGCGCCACTGCAAAGTTTCTGCAGTGCTGACACCGGCAGTGATGCTGAGCTGCTGCACTGCACTGTCTGGCCTCCGTTTTATTCATTACATTTATTACAGATTGCGATATTCTAAGAGGCAGTAACCCAGGTAGTGCTTGAGCTAAGGGCCGGAACCTGAGGATAATTGGTTCGAGTCCCACTCCTGCTGTTATTACTCTTGATCAAGACTCTGACCCTCAAGCACTATCGTATCATTGTGGTGCATAAACGGGCCGACTATTTATGCAAACGTCGGTTCTGTACCTAACTAATACCTATAATGAATGAACACAGTCGAATGAATCATACACCTTTAACACACCGGTCAATAAGAAATGCAACAGCGGACACTCACCCGCCACCTTTCTGGATCCTGCCGGTTCCCCGTCGGATGAGCCCCGCACACAGAACCCAGCAGTTCCCCATTTTTAATACTTGGAAATACAGTCACTGTGCCGAGTTTAATAATTCATCATTCCTATTTTAGCACCAAAAGCAGCCATCACTTCCGCGTCGGAAGTGACGTAACAGGTCGTGATATGCGGAAGGCCGCGAGAGTGAAATGGACGAGTGAGGAAAATATGCGGAGCGGAAAACCAAGTAGCGGCGCAGGTGGTGTTTATTTACCAGGTTAAACACGGTAACTAACCGTGTTGAACGGGCCTACAGGGGAGCAGGTCTCTGCAGACAAGGTATTTTAAAAGTTTTAGGTCAAAACGAGACTTTCTGCTGTGTCATACTGTAGAGAGCTGGTCAAAAATCTGAAGAAGTAGACGAGTTATAAAAAGAAATGATAAATAAAGGGTTTAAGGCTGGGAATGATGTCCCGTTTTGTTACAAAAATACTTCTGTCTAAAACTGAACATATGCCTCAAAGCCTTTGTGTGTGTGTAAAAGTAAGATCTGCAGCACACAGAGAAATAACAATAACACAAGTTTTAAAATCTGTGTTTACATGCCAGGACATTCAGTTTAATGCATTTTAACTTCATGTGTTTATGCTTGTATAGTTTTTACAAGTGGCAGTTTCGATTTAACACACTGAGGTACATGTCAGCATTTGTTTGCAGACTGGGAACGTCTTCTCGACCTCTTTTCCAGCCTTCCTCCACACCCCTCTTCCCAACATGCCCAAATCCATTTTTTAATCTTTCTCCAGCCTTTCTGAAACATATGCGTAATTCCATTCTCCAGTGCTTTTGTAATATTTCCCTAGCTCTTCTATTGTTTTTCTCCCCATGCCCAAACCCATTCTTCAGCCTTTCTCCAACCTTCCTTCAAACTGCTCTCCAACACACAAGCCCATTCTCTAACCATTCAAGATTTCTTCAAACCATCCCCATATACATTCTCCAGTCCCTCTCCTACCTTCTTCTGAATCATTCTAACACTCTAAACCTTGCAAACCAAAACAGCTTATAAATCACATCTGACTATTCTCTATTCCCCACTGCAGCCTTTCTCAACCTTACTCCAAATGTTCTCCAACCCTTCCCACACTCTGCACCAACACTTCTCTCTGCTATAAGAGCACAGATCTCAAAGGATGGTGAAGCTGTTTACTGTGACCATTTTGTTTTTTTTAAACATCCTTTCAAAGCCTCAGCAACAGTTTGTCACTTGGTAGTTGAAGTTATGTTGAGGATGTCATCCAACCAGCTGCTCTTTGGAACTATTGTGCCTACATGTTTGCAGTAATGCTTTACAGTTAACAACCATCACATCTGTTTGTTTGCCTGCAGGGTTTGCTGAACAACCCTAACATAATGTCAGTTTAATTCATGTGAAAGTGACTGTGTCCTCAGCTAAGAACTCAGTTTTACATTGTTTTGCTTCCACAATGAACTGAATCTGTTCAGTCTGTCTTGGTTACAGAAAAATGAGCAAACTCAGAGGGCCACTAGGGTCAGGGTTCTCTGTCCCATAGACCATTTGAAACCACAATCTCAGAATATATTTTGTTCCATGACGGTCCAGTCTTGTGAGGCCACTGTGACATTTTGCCTTGGTATCAGGTACTCTGGATGCTTTGCTTTCAAAAATGTTTGTTTGTATACACACTTATGCATTTATAATAATTTTTGTAACTAAATGTTTTAGGTTTTTGCATGAGGAGGGCATCAAGCAACTGTAAGGAACCATGACAACAGAGGGCCAGGTATGGCGTAGTGAATAGATGCAGATTTTTTTTTTTTTTTTTTTTTTAACAATTATCCATTGTAGGATGAATGCATGCATGAAGCCACGACTTAATAAATACAAATTACTGTATCCAGATGCAGATACATGCAACCTGTATGCATTAATAAATAAAACGATGGCTCCATAGAATCTGATATACACTGTATAAAATCAATGCTGTTTATTATAAATGGGCTGGTTATATCCAACCTTAGGATTCTTGCGTGTTGGGCAGTGCAGTGTTTATATGAAAGGTAGCTTGTTGAGGTATTTGAGGTGGTGTTAGTGCAAAAGTAGCCCCACGCTGTGTTTTCCAGGTGATTAAGTGTAGGGCGGCTGTGGCCTGGGAAGCTGGGAAGCCCCTGTCAATAGAGGAGGTGGAAGTGGCCCCACCTAAGGCTTATGAAGTTCGTATTAAGGTAACAATCCTGTACCATGATCGTATAGTGTATGATTTATTAGAATGTGTTCATTCATTATAGTTACTATTAATTAGGTACAGATACCTGCATGTCTGTGTGTTGTAATGTGAATATATTTCTTATTGTAGTCCAGGACTAGACCGGGTGTGAAAATTAACACGATGCGACTCCACTCTGTTATTGTTTCTTTGATTTGTTGTTTACTGGTGGGGGACTACAGTCTGAAGACTATCTGATCAGGTCTTATCTTTAGAGATTTTGCAGTGGTCTGTTGCTTTTTGTTTCACAGGAAGTCATTTGTTGATATTTCAGTGTGTGACCAACTGGTACAGATTACAGGTTCACCAGTGTTCTTGTCCAGAATGTTCTACTTGTGTTATCAGTGTTGAATTACAACACTAAAAAAGTATTCTGTGTCACAATTGTGTGACTCATTAGACAGCAGCCAGCGGTGTGTGCCACACAGACTGGAGCTACTTGGTCAGGGCCGGGAAAGGCATGCAGCTGCGCCCTTTCCCCCTCGTGCTGGGCCACGAAGGCGCTGGTGTTGTGGAGAGTGTGGGGTCCGGAGTAACCAAATTCTCTCAAGGTGAGCTGCACATACACACCAGTTTGGAGTCCTTTTAAATCCTTTCTAGGCCGACACCGCTCAAGATAATGGGCCTAAGCTCAACAGCTTTATTGTATATGCCACATGTTGTACTCTGTGTACCAGAAAACATTATTTTTGTATTTTTGATTTACAGGAGATAAAGTCGTTCCTCTTTTTCTGCCACAATGTGGAGAATGTGAATGCTGCATGAGTCCAAAGACGAATTTATGCAGCAAAAACTGGTAAATGGTGTCACTGAGATTTTTTTCATTACTTTTCACATTTATACCGCAACAGATAATATCTCAATATACTGTAAAATTTGAATTATCCTAATGTGACAGTTTAAGATATAAAATCTGTATTATAAAACAGTATCAGCAATATGTTACTGATACTGTGTACAGATAATTACTCATTCAGGGCTTATGTAAACGCTAATGCTTAGAGTCAGTCATCTCATCTGCATGTAATATCTGATAGCATTTATCTTAATTACCTTGTGCTCTAGATTTTCAGTCAGCTCTGTCATTGTCACTGTCACTCACTGAAAGGGGATTCTTATTCAGAAACTCACTCTGGTAGGAAGAATACACAGCAGGGCATACTGGCTGATGGAACGAGCAGGATTTCTTGCAAAGGGAAGCAGGTTTACCAGTTCCTTGGAATTGGATCCTTTTCCGAGTACACAGTCATCTTGGAGACCTCGCTGGCCAAGGTTCGGGACGACTCGCCCTTGAATAAAGTCTGTCTGTTGGGCTGCGGCGTTTCCACGGGATACGGGGCTGCTCTCAATGCCGCTAAGGTAACTTCAGTTTTTCCACTAGAAAGAGGTTATTTTGATTTACAGTCAAAGTCATAGGAAAAAGGGGAATGACATGTGGGCCACTAAATTATGGGAAACATTACTGTTTACCTTTTTAATCTGTACACATATTACAACTTTTGCCAAAGCATATAACTCTAAAGTCCTTAGTGATTAATCGATATTTAAGCATAGTTTGTTCCCTTTTATGTCTGAGGTTGACATTTTTTGGACTAATGTCTGACTTTTACCCTCATTCCCCAGGTTGAGGCAGGTACCACATGTGCTGTGTTTGGTCTCGGGGCCGTAGGTCTAGCAGCCGTGATGGGCTGCAAGGTTGCAGGTGCCAAGAGAATCATCGCCATCGACATCAACAAAGGCAAATTTAAGAAGGCAGAGGAGTTTGGGGCCACAGACTTTGTGAACCCTAAAGACCACACCAAGCCCATTCAGGAGGTGGTGGTGGAGATGACCGAAGGAGGAGTGGACTTCTCTCTGGAGTGTGTTGGGGATGTTGTAGTGATGGTGTGTACTAACAAGTGAGATTTCTAAGCCTGCCGACTTTTTGATGACTCATTGTTTTTCATCACTAGCTTAACATGACTCAGTTGCTGAGATCCTTAAAAGTCCCAATGTTTGAATGAGCTATAATTCAAAGATAACCTTACACCTGGAGGACATCATTGCAAATATTACCTTGTGAATCAGCACTACACATTCAAGTGTCTGCTTTTAAAATAAATGTGTGTATGCAGTTAAATTACATGAATATTACAGAGGCCACAAGCAGGCAAAGATGCAGGGAGCTGTTTGTTTGTAAGCTGTTTGCACTGGTGCCTAGTGGGAGAGAAGCGGAAATCATGGTGCTTTTTACCATGAGGAGTTAGGAAACTCGATGTGCTCCTTCTTTCAGAGGGCAGCCCTCGAGTCTTGTCGCTCTGCATGGGGCACCTGTGTCATCGTAGGATGGACCGAGCTGGAGGAGCTCACTGTGGCACCCTATGATCTCCTGATGGGGCGTACTTTAAAGGGCACCTACTTTGGAGGTTAGTTTCTTTTTTTTAATCAATTTTATGCTAATAAGCGACAGTTTCTTTTTGTCATTCAGCCAAGAGTACTTATTTCAGTTGGAATGTTTCTGCCAAGTCTAGGTTGTCTGTTTACACTCACATGACATTGTTGTCACCATTCTCAAGTGTTTTTCATTTCTGCGTACGCATGTCTTCCGTCAGGGTGGAAGAGTGTCGAGGGGGTATCCAGGCTAGCCAATGAATACATGAATGGGAAGCTGAAGCTCGACGAGTTTGTGACCCATACGCTGCCTCTAAATAAAGTCAACGAGGCTTTTGACCTCCTGAGAAGCGGGGAGAGGTATCGTAAGCAATACATTACTTAAGAGATACTGGTACGCTGTGGTATACATTCCTAATAGGTTCCTCAAAACCAGGCTTAAACTGGGAAAATGTAAATAGGGAGCCTGTTTCTCATTATTTTAAATGGGAAAACATTATAATTTGTAAAGTTTCCACAAATATCACAAAAACACTAAAATGCCTGAATAACTGACAAACCTCACTCTCTCTGTCTCCATGTTGTGCAGCAACAGACATTTAGCGATGAAGTTTGTAAGAAATAAAGATGCAGACAACTTAAAATAATGCAATTGACTAATTAATTGGTAAATACAGCTTTTACTCATTAAACGGAAAAAAAATTTGATAGGTCAAGTTAATAGAGAGTGCAGGAAGACAGAGGAGATGGTGCCATTTAGCAAACACGACGGCACACAGAATTTGGTACATGAAGCAACAAAACCTGCAGTTGCCCCCTCACTCATGTGGTGACCTATTCATAATTTCTCTGCTCCCGGTTCAGATGTTGTGACAAGTTTCTGCAATATAGATGGAGTGTTTTTAATTACAGTTCAGCTGGAAAAACGTGTCAAGCATTCACAGAGTAAATGGCCTTTTTTTGTAGATGGTTAGGCTATAAAGATGTTAGATGGGGAGCTTGAAACTCACAAAAAAGAAGACATTTTCTATAGGGAGGCTGGGAACCAGGTTATGATTTTGTGCACATGTGTAAAAACAAAAAAATGAAATGAGTAGTTAAAGTGAGTAACATTTCCCCTCCCCAGCATCAGAACAGTCATAATGGTGACCGAGTAAGGAACTACTGCTTTCTGAAGCTGAAGAAGCAAATTTACTCTTACATACATGTGAGTATGTTTGCAATTTGCTATGTAATTGTAGCATTTTTTAAAGAAATTCATTAATGCCAATTTTTCTGTTTCAGCTTATGCAGTTAATAAGTAAGTAATAGAATATTTATTTGCATGTCTTTATTGTTTTTATATCATCATCATCTAGTTTACTTGTTTTCTACAACTGTATACTTTAATATGATTTTTAAAAAAAATTTTAATTTTGCTTATTAAAGATATGACTACACAGATTTAAGAACACAGAAAATAATTGTCTAAGAAATTTATCCATCAGTGTCTCAGTAAGAGGCATAGTGAAAAATTTTGGAAAGATCTGTGAAAAAGTTTGAGAAGTATGGAAATTGAATTTGGAAACGATTTAGCTGATCCTGTCTTTAAATCATGACAGTCTAGTGTTAAATTAGTGATGAGTTTGAAATAACATTAGATTTGTTTTTTAATGTTAAAGTTGGAGTCATGTTGATATGGTTTTCTGTCTGCACAGGCAGCCGGTAAACATGATGAGCTGTGAGTAGCTGTTCAAACAGGGTTATTTTTGGGCAAGTGAAATGTACGGTTTTGAAGTGCGTCAAATCGAGTTTAAGAAGAGCGCAACTACAGCTACGGTTACTCAGTATTTTTTCATGTTGAATTGCTTTTCAGCATGTGTCAACATTTGTTTTTCTCCTTAATGTTGTTCAAATAAAATTTGAATGAATTCTTTTTAATGTTTGTTCAGAGTTTTTTTTTTACTTTGTCAACTCTCAGTTAAAGGGAGACTTCTAGTCAAAAACGCAGTCCAAAAGCCACTAATATTAAAATTCATCATTGTTCTCCTTACAAACATACATATTTGTGTACACACACATTTTCGTGTTGTTGATATGGACCACATACGTGGAGTCCTTCCATGTCCTGCATTTGTGTCCTCGGTATTGAAAGGCGCATTTTCGTTCACTACGATTGAGTTTATCCATCTGATTGTTGCTTGTCCTCTTTTTCCTCCATCTTTCCCAAGCATCACCCCCTTTTCCCGAGATTCCAATTGTCTCATGACGTGTCCAAAGCGTAATCACATCAGTCATTGTTTGTGCTTCTAAAGAATGTTTTGGCCCAATTTGACCTAAGATTTTTTCTCTTTTTCCTCCTGCTTTGTGGGGTTCTTAAGTCTCCTCCAGTTAAAAGGTGTTTTTCCTGTCCTGCTTCTTCAGTGTCCAGTTTGCACATCAACATAGAAAATATGAACTTGTTACAGAAAATATCTATTTCTTGAACAGTTCTGTTCTGTTTCCTTTTCAGATTTTCCATTGCAATTGCACTGCAAATACAAGTATGTGAAAGTAGACCACTAGAATGATGTTATCAGCACAGATTGGATGGGTCCAAGCAGTCAACCCCCCCCCCCCCCCCCCCCCCCCCCCCCCCCCCCCCCCC
>UFQX01000508.1:322819-350010 GCA_900497675.1 Arapaima gigas
AACCCCCCCCCCCCCCCCCCTCGTGTGAGGACAGACCAATTGCTTAGCTGATAATATGTTACTTATTTATATGTTCTGTCAGTACAGAGTTTAAAAAACTAGGATGACCTGATCTCTTTTCATTGAGGGTATAACTGAAAGACTTCAGCCCGAACCTCAAGTTGTTTTGATATCCTCTTCTATCCACACTCATGGCAACTTCAGGGAAAGTAAGTGAAATATTCAAGTCTGCATTGCCTGGATAAATGCACATTTTGTATGAAAATGACATGGGTAACTGCAAAAATGTGTGGCTGACTTTATACTAGAATTGATTTTGTGACACAGTTCAGAGGAAAGCAAGGTAAAAGTTAAATTACTGTTATTAAAAGTTAGGCTTCACATCCAAGATCATTTGTTACTAGTCTTGCACTTAAGAATGAATGAAGAAATAAAAGTTTATTAATCCCTGATGGAAATTTCAGGCAATATACAACACATACACTGTAGAGAGTGCAGACGTGCAGCCGGAGATTATTGCAACTATGAGTCATTATGAGCAAAATATTTAGGTTCAGTTATACAAGGATCACATTTCATTTTGCAAGAAATTGATTTTTATGCAGTTTTTAAACAGTGGTAATATTAAAAATAGTTAAAATTATATATATAGGCCTTGTAATTATGGAGTTATATCATTTTAGTCTCCAAAGATCCTCAAAAGAATCACAAGAACCGGTCAAAAGTCAGACTTAGTGTTATGAAATGACATGTAAAACTGGATTTTTTTTTTTCAAATAAAATCTGCATATATGCAGCATGTAAGTTTCAAATGTGATGGTTTTAGCAGGAAGGACCTCATTAAAGGCACAGCAGCAACTATTTAGGAGAAGCCAGTATAAATTAGTATAAATTTTATTGACCTGGGGTTATATACAAAGTAAAAAAAAGGCTGTTCTGAACTGCAGGTCATCAGGTGCCGGGCTGCTGTGGCCTGGGGACCCAACCAGCCGCTGGTGGTAGAGGAGATCGAGGTGGCGCCCCCCATGGCTCACGAAGTCCGCATCAAGGTGAGGGTGACGCCGCATCTTGTGAAACGTATGCTAGTTGGCGCTTACTTTCAAAACGTGAAGCCGAGATATGACACACACGGCGGCAGGAGATGTCTTATGTGTGTCTTTTGGCCAGATTGTGGCAACTGCTTTGTGTCACTCGGACCTGCACGTGTTGAAAGGCGAAATGCTTACGGTGACGTTCCCGACTGTGCTGGGCCATGAAGCAGCTGGGATTGTGGAAAGTGTCGGATCTGGGGTGACCAATGTCAAACCAGGTCAGCCTCGTTGTTTGTATGACCCCTTCCCTACCATTCCCAGCTAGACCCATGAGAACTCATCTTCCTTGCTGCTGTTGCAGGGGACAAGGTCATTCCTTTGTTCATGCGTCAGTGTGGTGAATGTCGCTTCTGCCTGCATCCTGAAAGCAACTTCTGTGTGAAGAACCGGTAAGGAGTGTTAACTTTTAAAGCTACAACTAAACACTCTTTACAAGGGATTTGTGTACTTGTGCTTTTCCTTTATAAGCCTTTTGATGAAGTTTTTATAGTAGATCAAATATGCAACGATGTCATAATCAAATATTCATAATAATCTCTTTCTGAATTCTTAACAGGTTAACCCAAAGGTAAGACTGATTTTCTCACATTTTTTTACTTAAATTCTATTTTCGCTGTCAAAACACACAGCTTAAATTAAGTTGATAGATGCAACATTTTGCTTCTGATGTGCAAATTTGCAATGTCAGGAAGTCATTTGGAATTTGTCCTACAAAGATGTGAGAGAAAAACGTGGGGTTTGTGACCGGAGAGGAAATTTAATTTCTGCTCCGTCATGCTGTTTCTTCTGGATGTCTTAGTCATGAGGTGCTGCCGCGTTTGACCTGCAAGGGGCAGAACTTAATGCAGTTCATTGGAATGAGCACCTTCTCGGAGTACACTGTGGTCGATGACATTAGCGTGGTCAAGATCAGCGACGCTGCCCCCCTGAATAGAGTGTGCCTGCTGGGCTGTGGCATCAGCACGGGTTACGGAGCGGCCATCAACACCGCCAAGGTTGTTCCCATTCTGCTCAGATTTCAGCTAAACGAAAGTAGACTGGCTGGCGGAGTTTTCACTTGCAACATCTTTTTACAGTATCCAGTGTTTCACCCTTTGTGGTTTAGTAGTAACTCATGCCAAATGTGGCCACATGTTGGCAAATGTAATGAGTGAGTTCTCGATACGTACTTTTGTTCAGGCTGATGAAATGCAAGTGTCTGTTAAGGTGCTGCAGTCCATTTTATCCACTAGTGATGCTCCATAGTGGCTGATTGTGGTTTGGGTAAGAGCAGCTGGTAAAGAACAAAAAATTATTTTCTTTGGACACGATTGTCAAAAACTGATGTTCTCACGAAAGAACGATATACAAAGTTCCATCATCCTGTTATTTGGAAAAGATCGTGAAATGAGTCGTCTTCTACTTGTATCTACAGGTGAGGCCGGGGTCCACCTGTGCCGTGTTTGGACTCGGGGCAGTGGGTCTGGCAGCGGTGATGGGCTGCAAGGCTGCAGGAGCCACCAGGATCATTGCCGTCGACATCAACAAAGACAAGTTTGAGAAGGTAAAGGTGTTTGGGGCCACAGACTTTGTGAACCCCAAGGATCACAGCAAACCCATTCACGAGGTGCTGGTGGAGATGACCGAAGGAGGAGTGGACTTCTCCTTGGAGTGTGTTGGCAATCCTGAACTTATTGTAGGTTTGCTGATCTTTGAGATGCCTCTTTATAAAATACTGCATTCATTTGTGACCTCCTTTTATCGTCGGTGTCGTGAACACGGTCCATTTCTTGGTGTGTTCTTATCCTTCTCTGCAGAAAAGTGCTTTCGAGTCTTGCGTGAGGAGCTTTGGAGTCAGTGTGGTGGTGGGATACACCCAGGAAGATATGTCCATTAAGCCAGTTACGTTTCTGACCGGACGCACCTGGAAGGGATCCGTGTTTGGGGGTAAGCTGAGAAACAAAAACAACAAATGGCCCAGCGTTATTTCACCGTCCATTGTTCCAGCTCTCGCCTCCAGGTTGTTTAAATAATTTGCCTGTTTGTTAACTACGCCTGGTGCTCGTCCCGTTGCTCAGGTGTGGCTGATGGTTAAGGAGGTGAAGTGTGTTTTGCTCCCCTGCGTGCCACATATTGAATATCAATAAACAGGACCTGTTTATTTTATTTTGGAGAATACACACTTCCCTTGTACAAAGAAAGTTCATATTACAATAATATAGATTTTATGGGAACTCATACAGCAGCCACCCCCCCACCATCCTGCACGTTTCAGTGTGGAGCTTCTTTCTTTTCACAGGCTACAAGGGTATGGAAAGTATTCCCAAGCTGGTCGATGAATATCTGTCCAAAAAACTGAAGCTGGATGAGTTTGTGAGTCACACGCTGCCCTTGGACAGAGTCAATGAAGCCATCGACCTTTTGACTCAGGGGAAGAGGTGCTATTTCAGTTCACTTTTCGTCACATATACAGTCCTCAGCAGCACTCAGCTAACATCTTTTTAATGGCTGCTAAAGATGTTCAGCCATCACTTTCATTTGAAGAAAATGACAGAGCCAGATGGACCCATAATCATTAATGAAGTCAAGGTTTTATATACTGAAAAAAATTCACTATTCCCCTTTTTTTATATTCCAGTATCCGAACAGTTCTGGAAATGTCCACACCGCAGTGAGAAGTGCCGTTTCGCTATTTGACGATTCAGCATTTTGGCTTCAGAAGAGGATTTGACAAATCATCATTAAATGTTTAAGCAAATATAAAGCATCATTATATCGTGGGTGCCTTAAGAGCAGAACTATTTTCAAAATGCACGTGTCACGATAATTGATGGTGTTTCCTGAATAAAGCGCTTTTCATATACAAAAGCAGCAGTTCCTGTTACTGCTGATGTTTGAATGATCAGTTTACTTACATTGAACTGCTCCAATAAAAAAAACAGATTATTGGAATGGATTTGATCAAAAGATGCTTTATATAAAAATGTTAAAGTAACAAACTATGGTACTAATGACATAAGTACAAAAATAATATTTGCGGTGCACAAGAAAGATAAGAGAATGAAAAGAATTAAAGAACGATGACAAAAAGATAATACAATATAGAAAAATTTGAGGGAAAAAACTATAATTTTGTTAAACTTTTTTGAATCTCTTCAGACTGTACCCAAGGAACTGTTTTTTATGAAATGTGAATATTTTCAGCATGTACATTCTGACAGTTTTACAAGCCATAAATATCAACACTCACTGCAGGTAAAGAGTAGAACTACAAATAAACACATAACTACAAATAGAGTTGTTACTGAGAGTTTTTTAATTTTGTTGGTATTTAAGAAATGTGCAGCAAAAAAAAAAACACCCATGTTTATTATTGGTATTTCATTTAGTGCAATAATTCAAAATATGTCACTTTCAGAGGGACAGATGTAAGGAGGCATGAAGCAGCATCAGACGCCACATGATGTATGAAGTTCGTGCAGCAGCGGGTGACTTAAATTTAACTGGGTACAGTTAATGTGCACCAGGAAAGAAAAAAAAAAAGTAGTCTTGTTTATTTAGGCCCGTTAAAATACAAACAGCGAAGATAACTCGTTTTGTAGGGAACATCTTTTCTTTTTCTTTTTTTTTGCAGTCCTGACCTCTTGGATGCTGCACAGTTTACAGATTTCACAACACTGAAAACAAAAAATAAATCTGTTTTATTATAGTCATATGTTTGTAGGCTTTACTTTTTAATCTTTTTCTGTTATATGTAAATTATATTCCATTCTATATCCTATTCTCCACATATTTGTTTCACAGAATAAACACATACAATATGCACTTTTCTCTGAATATGTTACATATTCACATGTTCCCAGAGACCAGGGTATATAAACTCAGGGAGAAGAACTTCTTTCCACTAGGGTTACACCAGGTAGGTGTGAACCAGAAACTCAGGTTACATTTATACCTGCTGTCTACTGTCATGGCAACATCCGGAAAGGTAAGCAGCCTTTTCAAATCCCCTATAGCATCTATCCATCCTGTCATTACCCTTCATTTTTTAATTTCTACATAAAACACGACACATGTAACAAAGCAAAAACCGATTACTACACAAACTAAATATTTCCACCTATCGGTGGTTCGGAATTTTTTTTTTCCCTGACTTTCCGTAACAGTTACATTTAAGGAAAAGTTAAAAAGTGCTAATTTGCTAGATAACCAAAGCAATTTCGGCAGGATACATATCAGCCTTCGTAAGTAATATTGTTGGGGGAAAAAAGCTCATTTACAATAAAAATACATTATTTTGTTATTCTATTTGCTAGATTTTTAGTTCTACAAGTGTAAATTAAAAAAGCCAATAAGAAGTGTACAGTATATCTGATAATATGGTACTGTACATTGTCGGATGAGGGTTAATAATTCATTAGTTGTGGTTTCTTTCCCCTGCGGAGTTATTTATTAAATAAAAAGTACACAAACGTCAGATTTTTAAGTCTGCTATTGATAGTAGACAAACGCAAAATGTGTCAGTGAACAGTTTTCATTCAATTTAAATATTTCATTTTGTGCCCGATGGATTCAAAAGTAAACTTTCCAGTGTGAGTGTCACCTCTGTAACCCTTTTGATAAATAGACATGCTGTTGTGTGTTAGTACGCTGCAGTGTAGAAATTCATTTAAACCGAAGTTCATGCTGTTGTGCTGTAAAAGTTAATATAAATATGTCTTAAACCGATTCGGGCTGAACTGATTATAATAAAAGTAAAAGCTCGGGAGAACTGTTCACATTTTAAAGTGACGTCACAAGTGAAGCTGTAACTATTTTTCCATAAAATCTGAATAGTAGCAGCGTGTACATGTTTCAGTGTCAAACATGACCGTTTGAGCCGCAGGGACCTCATTTAAGGCACAGGAAAAACTATTCAGGAGGAACCGGTGTAAATGTGTATAAATATTATCGATCTGGGGTTAAATACGGAGACAAAGCACAAAGGCCGTCCTGAACCACAGGTCATCAGGTGCAGGGCTGCTGTGGCCTTGGGACCCAGCCAGCCGCTGGTGGTGGAGGAGATCGAGGTGGCGCCCCCCATGGCTCACGAAGTCCGCATCAAGGTGAGGGTCACGCTGCTGTCACTTTGGAAGTATAACATGGAATTCCTAAAATTTAAGACTGAAATATTCCAGTTAATTTGAAGATGTAATTTTTATGTATATACGTATCTTTTGAGCAGATTGTTACTTCTGCACTGTGCCACACTGACCTGGTCTTCCTACGTGAGCGACCGGACGGGTCGGGATTCCCCGCCGTGGCCGGCCACGAAGCAGCTGGGATTGTGGAAAGTGTTGGGTCCGGAGTGACCAAATTCAAACCAGGTTGTATTACCATCGTGAGACATGCTCACCTCTTGGCTTTTTCCTGGAAACTTTGTTTTAAGGAACAGGTCAGTTAAGAACGTGTGGATGTCAGCAACAGTGAAGACATCATCACTGTTCTAGTAGCTTATGCTGGATACTTGTCACATTGCTATAACATTCCAAGCGATAGGCCCTCTGAAGCTTCTCCAGTTCTCCCAAAGAAAGGGGACTTGTAAGGATGTTTTCTCAAACCACTGAAACCTGAACTTTGTTTCTAGTCACTAACTGTATGATGTTTGGGAGAAGAAGCATCAGCAGACAGCACTTTCCCCTTCAGCTTCTTTACTCATGGCCTTCCTAAACCGTATTGAGCTTCTGCATTCTTTTTTTGAACAACTACTTATAGTTCTATAGCTTCATATCCATCCTGCCCCCCCCCGTGTGTGGAGTGTGGAAAGTGTCCCAAAGCTGGTCAATGAATATATGGGTAAAAAACTGAAGCTGGATGAGTTTGTGAGTCACACGCTGCCCCTGGACAGAATTAATGAAGCTTTCGACCTCATGATTCAAGGGAAGAGGTAATGGATCAAGTTTCCTTTCATTACTTTTACAGTCTCAAACACACTCAGCTGGTTAGAATCATGATGGAAAGGAAAAGAAAGGAAAGGAATGAATGGGATGAGGCGGGACAGAATAAGAAGGGAAGGAAAAGGAAAGGGTTGGCTTAGGATGGGATGGGATGGGATGGTTTGGGATGGGTTGGGACTGGTTGAGACCAGTTGGGATGGGACAGGATGGAATAGGTTGGGATGAAACCAGATAGGATGGGACAGGATGGGATGGGTTGGGACGGGTTGGGACTGGTTTAGACTAGTTGGGATGGGACAGGATGGAATAGGTTGGGATGAGACCGGTTGGGATGGGACAGGATGGGATGGGACTAGATGGGAAGGAAACAAAAGGAAAGTATAGGGTAGGAGAGTCAAGTTTCATGTTCTGAAATAACTTAGTATTTTACTCCAATTTTTGTATTGCAGCATTCAAACAGTTTTGAAACTTTCATAATAAGTCATGTCGTATTATCCGAGGACTCATGATTTCTGCTTAAGAAGAGGATTCGACAAATTAGTCATTCAAACCCTGTAAAAAGGTACAACAAATGATGCCCTGCTCAATAACTGGGCCTGGTTTAATATGAACAGCTATTAAACTTTAACTCAGCTGTCTTCAGCAGTGTGCTGTGTGTACATTTGTATACAACAAAAAACACAAAACTGTCAATTCGGTAAAGAAAGGAACAATAAAAATGTATACACTTTGAGACAAACATATTGTTTTAACACTCATGTAAATACAAATGTTCGGCTTTAGGTCTAACTTGCCTCTTTCCTGCCTTTTGCGTGTTCGGTTGGTGCTAGTGCTAAACTCTTCAAAATTGTGTTGTTTCTTTTTTTTAAATGCCAGTTATCTGTTTCAATGTCAAATGCAGATTAAACTTTAACTCTGTGTCAGAAAATCTCAGACTTTGCTGTTGACTCTGTTTTTATCTATGGTTTTCTGTTTGCGGCAGAACCGGCTCAAATACCGAAACTGTATGACGGTCGTAAGGTCATAAACTTATAACAAAGGTTGTCGGGTCAAGTCCCCCTTCCGATTACTGCCACGGGAATCTCCATCTTCTCCATCTGGATACTTATTCTGAATTGAACACATTTATTTTCATATGTCCGCCGTGTGCACACATGCGACACGCGTGCGAATCAGTTCATGGAGGCAACAGGTAACGCAAATTTTAGATTTTATAATATAGGATGAGAGAGATTTGTATTCTCGGTACATCTTTAAACTCTGATTTGGAAGCAGTTCTTAAGTCGTCGCTGCTTTTGAAGACACACGCATTTGCAAGACAGACCATCGCAGGCCCTTCTTCCCCTCAAGAGGTGGCTGTTATCAGCCTCTGAAGTGCACTTTATAACCCGCATCCACGTTCGAACGGACATTAAGAGTCTATATTTAAACTCCGGCTTCGGATCTATACAGGTAGCAATAAAATACAGCTAAGACTTTGCACTGAGAACAGTAAGTAACTAATATGTTTACTTAGGTGCAATAGTTATTTATATTCAGTACTAGAGTCATTTCCACTTTGGTGCACATATTAAATACCTTTCTACACATTGCTGTAAATAACTGCTATTTGAATGGTTCTTTTTAGTTGTATTCTCTTTAAACATTGTGGCTGCCTTTATACTGAGTGTGTCTACGTGAACATCGCTTATTTAAGCAAAACACATTTTTGTTTATATTGCACTACATGAGAGCAGGGGACGGTCCTGTCGTTGGATCAGGCGGGTCATTTTAAGCCAGCGCGGTGGGTGATGCCCAGATCGCGTTTGTCGTCTCCCTGCAGACTATCTCCGTGATGTTACCTCTGCAAACACCGTGGTAAATACTTCGAAGGTTCCACAAATCCCATTTTTTCCAAACCAGATGAGCAACTTTTTTATTGGAATTTCGACAAGAGAAAAGTTGAGCAAAATCTTGAACAAAATCTTTTTTTTTTTTTTTTTAAATCTAACTTTTTTTCTGCAATGGCAACATCGGGGAAGGTAAGTAGTTTATTCAAATCTACAGTTTGTTTGTCCTTTGATATTATAGCCTGTGCAAAATTATTATAGGTTTTTTAATTGCATAATAATACGCAGATATTCTGTTTTTGCGTGAAATTATGACGCACGTAACGAAAAATTGCTCATCGTTTTCTAAAAAAATTGTTTTTTTTCTTAATACTGCTCTTTTATTTGTCGCCGAGTAAATTAAAGTGTAAGATTAAAAAAAAGTTAAAGCCGTCAATCTGGTTATAAAGTAACTATTTTGCATGGGTGTTACTAAAAAAATCTGGTTACAGGTTGTCATTTTTTTTTTTTTTTGACTTTACACGAGACAAGATACAAAAAAATATCACCACATGCTGAATAAGGCGGAGGAAAACATTCATTTGGCAGATTTTTTCCACATTATTATTTTTTTCTCATTCGATCATTGCAATAAAATGTGTAGATGCAGTTTTGTAACAATGATGCTGCAAAAATTAGCTGACTTTTGCACAGACTTTCTTGCACGGTTCAGTGTTTGTTGTTCAAACTGTTATATTTACGCAGTTTGAAAGAACTTTTAAATCCAATTTGTTGGGGACACAGACCATCTGGTTTCTCTTTGGCTTTTAATCGTAACACCTTCTATACCCACAATATACACTCCTCTTACGATACTGTTTAGTTCTGCCTGGCCAAACTGACATTACTGGGGGATCTTTTAAAGCAAGATGCCACATTTAGCTCAATACGCTTTGTAAATTTTATGTAATAATGGCAGAATTCACCCATCCATTATCAGTAGTCGTGTCCATTCTCAGGGGTTGGAGATAATCCTAGAAACACAGGTTGCGAGACACTGCACCTCCTGGATGGGGAACCTTTCCATCACAAGACATATGCAAACGCTCTACCGCCAGATTAATATCTGTATTTTATTTTTCTCCCAAAAATGAAGTGACAAATTGGTGCTCCCCTGTTTCGGCTCAGCCATTCCGTGACAAAACTATCAATAAAAATAATAAAAAATAAAAATAAAAAAAATTACACAACTTGTAAATATCTTGCAGAACGTTCATTGAACAAAACAAAAAAAAAAGAAAGGCCAGAACTTTAGGCCTCTTAAAGTCACATCTGTAATACAAGTGTTCTTACTGCAGCACTTTTCGAATATTACCGAGGGAGGGAGCGACAGTCAGTCTTTATATATATAAAACTCTTTGACCTGTGGCTGTATTTGGACACAAAGTACAAAGATCATTGTCCCAAACCGCAGGTCATCAGGTGCAGGGCTGCTGTGGCCTGGGGTCCCAAGCAGCCAATGGTGGTGGAGGAGATCGAGGTCGCGCCCCCCATGGCTCACGAAGTCCGCATCAAGGTGAGGGTCACGTGCCGTGTCTCACGAAATGTGACGTTTCTCACGCCAAATTGGGAAATCTGACACCAGGGCCAGAAACCTGTTTCCGACACACTTTTCGCGTGTCTTTTGACCAGATCATCGCAACATCCGTGTGTCACACTGACCTGTACTTCCTGCACGAGCGAGCGGGAGGGTCCGGATTCCCGACCGTCCTGGGGCATGAGGGAGCTGGGATTGTGGAAAGTGTTGGACCTGGAATCACCAAGTTCAGACCAGGTGTGCAGCGCAGTAATGTTCTCTTTATTTGCTAAATACCCCACCCTTTCCTGCTGGACCTGTGAAAGATTGTCTACCTTGCTGTTGTTTTCAGGGGATAGAGTCGTACCCGTCTTTGTTTCCCAGTGTGGCGAATGTCGCTTCTGCCTGCATCCTGAAAGCAACCACTGCGTGAAGAACTGGTAAGGAGTAGAACTCTGACATTTGCAGAGAAATATCTCTTATAATGGACTCAATGCCGGGTGCAGGAGGACACAGCAGCTCCTCAAATTGCAAACAAACCTGGGATTGGAATTCATAAGTTGTTTTCATATCCCCAAAGTCACAACCAGTAAGCTTTATAAAATAGCCTTTATACTAAAGCCAAGCGTATTAATGGAGGAGTCTCTCGACTAATTCGCAATAAAATAAAACCTTGACTATAGCTAAAGCAAATAAATTGAATACGGTATAAGAATTTTTTGTAAATTAAAATTAAGGTGACATGGTGGCTCAGTGAGCAGCGCTGGGCCGGTCAGATGTGAGTCTGAATTCCACTCAGTCTGTGTGGAGTTTGCATGTTCCCCCCATTTCTGTGTGGGTGTTCTCCCACTGTCCCAAGACATGTGTTTCAGGTTAACTGATCCCTCTAAATTGTATGTGTGTGTATGTGTGGTCACCCTGGGATGGGACAGTTTCACAGCCTAGTGCCCATTGGCTCCAGGATAGGCTCTGGACCACTGCCACCCTGCTCAGGGTAAGCGGTTACTCGAAATGGATAGATAGATTAAAATTAAAAATACATATATTAAAATGAGTGAAAATAGAATTATTGTAACAACAGGTGGAATTGTGGCTCCCATCTCTTACTTTGTGTGGATAGTTAACGTGTCCAACCCATAGTAAGGAATCTAGGGCCGGCGATGACCCTGAGAGCATCTTTGCGGGGGGTGGCTGTGTTGTGGTTTAGTGCTGCTGTCAATCATGCCACGCAAGAATAAAGGGGACCGCCCATCTTCTGTGGCGGAGTCTGCTGGTAAGTTTCCTTTAACCTTTTAGCTAGAGCCTTGGTGTTTGTTTTTAACTGTCTTAGATCTTTACCGTCATGTATTATAAATATCTGTTGCTTTTAACTGGGATTTTATAAACTAGTTTTACTTTTTATGTGACGGTTTTAATTATTTATTCTAGTGGTTTTATTTGTTGTTTTAAAAAGAATAAAGTCGGAGATGAATGGCGCGATTATAACTGTCGAGTGGGACAATTTGGTGATGCTTGACACTACGTGTCAATACGTGTCCGTTCTGATCCGGTAAAAAAAATAAAAAAATAAAGGGTGGGCGTATTGTTACTCATTCGTGAGAAGAAAGTTAGTGTTTGTGATCGCTTCTCGGCCTTTCGGCTAAGATCAAGTGCGGGTTTTAATGGCCAGGAGGCGCTAGATTTTAGCGGGAGTGGAGGGGAGCCTAATGCGTGGCCAGTGGGTGGCGTGACTGCCGCTGCCATGGGGTGAACCTTCACTCCCTTGAAGGTTATTTTTAGCCCGGTGAACCTAAGGTGTGTCCAGTAGGTGGCTTGTCCACCGCTGCGATGGGGTGACCTGGGGTTTTATTTTTTAGCACCTTTTATTAGATTTAGGCCTTTTAGTTGAGGACCCCTTAAAGCCTTTGTAAAGGCTATGCTGGGGATGTCTTGCACATCCTTGAAGACGTTGACGACCAGGAAGTCCTTGGAGACGACAGGCTTGGCGGGGACGAAGACTTCTCCAGCAGAGGCGAGGATGGCAGTGGCGAAGAAGATGGCTGGGGGAGGTGGGACAGGTGGGACCGTCCACCTTGGGACAACAGTTGAAGACCATGGGGGAGGGGGCCCTTACAATCCCTGGCAAAGTGGCCAGTATCCAAGAAATTGCTGGGAGGCTGCTCCAGGTAAAAGAGGTACCCCTTATAACTTTTTATATTGAAGTACGCTGGGGACCAGCCTCCCTTCTGCTGGATCTGCTGGGGTAGAGGGCACACCGGCAATGCGTGTAAAAACATGAAATGCTGCAATTCCCTGGATACCGGCCACTTTGCCAAGGATTGTAAGGCCCCCCGCCGCTGCAACATCTGCAGTAGTGAGGATCATTTGGCCCGCCTCTGCCCCCAGTATAGACCCTCATATGCCAACACCCTGTCAAGCAACAGGGGGTCTTTGGCTGAAACACGGCAGGAACTCACTTTGAGTGGGAGAGAAGACTCGGAGGCGGACCTGGAAGCGAAGGCGGGGGCTGAAGAGGACCCTGGCGTGGTTGGTGAGATCCAGGCCTTCAGCCCTGCCCCTACCCTGAGAGAACTATTGAAAATAAAGAAAGAATAAAGTTAATTTTCCAACACCTTTGGCTCTGGAGCCCTGTATTAGTAACACCACCAACATGGACTGTTACAGTATGTATTTTCCACAAACTTCTGTTCAGTTGTATTTATTTTTTGATTCATTCATAAACTTGCACAAAGTGATGCTGGTGGAGCAGGAACGGTGCTGCCTAGGGTGTAGGCCCTCCTCCCAATGCTTCTGGGACCGGCTTGTGACCCCCACCACCCTAGCTTCAGCAAGGAGTGGTTGTGGTGACGACAAATAAACTGGAAACCTTTATCGTAGACACCCCGTAACAACACAAGTAGCCAGTGAACATTAAATCCTGGTGGCTTGTTGGTTTGCTTGTGAGGAGGTGAAGTTTTTACACTTGCCCGCATTAGAAAGGGGGCATCAGGAGTTGTCGTGGTTGAAAAACCTACATTTGAATGCCACCGACTGCTGCGGTGGCCTTGAGCAAAGAACTTAGCTTGAACTAACTAACAGTAAAAATGGCCCTGCTGTACAAAAGGCCAAACCAGCATAAGCAGCTCAGTGTAGGAACCTCACACTGTCAGTCACTTCAGAGAAAAGCATCAGCCAATTCAACAAACCATGAAAATATGCAAGAAAGTTGGGATGAGATATTCTTAATTATTTTTTTTTTTTCTTTTCTGAACAGGTCATACCAGAGGTGAGGATGTTTTCCTTTTGCTTTATACTGCTTGGGAAGCGTTGTCCTTGCTTTATGTTTTTGAGCTACTGTTAAACAGTATGTTGCTTCTAGTTTTTCACACAAATGAAAGATATTGCTTTGGAAGTTTATTGTGCTTCTGGGGTCTGTTACAGAAAAGTTGAATTATTCAGAAAGTTATAGGTTAAATAAACAACACACCATCACACCTAACACACATTCACAGGAGACATTACATATTAAAGGGCTAAATTTACTTAACTGGACAGTAAATATCCTGGAGCTGTTAGGCTGCAATGACTCCTGGGGATAACACCCCCTCCAAAAATGACTCAACAGACCTGGAAAGAGGTATGAGGTGGCATCAGACACCACGTCAAGGATGAAGTGCAGGGGACAGGTCCTGCTACAGTTTTTGGGCACCAGCACCTTCTCCGAATACACCGTGGTCAGTGATATCGCCGTGGCCAAGATCCCCGACTCTGCCCCTCTGGACAAAGTGTGTCTGCTGGGATGTGGCATCGCCACAGGTTACGGAGCTGCTGTCAACACCGCCAAGGTGATGCCTGTTGTCCACAGTCTTCCCAGAGTCTTATGTTTAGATTGTGCTGATGGATGAAGTGGAGGGTACGAATCATCTGACAACTGAAAATTTGAGATGAAAACTGATGTTCTTGGGAGAAATAAAGAGGATTTCAAAGTTCAGTCATCCTGTTATTTGGAAAGGATTGTGAAATGAGTCGTCTTCTACTTGTATCTACAGGTGAAGCCAGGGTCCACCTGTGCCGTGTTTGGACTCGGGGCAGTGGGTCTGGCGGCGGTGATGGGCTGCAAGGCTGCAGGAGCCACCAGGATCATTGCCGTCGACATCAACAAAGACAAGTTTGAGAAGGCAAAGGTGTTTGGGGCCACAGACTTTGTGAACCCCAAGGATCACAGCAAACCCATTCACGAGGTGCTGGTGGAGATGACCAATGGAGGAGTGGACTTCTCCTTGGAGTGTGTTGGTAAAGTGGATCTTATGGTATGTCTGCTTCTCATCATCTGAGTTTTTTCCTCAGAAAACTATGCCTAGATCTTAGCCTCCTTTAATTATTATGCTGAAGGTGAACTATTTCTGACCATATTTTTATTGCTCTCTACAGAGAAGTGCTTTTGAGTCCTGTGTGAAGGGCTGGGGAGTCAGTGTGGTGGTGGGATACACTGAGAATAGTGAAGTCTCCACTCAGCCAGTTCAGCTACTGAGCGGACGCACCTGGAAAGGATCCTTATTTGGAGGTAAGATGTTTAGATCATCTGAGAAACAAAAAAATATTCAAACCAAGTCTATTAATTTTTTCAGGAAAAAAATGAATTTGTTTTCAAATATTGATTCCACTGCTAATGTTACTGGTTCAGTACGGCATGGAACACCGATTCATTCAACTGACAGGTGAATCACAGTAAACTAGTTAAAGACTCATCTCTGAAAATCTGAGCTTCCAGGAATGGTGCTGAAAAGCCGCCTGCTGTGTTCCTTTATTATCGCTCTTTTTCTCAAACGCTAACCAGCTTAATGAAAGGGAAGAGATTTAAAATAATTTATTTAAAAATAATTTAAAGTTTGCAAAGTGTACTATTTCCAACAGGCTACAAGAGTGTGGAAAGTGTCCCAAAGCTGGTCAATGAATATATGGGTAAAAAACTGAAGCTGGATGAGTTTGTGAGTCACACGCTGCCCCTGGACAGAATTAATGCAGCTTTCGACCTCATGATTCAAGGGAAGAGGTAATGGATCAAGTTTCCTTTCATTACTTTTACAGTCTCAAAAACACTTGGCTAAAGTCTAGCTAATGATTGCTAGATTCCAACCATCACTTTGTCAAAAGTCACCGGCCCACCTGGACCCACCCCGACCTCACAATGGTTAATGATGTTATGGTTTATATTTTCACACAACACTGTATTTTTCACCCATTTTTATACTGCAGCATTCGAACTGTTGTGGAAGTTTCCAAAATACAGTGACGGACAAGATGCCTTTCATTATTTGAGGACCGGGATCTCTCCTTCGGAAGAGGTTTTAACAAGTAAATGACTAAAAATGTTTAAACAGCGTAAAACCATTGTCATGTGTTATGACTGGGCCCACGTTCTTAATCTGGTAAAAAGACTGGCAACAATGATGCGCAATGTCCAGTTGTGTGTTTGTCAGTGTAAAGCATAAGCAGAATTGAAAAGTAACAATAGCTACGTGACTATATATTACGACATTTCCATATGAATAAAAAAGGAACAAAAAGTCATCATTCCATTGTTTTTTTCCCACTATACACAGTTGGTGTCTCCAAATAACTGACTACAAACTATATATTTTTAAATGGCCTTTGTACCTTTGGTACTAAAGAATAAAAAATTAACCTTTACCCATATAAAAAAGTGACACGATGTGGATCTATTACCTGCACGCTGTTGGTTCACATCCCACCCCCAAATATCCAACTGCAGAAATAGATTAAATGCTGTTCAAGAAGTTGCGTCTGCCTAAAGTTAAGAGCAGCACTTAGTGTGTGGAAACCTAACAGTTTGTGTCACAATGAAAAATATGTTAATTAAACGAAAGATAATAATAATGAAAATTAAAAATAAAGCAGAACGAACACGAGGGCAGAGCCTACGCACCACGATGAAACATTAACAGACACGCCCCTGCGTTCCTATTGGCTACAATCTCACACCCCCCAGGCCAGATATGACGGCGGCTGAGACAATCTCTTATTCATACTCCCGGGCTATATTTCATGGCGTTTGGTACTGTTTGTTATTCAGATTTCGGGCTTGAATTCTTAGGCAGCTGACGAGGTAATTGTTATTCAAGTTCCCGGGCCACTAGTAGAGATTCATTGGCAAGTTTTTTTTTAATTCACATTCCGGGGCCCATTGAGTCCCTCACGGTCAAAAATGGAGACAGCTGGCAAAGTAAGTGAAAATCTGTGTTAACTTTCGAGTTGCATTTAAAGGAGATCGTAATCTGAATTATTATTTAACATGTATAAGTGAGTTTTTTTTTTGTTTGTTTGCATGGGAGCCTTGCAGTTCTTCATGCACGCCGTCTCTGGTGCAGTTTATACGAAGAAGCTCTGTTGCACTGGTGTGGGTTGACCTGCCAAGGCTTCGCTACGTGGTTTACAAACTCGATCAGGATTTTGATTCAAAATTGGAGAGTATTAGCCGTTTTTAAATATTTTTTTTCATCGAAAGCGTCACTTTTATGAACGCCCACAGGAATAAACATTGGAAACTTTGGAAACACATTGGTGCATTATTACCTAAGGGTTCTCAGGTTTTGAATGTCTGTGTTGGGCAGTGACTTTTTTAAAATTTTTTGCTTTGTTTTACATAAACCTTTTGAGTTTGACACATGGACGTATATCTGGAAGGGAGTTCGTGCACCTTGCATTTTCTGTACTCTAAGTTGACCACATGCTTGACATGTAGAAGCCTGGCAGCTATTTTCACCTGAGAGTGAACTGCTGGGTCCTCATATAACCACGTTCTGCCTCATGTCAGATCAGAGTTACACCCTGGAAGCTGGCCTTTCGTCTTATAGTTCCTCCTCTGTTTGGCTTCCAGAGCTGGTGTTGGACATCCAAGAGATGGCTTTTTGTAGGAGTAGACATTTTAGCTCCAAATGGTCAAGGTTGAGCAAAAATATTGATTTACTCTTGCAGTACACCAGTAAACTTTCTATCTGCTGGCTGGTGCTTTTTAAATTCCTAACTTGAGTTTGTCTAAATGGAACTGTAAATATTTCATCCATAAATGTCTTGCTATGTTGTGGGAGGGTGGAATAAGTGGTCACTGTGTGTCTTCAGTAACATGGGTCCAGAAACAACACTGCAGCTCCTTCTCTTTTTCCAGGTGATCAAGTGCAAGGCAGCTGTGGCCTGGGAAGCAGGGAAGCCCCTGTCCATAGAGGAGGTGGAGGTGGCACCACCCAAGGCTCATGAAGTCCGCATCAAGGTAACCGTGCTCTCTGGACAGAAGTGACCGTCAGTGTTCCTAAGGGACTTAAAGCTGTAAACTTAGATTGTCTTTTTTTTCCCATTTGGTAACTTCTCAAGTATTTTTTGTGGCCTTGAGGTCTCAGCTGCAACCCACGTGTGTGTTATCTATTTAACAAACATTAGTGCTCGAAGCACTTCAGCTTTTATTCGGTGTGAGATCGAGTTTGCATTCCTTGTCCATTCGTAAATATTTGGATTTTCTTGTCTTGCCATTTCCTTTTAGTCAACATTTTGGCAAACAGCTGTAGAATGTTCTTTCAGAACTTATGGGCTTTTAAAGGAAAGAATTTACTTGTGATACAGCACGAGGAGGGCATGACATTTTACTGGTTATTGTACTTTTACCATATTTTTACTTTTTTAATGTAAATTGTACACCAACTGGAAGGTTGTGCACAAGGAATGGTCAAGCAGTATTACACGATAGTTTTTCCATGAAAGAAAACTTTCTAGTTGGTCTACAATTTACATCTTTCATGTAAATAATTGACTATATAGGCATGGTGATGGTGCCATGTTCTCATATTGGATTTGGAATAATGGTGTTATGGTGGCATCTTGCAGCTCTTTGCCACTGGTGTGTGCCACACTGATGCTTATACGCTGAGTGGTTCTGACCCAGAAGGTCTCTTCCCGGTCATCCTGGGCCACGAAGGTGCAGGGACTGTCGAGAGTGTCGGCGAGGGTGTGACCAAGTTCAAACCAGGTGAGGTGGCTAGGCAACGTGAAGATAGTCTTGATCAAAGGTTGAATTCATAATGTTTGCTTGGGTTTTACCCATGGACTTAGAACCGGAAGGTCACTAGTTCAGATGACAGAAGGTGCTACACTTGGAATGAGAAATCTTCAGTGAAAATATACAGTTGCGTGAATGAGTAAAGTATGTGAAGGAACTCGGACTGATCCACAGGTTTTGATAACATGGTGATGACGATGATGTTGACGGTGATGCTTTCCTTTTAAGGGGATACAGTTGTACCACTGTATGTGCCTCAATGTGGGGAATGCAAGTTCTGTAAAAACCCTAAGACCAACCTTTGTCAGAAGATCAGGTAACCACACTTACCATCATGGATTTCTCTTCTACCTTTTGGAATGTTATCTTCAACGTGCAGATCATACTGACGATGTACCTTACAGCATATTTCAAAATAGCTTTTTTTTTTTAGTACATACCAGTGTTAAGATCAAAAGAGGACAAATTCCTTAAAGATGGTCATCTTTTAGATGACTTCCAGTTCTCTTGTGTTGAGTCTGAATTGTATTTGAGCCACCTCCTTCTCTCTTTGGGCAGGGTGACACAAGGTCAGGGTCTTATGCCTGATAAGACATCCAGATTCACCTGCAAGGGCAAGCAGATCTTCCATTTCATGGGTACCAGCACTTTCTCCGAATACACGGTGGTGGCCGATATCTCCCTGGCCAAGGTGAACGAGAAGGCTCCCCTGGATAAGGTCTGCTTGCTGGGTTGTGGCGTGTCCACTGGCTATGGTGCAGCGCTCAACACTGCCAAGGTGAGACTGGAACTTGCATCTCTCTTCTGTATTTGCCCAAGAGACAGTCTTGTCAGGTTCGGTTACTACTTGGGATTATTAGCCTGTTAAAATTCCATGATGTGCTATTTTTTTCTACCCATGAGTTAGGCCTTGATCTTACCTTCTACAGGTCGAGCCAGGCTCCACATGTGCGGTGTTTGGCTTGGGCGCTGTTGGTCTTGCCGTCATCATGGGCTGCAAAGCTGCAGGTGCTACCAGGATCGTTGCCATTGACATCAACAAAGATAAATTTGAGAAGGCAATGGAGTTTGGTGCTACAGACTTTGTGAACCCAAAGGACCATACCAAGCCCATTCAAGAGGTGCTGGTGGAGATGACCGATGGAGGGGTGGACTACTCATTTGAGTGCATTGGCAACGTGCAGATCATGGTGAGTTCTTAGTTTTGCTGTTATCGTCTTCCAAACTAGTTATACAAATGTTAGGCTACGTGAACCATCAACAGTAAAGTTCACGAAGTTGAAAACAGAAGAGCATTTATACACGAATAGACTATATTTGGCTTAAATCATGAATGTTTGAGCAGTATTTGATTTTTAGTTCCATCAGATTTTGGTTGATTTTATTTTGTTGGGTTTTTTTTTTTTTTTGGATTGACCTTTGCGTACATCTCCTTCCCAGAGAGCTGCTCTGGAGGCTTGTCACAAGGGTTGGGGGACCAGCGTTATCATCGGGGTGGCTGGTGCTGGCCAGGAGATATCCACCAGACCCTTCCAACTGGTCACGGGTCGTACCTGGAAGGGCACAGCTTTTGGTGGTGAGTTTTGGTCTGAAATGTTGTCTTAGGTTGCCTCCTTAAATGTTAAATGCAACAGGGGAGCAGTGACAGCAATCTTTCTAAGGCTGCAAGTTCTTTCACCAGAGGATGGTTGATTGGTGTTTTGGGATGTTCTCCAAAGGGTGGAAGAGTGTAGAGAGTGTGCCCAAGCTGGTGGAGAAGTACATGGCCAAGGAGCTAAAGGTGGATGAGTTTGTGACCCACACTTTGGCTTTTGACCAGATCAATGAGAGCTTTGACCTCATGCACACTGGAAAAAGGTAAGAAACTATCAATTGTATGCTAACTTTTTAGATAACTAGTGTATGCTAACCCCCCCCCCCCCCTCTTCCCTCTAGTATTCGGACAGTACTCAAGTTCTAAGTGCCTTCTTCTAAGGGGCCTTTTGCTTGGCCTGTAGAAGTTGCCATCCAAGAAGAACCCTCTAGCCCAGCGAGATCCTACTCTGAAGATCAGTACTTGTATTTACACTGAGTTTATCTAGAATACACTCAACTAACATTTCACGTTCCAGTTTAAGTGGACAGTGTTTGAATCGTTACCTTTTGTCCTTTATATTTGGCTTAAGTTTGTTGGTCAAATACAACTTGAATGCAAAGAATGTTAAATTCTTTAGTAAAACTTTCTGGAGCAAAAAAAAAAATGTTGGGCAATTTGTACTGATGGGAGGGGCTTCAAACTCAAACCTGGTTTCCATGGCTGAGGTCACGTGGTGTATGTATGTACACTGAAGGTCACTATATAATACTTTCATGATATAAGTGGACCTCACCTTAAATTCCTCTGCTCAAATATCCAGCAAAGTCTGTATTTTTCCAAGTGAAAGCGGCAGGTTAGCAATTATAGGTGTCTGTATACATTTACCACCACGAGTATTTTACAGGAGGGAAAAGTGTATAAACGGTTAAAGTAACTTAAATTTGTTTAGCTTGATATTCAGGATGAGCTTCACCCTACAGAGCTGATACTTAAAAAGACAACAACGCATGAACATATTCTGTTTTAATGATCGAGCTACTGGGCTCAGCCAATCACAGTGAAGCGAGTGGAAGAAACTCTCCCACAACCCCTCTCTCTAACACATTTACACAGAACTGACAGCACCAGTCACCGCTCTGCTTTCAAATCGCTTTAAAGTTCTGGATAAAAAGGAGAATAAAACTCTGGTTACTCCCTCAGAGTGCAGTATAGATTGTAAAATTGCTCCACTTCAGTATTTCCCCCAATCTCTCTCACTGCTGAACTCCACACTGAAAGAAGCAATTCTTAGCACTGGAAAATGATCTATTTTAGTCTCTTCTGAACCCCACAGCCATGCACTTATCAGGTTGGTGTGCATTAGATCAAATGGACCTGGACTACCAGAGCAGGGCCAGTGAAGTCCTGACACAGGTCATCCAAAATGGCATTGAGAAGCGAGGCCCTCGCGCAGAGGACAGACACTGGACAAGTGACATCTTTTATGCTGTCTTTGGGATAAACACTGCGATAAATCCACTTAAGACATACGAGTGCAACTTAAAAGATGCCTTAGTTTCTAATAAAATCTCAAATCAACTGGAGAGAACTTAAAAAAAAAAAAAAAAACACGGCAAACGAATTACTTAAAACCACATACCGCGTATCTTCAGTACAATTCTCCAGTCAGTCAGTCAGCAAACATACTGGACCTGTTTAAACTAAACAAGGCCAAATTGTATTGTTTCTACAGGGGGGAGGGGAAAAAAACAGTACTTAAACCATGCAGTTATATTCTTGGTCTTCAGCCAGCCACAAATATGGGACAACCCAGCATTTCTGGCTATTCGTTCCCTTACAGCTTTACCCAGGTCTGGTGGTGATGGGGTTATTCAAGCAACACATTCTACACTAACATACCCGCACGGAGACGCTGCTTCGGACTCCCAGCTTAGCGGCAAACGCGTATCACGTGGCTTGAGCCATACGGCATTACTGCTGACCGATCTTCCCTACGGCCCGGTCCAACTTAATACGTCTCGGACTGACCCTTCAGCAGCTCGTTTGAACAAAATTGATTCAAAACTGATTTCAAGTAGCAAAGTGAAGAACATCTCAAATGTGGAAAGATGTGAGCAGTTTGAGAAATGTGCCTGCTGGGATGCAGTGATGCGAGCACCCTGAGTCCAGTGTGCGTATATGTGTGAGAGAGAGAGGGACAGCTTTGCTTCGTTCTACATCTGGCTCATAAAGTGGGGGCGCCCGTTGTCCTCGTGCCGCCGGGTAAGGATCTCGCAGCCTGTCTCTGTCACTAGAAGGGTGTGCTCGAACTGGGCTGAGCGTTTGCCATCTCGCGTCACTGCCGTCCAGCTGTCTGGCCACGTCTCGTCCTGCCAGCCACCTGGTATGAGGTCAGACAGGCAGGTTAATGCAAGATGAACACATGATTGAATGGAAATGTGTCATCAGCCATTCGCATGGAAAGACAAGCACACGAACAGATTTAGTAGAAGGCTCCTCTGGTAAGGTATGTTTGCTGGGCAGATATTTGGGACTAACAGTATATAAAAAAAAAAGTGATGTACTTCAGCATGTGGCATGTACTTCCCATCTTCAATGTGAGCAGAGCGAAACACAGACTCTGCTGAGGGGAGATTTCTTTTACCGTGCTAATCACTGCGGCAGACATGATCTTACCTTCGCAGATCATGGGTTCAATGGTGAAAACGTGACCAGGCTTCATCACGCCCACAGCCTTGTTTTCTTCAGAAAGGAAAGAGGAAAGCCCATAAGAAACAGAGGGAACACGTCCAATAACTGCAGCTCTTCGTCTTAATACGTCTGGAGGTAGGCCTACAAAGTTGGACTTCACTCACTGGCGTAATGTGGCACGTTGGGGGCTGTGTGGAAGAGCTTGTGAATGCCGTGGCCGCAGTAACTCCGCACCACAGAGAACCCGTTGGCCTGAGCGTGCTTTTGGATGATGTTGCCCAGCTCTCTGTACCGCACTCCTGGCTTGACTGCAAGGTGATGAGGGGTGAGGGAAAAGTCAGTGACTGCCGTGGCCATGGGTGATGTCACGAACACTGACAGTGGTAGGAAACAGATTCTGAAATCCACCTCCGGCTGGTCCTGCTCTCTACACTGGGCTGGATTCCAGCCACTCCCACCTAATCCATGCCTCCCCACTGTCTGGACAGATAACATTCAACAAATGAAAAGTGCTGCTCTCATTTCTACTTTGCTTCCATTTACTGAGAAGCTTCCTTCTCTTTCTGCCACAGATACGGGAGTATCTGACCCAGCGCTGTCAACAAAATAATTCAGCACACAAAAGACCACTCATCTCCTGACCTATCAGTGACAACAATGTAAAATTACTCTGGCAGTTTCTACTTTTCTGCCTTGGCAGCACAAAGACTACATTTACCTGAGTCGATGGCTTGCATAAGGCATTCGTACGTCGTTTGGACCAGCTTCTTTGCTCCTTCATCCACGTCCCCAACGAAGAAGGTCTCATTGAGATCTCCGTGATAACCATTACGGTACACGGTGATGTCCACTTGACAGGAAACATGGCAAGATGTGCGTCTGTCAGCACCGGTGCACCGCATAACAAACTATACGATCCCTTCCAGTTTTAATAAAGCTTAGAAATGAAATGCTACACAGGGGGCTACCATTTAGGATGTCACCCTCCTGGAGGGGTCTCCTGTCTGGGATCCCGTGGCAGATGACCTCATTAACCGATGTGCAGCAGGACTTGGGAAAGTTGTAGTAGTTGAGAGGGGATGGGTAGCAGTTCCTGGCAGTGCAGGCCTAGGGGATGAGGAGCAGACAGTCAGCAGGGTCACAGGTGGCAGTGGTGAACCACCAACATGGTCTCGTCACTCCCCTCCATGTTGTGGAGATTCCAAATGGCTCACCAGGTGCACAGCATGGTCTATCTCTTCCGTCGTCACGCCTGGCTTCACCATTAGAGCAGCAACATCAAGCACTTCTCTGGCAAGCTGCACAAACAGCAAACACACCGCATAATTTTGTGTGCCGTTTGTTACAATTTTCCTGAAATTTAAAACAAGTTTTTAAGCATCTTTTGTTTTTTCTGCTAAAAAGGCACTAAGCTTTCACCAGATGAGTTTTTTTGGTCAGTAACTGCTGGTTCAACAACTGACTCATTTTGAAATGACATCTTCCAGAGACCCTGCAAAAAAGGGTGTTGATATATTTCTGGGAATTTTGTCCAAGCCCTGCCTCCAAACACATGGTATCATTTAAATATATAGGACATTCTCTAAAGGGTGATAGGACTCAGCAGCGCAGCTTTAACAGTCTGGAAGACACACTTGTTCTCTACAGTGGATAAAAATGGCTGAGTCTCAAGAGGGTATAATTGTGTAAAAAATGGCATTTTTACTTAAAAAAAATACATAAAAATAACGTAGACCATACTTTGCACACCACTCTCATGCCTTCAATGTCTTCAGGAGAGAGAATCTTTATCTGGGAGGTACCCTTCAACGACTGCTCCAGCTCAGATATCCCTATAAAAACAAAATAACTCCACATTATGGACAGTATGGAAAATTAGTAATGCGTGCTGCTAAAGGACACGTTTTCAAAGGAGCTCCCATGTACATGGCAAAGTCAACTCAAGACAAACGTACACTTATTTACTGATATGGACTGCCACTAAGACCTCTGTCAAAGCATGGTCAACTTCCACTCCATCTACTCCACCTTCCAGTTGTTTTTCCATTTAGGAGCCACTGCTGTCCGAGGAGCTGGTGAACTTTTAATAATATCCGATTCTAGTCTCAACAGTTGAGGTGTTGTACTCTGCTGAGTTTCCCCATAAACGGGGGTCCATCAGAGGTGAGAAGCTGTACTGTGTTTGACCGCATCTTGTTTATGTTGTTTCTTGCTGTATTAATGGATACTGAATAATACTGAAGCCTTAAGAAAATTCAACAGCTCTGTAGAGCCCCAACAGGTCAGGCTAACCTACCAGAAATAATGGTGGATGCCTGAGGCCAAAAGGCCTCATTTTATATTTTTTCTGTTGCACATTGTTTTTGTAAGAAGTAGTCTCTGGTGAAACCTCAATCAATGGAGAACTTAACTCAGGTCCACAGGTTACTCGAGTGGAATCAATCAACTTCAAAGCCAGGACTTGAACAAAGCCAGGAGAAATGAACAGACAGAGTCCTAATGGATTGCTGACCAAAACGTACACTTGCCAGGAAAGCCGACTAACTATTACACCTATACGACCTGTACTAACCAACTGTCATCACCAGCACGAACCTATGATGGGAGAACATTTACCTAGTGGGTGATCAGCATAATCTGGTCTCTGGATGTTGGCTGGCACAGGTCTCATTGGGGTCTGTCAGGAAAAAGAGAATTGAAAGGCTTGAATACAGAGCAGCAGGACACACAAGAACCCTGTGTCACCTGGCCAATGAGGGTGATGACAATACCGGCAACATACCAGGGGGTAGTGTGGTCGCAGCTTGCCAGTGTAGCGGTACCCTGGCCATGGGTCTGTATTTGTGTCATTCTCTATGTTTTTCTTTGTGTCACTTCTGGTCTTGTCTTCCTCTGCAAACATAAATTAATAATTTGATAAATCAGGATGCAGACAAGCCTGCGTGCTAAATTCTGCCAAGAACCAACATTTTATCTTGCACTTAACTGGACAACAGTATAAGTGGATTACTGAACAAATTTAATTTTATTCGGAACCAAAAACAAACGAGCAATGGTCCCACAGTAAGTTCAATGTTCAACACCCTGTAATTTAATTGGATTTTTGGGCATCTGATTTGAAAGAAATAAGCCCCCCCCTCCAACTTTCCTTTTCACAATAAAAATAATAAAAGCACATCTAAAATCCAGTTACACAGAAGTACAATCAGAAGCAAAGCAATAATGACGTCTCGTGTTCCTAAACGCAAAGTCGGAAAAGAAATTACCAAAAAGGTAAGTATGTATGAACTTTTCGAATTCATCGAATGATATCGATATAAAAATCCTTAAAAGAAGGTGAAAAACAACATACTTGCTTTCTTATGCAGCAATTTGTGGGTAGACCAACTCCCTTTGAAGCAGTCCTGCAACAAAGAAAAACAAATATACATAAGCCAAACTTCCTTGGTTATGCTGAAGGCAACAAAGCTTGTATTGCGTGATCTGCAGCAATTTCATTACGTCAGCCCTCCAAAGCTATACTTTTATTACATTATCCATATTACACCGACCAATAACGTTACAGAAAATTAATTCTGAAGGCTGGTAAGACGAGTTGTAAGAGTGCAGGACTACGTGCAGCAAAGAAAGCTGTTTAAAGCGGTGCTTCACTAAGTACTACAGTGTTCACTACAAGCAGATGGGTCAGGAGTTCAGTGATTCACTCACGAATTTCATACAGCACTCAATGTCCTGTCAAAGGCGCCACAGCTAAGGTGGCTACATAAATGGACCGTGGATCAGGCATGATGGGAAAGAGAGGCATACAAACCAGTGTGTCAACAACCGATGAAGAACTTTCAACAGACAATTATCAAAACAGTGACTGCTGGTGTAAAACTGTGCACACAGAAGGTTTTGTGTGTAAATTTCTGTGTATAGAATGTATCGGGGCAAAACGATTTGATGTAAAAAGACTTGGTATAGAATGATCTGTTCTAAAGTTGTGTGTATATAATGGATGTTTTGGGTGTAAATTGCTACTCTACAATGACTAACAGGCAAAACGGTTGGTACAGACTGACTGGGTGTAGAACTGTTGGCGTAGGAGGACTGTGTAAAATTGTAGGTACATAATCACTTGGTGTAGGTTGTTGGCATTAAAAGGGGTAGCATAAAACTCCTGTGGTACAATGACTGTTGGTGTAACTGCTGGTATACAGTGACTTGGTGTAGGGTTGTGAGTAGAGCATGACTGTTGGTGTAACTGTTGGTATACAGCGACTTGGTGTAGGGTTGTGAGTAGAGAATGACTGTTGGTGTAACGGCTGGTATACAGCGACTTGGTGTAGGGTTGTGAGTAGAGAATGACTGTTGGTGTAACTGCTGGTATACAGCGACTTGGTGTAGGGTTGTGAGTAGAGCATGACTGTTGGTGTAACTGATGGTATACAGTGACTTGGTGTAGGGTTGTGAGTAGAGCATGACTGTTGGTGTAACTGCTGGTA
>UFQX01000509.1:0-307484 GCA_900497675.1 Arapaima gigas
TACTGCACTTTTTAGAAGGTTTATTGATTAATAAGTATTCATGGCATTATTTTTGAAACCATCTTCACTTTATAGCATTTTTCCCACAGGTGCCTAAGACTTTTGCAGAGTACTGTATAATATTTTATTGTTTGCTCTTCTTAGAGTGGATGTTGTGTACCTGCTGTCTGCTTGACTGCTGTGTCTTTTTGCCCTGTTTTCTCCTTGTACACCACTGTGCATTATTTGTGACTTTTGGCTGTTGTTATTCTGACAAGCCTTAGCAGGAGGGCCTTATACTAAATGTCCATCTGATGCAGTGACCAAACTTCTTGACCTTCACCTCCGAGGTCCCACAGCAGTAGCCTGCCAATGACTCACCATCATTCCCATATTGCACTGGGGCAAAGTGGAACTCCTCTGCAGTCCTGGAACCTCCGACAGTCTCTGAGTCACATCGCTAAATTTCATCATCACACTCTCACATGCACATAAAAACATACACACACAGATGCATACCTGCACACACACACACACACACACACACATACATATGCACACACATTTAAACACATAGGACATTTTCAGGTCACAAGAGCTTAAGAGTTTACACTGATAGTTCTAATGAAACCTTGGGAATTAGCAACAGTGGCAACCATCAGCTGAGTTTCCAGGGTGACAACATGAACTGACGTGTGAAGCCCTGGGGTCAGGAGACAGAATGAAGTGTGTGAATCTTTCTGCAAGCTCCCATGTGGTAACCCTACCTCCATCTACCACCAAAGAGTTCCTTACTGCTGTTATTGCAGTTGCGTTTAGCACTATCCAGGAGCAAGGTTGGTCAGCACAGTCCTCAACCTCAGTTCCAGGTTGTGCAATCTCCACTTCCCCAGCAGCACTCAAGTGCTCACTGTGGTACAGCTAATGACTCAAAGGACCCTTCAGCCTGCAGAGCCCCATTAGCTGCCATAGTGCTTTTCATGTGATTTCAAGTTAAAAGAAACCTTGCAGAGCTGTCATGTAACATGAAGTATATATTATTTATTAAAGGGTGCTTAATAATTAAAGACTTGTTAAGTGGTATTGGAGCTCATGAAAAAGCATTACTGGGTTTTACTAATGTGCTGAGGTAATTATTAATTAATTATGCAGTGGACCACCCACAGCTTATTTCCAGCTCATATTTAACTGCATTGTAATACTTGGATTTTTCCTTTAATAAAAGTTGTCACATCTGTGACATTCTTCATCCATTTTTCTACACAGCTGTATAATATATAAAATGTTCTTTCTAGCAAGGGTTGGACGGTGACCCATCCCAAGTCAGGAGACATCAAATCTAAGGAAAGAATAATAACGACAATTGAGAGAGGGGGTGAACATACCATGTGCCTTCAGTGTTTTTGAAAATAGAACAAGAGGGAGACTCTTCCTGCCAGGTGGACGTGTGTGAACCCTGGAGACAGTTGATGGTGTGTGGAAAACAGAGTGTGGATCCAAGGTGTCACTAAGGACATGGTGAGGGAATAAAACTGTGACCCAAAGGACACTGACTTCCAGCAGAGAAGTCACAATCTGAAACTTGAACAAAAACTTGGAGGAACAAAGGTGAAAAGGTTAATTTGCCTATGAAGAAGAGCAAAAAAATCAGAACAAATCATTACTGTCTGGACTTGAGGTGTAAAGAAAACGTTATTAGATCCATCCTCATATATCAGACATAGTGGCAGGGGTATTCATGTTAATAAGAAGAGAGGTGCTGGACACTGCACAGTCTTCTTATTGGTCTCAATAGCAGAACTTTACAAACTGGACACCATTGTTCCATGCTGGAAACTGTCTTCAGCCCATTCATGTCATGTTTCCAGCACTTCCATGCATCAGAGGACACCAGTAAACTGGGATTGACTGGTTAATTTCAAATTACTGTTGGAGTTCTAAGTTAAAATGTAAGTATGCATAGGTGTGGTTGATCTGCGTACTATGCCACTGAGAAAGCAGAGGACATCCATGTGAGTAAAGTCCCCTGGATGAAAATGCCACTCGCTATTCTGCTAGTGTACAGGACACGTGTGAGAGTTCAGTTGAAATATGAGAAATACTTGGGTGACCATGGCAACTGATCAAGGAGAGAAAGCTGGACCATTTATCCATCCATCGATCCACCATCCATCTATTATCCTTAATCACTTATCCTGAACAGCAGTCCAGAGCCAACTGGAACCTTTAACTATTTTAACTGAATTTGCTTGTAGCTCAGTAGGCTAAGATCAGTATAGTTAAATTGTTTGATGGCATCACTAGAGTAAGGATTTTTTAATCAGTGATGTCTAAACTTGGGATTTGTTGTATCTGAGGTTCTTATTGAGATGAGTTAACTAATAAATGATGACAACAAATGAAACCTGCTATGAGCACTGATTATTTTAAAGGTACCTGACCTTGGTCCTGTTGCCATAGTTACTTGCTGCTACAGTCAGATTTCAAAGGCTATGTTTAAGGTTTGACTTAACCCTCAGAACTGTTGTATCTTTTCCCCCCTGTTATTTTGTGTACCGCATAAAAAGTACATATTAACCGCATCACATCCATTTTTCCAAATTCTTAAATTGCTTTTTGACTTTAGAAAATTTTTCCAGCATCACCTTCACAGCTGCTGAATTTTATTGCATTCAAAATAAGCAAACAATTCATTAATTGTACACATAAAAAAAATAACAATGTTAAATAATGACAGCATTGCATTTTTTCTGACCAAGCACAAGATAGATAGGATTTCATGTCATTTAAGGCATTCTGCATAAGGTGCAGTGTAGAAGATGCTATTCAGCTTCATAAAGCCAGTGGATAGACTCACTACCCTCTATTTATTACCCAGCAATTTCCAACTGTACAAGGAGTCATTGCGGCCTGGACTTTTGAAATGCATATGAGACACTGGCGCTTTCATCTTAGACAAAACAGCTGCTCTTCTGGAGACAAAATAGTATGTTGAGAAAGGTCATTGTCTGTGGCTGCAGTATAAAAAAATGACTAAAAACTAAATATTTCTGTGAAATGAAAGAACAGGATAGGATAGAAACTCAGAACCTGCAACGAAATTCATCAAATATGTAACATTCAACCATCCTTCCAGCCATTTTCACTAACTTCTTGTCCTTGCCAAAGATACGACAATATTCCAGAACTACTGGACACAAGGCAAGGAGGTAGTACACCGTAGATGCGATGCCAGTCTGTAGCAAGACAAATGTGCAAAACTTCAACAAAACTGACAATCAAATAAAAAAATAACAAAAAAATAAAATAGGCATAGATGATAATTTCCTTCCAAAAAAAATACAACCTTGCCTCAGGAACCACTGAAAATTAGTATTACAGTCTAATATAACACTCTTTTTCACTTGCAGCATTGGTCTTATGAAGTAAATGATAGCAAATGATTGATATAACATTAGGGCCACGGCCCTCCATACATTTAATTCCATCTCAGCAGCTTAAAATGTGACAAGACATTCACAAAACTGTCAATCAAATTAACTATTCAAATGTGCATTTTTACATGCTCTGCCAGATATAGTTATTTGAGATGATGGAGCCTCAAACCACTCAAGTATTTATTTCTTGTCAGTAAGAAATTTTTGGACACTGGGATGGAGTGATCAGATAACTTTTTCTTTTTCTTTCTGGACCTCAAGTCCAGACAATAATGATTTGTTCTGATTTTTTTGCTCTTCATCACAGGCAAATTAAACTTTTCACTTTTATTCCAAATTTTTTTTCAAGTTTCAGACTGAGACATCTGCTGGAATTCAGTGTCCTTCAGATCAGAGTTTTATTCTCTCGTGGTGTCCTTAGTGAGATCCTGGATCCATGCTCTGTTTTTCACCCCCATTCTAAAAAATACAGGAGTTACTGTGAACTGAACAGGATTTATTATGTATTTTAATATGATCAATATTTTGTTTCTTTACTGATGATTTTACAAAGCACTGATTTTCACTTCTACTATAAAACTGGATATTATTATTATTGACATGTCATTATATGACTCTTACTAACTTTATCAAGAAGCAATATTGGCTATCAACACTTTTGAACTAAAGAACAGGTGGAGAGTATCTTAAAATAAAATTTTGGTGGTTAAAAACATATTTTTGTAACACTAAGGTTGTAGCATCAAGTCTTAGAATGGACCTTGCTGGACTACTGTTGCAAAGGGCACTTATAAATTGTATGTATGCCTGTTTAATTGGATAAAGTTGGATAAATGTTGTTGAAATTGAATTCCAACTACCTATCAAATCTGTGTAACCTGTAAAAACAATGAATCAGACAATTCTATTATTCAGTTACATAATTCTTATCCCGTACAGCTAACTGTGACATTAGGCCTTGTTCACTGAATATAAGGACACTGACCTTGGATTTCAGGATTCAGTAATCTCTGCTCTTTAACTGTTAGACTGGACCAAACATCGGGATAGGGAATCAAAGCAGTTTTCAAACCAAAGATATCTGTCTAAATGTCTGACTCCAAGGGTAAGTCTTTACTCATTTTCAAGTAATGACTTCAAAAGGGGGAGTCATGGCAATTAGGTGTTAACAGTAGCCATGTGTATGTTTCTGGGTGGTCTGGTTACCAGTATGGTGAGTGGCTGATGGTGTGGGTGTGCATGATATTAAAGATGATATATGTGTGCATACTGTGTTCTGTATACTGGACATGTACAGTACTGTGCAAAAGTCTTAGGCACCTGTGGGGAAAATGCTATAAAGTGAGGATGGTTTCAAAAATAATGCCATGAATACTTATTAATCAATAAACCTTCTAAAAAGTGCAGTAGACAAAAACAACCTCAATCAAATCAATATTTGGTGTGACCACCCTTTGCCTTTAAAACAGCATCAATTTTCTTATGCATACTTGCATGCAGTTTAAGGTAGAGGTTGGTAGGTTCTTACAAACATTTTGAGGAACCGGCCACAGTTCTTCTGCAGACTTTGACTGTCTCTGCGTGTACTTCCAGACTGACTCGATCATTTTGAGATCAGGGCTCGGTGGGGACCACACCATCTGTTGCAGGATTCCTTCTTTTTGCTGAAGATAGTTCTGTATGAATGAGATTGGGTGTTTGAGGTCATTCTCAGGCTGCAGAATAAATTTGGGACCAATGAGAAACCTCCCTGATGCTAGATAAGAATCTACCTGTACTTTTCAACACATATTGAAGTTGCACGCCTAAGACTTTTGCATGGTACTGTATATAGGTTTCATCAGGAATATAAATCCATCTAATAATGTACTTCTCAAATAAAACTCATTTAAAAGCTACTTTGTTGAAAGAGTATATGTTAACTTGTTCATAACTTAAGAGAATTGCTCTGGCAAGAAATTTACTGCATTTTCACAGTGTAGCACTTACTGAATCAACTTCCAGAATCCTGGAGACTGAAGATATAAAGTGGTCCTAACGTTCACAAATCCAAAACTGTCAAAGTGCAAAGTACAAGATATGACTATACTTAGTTCAGTATGTGCTGCTAGTAACTGCACATTTTATTGTAATACAGTGAATTTCCTGTTTTACTGCAACTGATGTACTATTTAACTCTGTGAGAACTTTCTTCTAACGAATGTAACTAAAAAAAGTTCTATCTTTTTCCTTTCTTTTTTTTGAAATGAAAAAAAACTTTAATTTTTAAATGAAGCCCTGAGATAAGACCTCAAAATGTGTCTGGAACCACAAGTGTATATATACTTGTCAGTATAAATTTTCCTATGTTTCCATAATACTTGTTGTCAATAAAAAATTTAAAACAAAATTTAAACTATATAACTTCTCCATGTGTCCATGGTCCCTCTTATTAGTAAGAAATGGATGGGAACAAGATAAATAGCAGACTAACTGAAAGCCCCAGCCTGAATATGAAAATGTAAAATACTAACTTCATATCATCGGTTCTGGATAAAGTGTGTGGCATAAGCCTTTTTTGGGGGTTCATAGAGTGTAATAGATGTGAGACCTAGTGCATTCTATCCAGATGTGGGGTAATGAATGCACTCAATATGCGATGGATTGCTGTTTTGATGGCTCAGAGTTTTAGATCCCCTCTGAAAACTTTGCATGAGAGTCATATAAATAACACAGAAATAAACTGGCAGGCTGGGGATGTGAATCAAAATCCACCACACGGATTTGAAAATGAACAGAAAATGAGCAATGGGGCTTATGACATTACAAAGAGCCATAGTTGCTCACCAAATCTCTCAAAACGTATTGCAATGAGAGTGCCTAAAAATAGAACTTTGGATAGCCTTAAGGGGGAATTAACAGGGGTTATTATAATGTTCAGCTAACCCAAATACAAGATTAGACTTTGTGAGTATAAATGTTTTTTCCCCCTGTCTCTTTCTCTAATTTCAGCACAGCAACTGAAGATGGATGGCACTGTATAAATAGTATATACATATTCAAGGGCATGCTTCAAGGACATGACATAGAAATGACATGTAGCTGAAGATATGCTGACTAAATACACAGCATGGGACACAAATCATGACAGTGGAAAAAGTCAAAAATTTTATTTATTTATTTATTTATTGCAACCATGAAAGCTGCGGAGCGGTTATGAAGGTTTGCCATGATAAAACCTCACTCTTCACTTTGTTGAAGCTGTCAGCTAGAGATATAGTGTGCTCATTAATTACACCTGAGATATATTTTGGGCGGAGTGGTAAATGTGTATTGATGGCAGGCCTGTGGCTAAAATGTGTTTGCAGATGTGAGCATTAGTTGTGTAGAAACTCTTCAGCCATTAAGAAGAAAACAAGTGTCGATTGGTTGACAATACACTTAAAATTAGACATCTACTTGCATATCATTTTGAAGTTTTCAGCCTCCATTATATTGATCACTTATGCAGCCATAGCTACACAAAAGGATGCTAAAGTACAGTTCTATATTTCACATTACCAACTACCTCTCCATCAATGCAATGTGAATGTTGTCATAATTTGCACTGCGCATTGCAGCAAGACGAGTTGCAATAGATGCAACTATGCCTCCATGCTGATGGCTGATGCTATGAATCATATCTAATTTTTCTCTCAGATAAGAGCATGAGTTCATTCATTTTAAGAGATTTTCATCAGGATATGTTCAGCATTTATCCAAAGCTTTCCAAACAATTTTTAGAACTTTGTATTGCTTGCCCATTCTGGGTCCCTGAATTAAGTACTGTTTTTCTTCTCGCTTCTTTTTTCCGTAGCCATCACTACACACTGAGACTTGCTACCCCTGCAGTCACTATCAAAGAGCACCACAGGTTTTCTCTGAGGGCACTGAGGGCTCAATGGCTCAGGCCTTTCAGTAGCTGCCAGTTACACATCATGATTGAAAAGGTAAAATAGTTGATCCTTCTCCCTGTCCCTGATTTCTCAAGGATGGAGTATAAGCTATTACTGCCGGGGTAAAGGACAAACCGTGACAGGTGCCATCATCTGCCCCCTTGTCACAGACTGGTACTGCAGCACTGCTCTGTTCTTCTCTTGTGTGACCGGATTTTCTGATTTTCACTCACACTCCTGTCTGACCATGCTTCATCTGCTTCACAATAACAGATGATGATGATGATGATGATGATGCTCACCTCTGTAATCCCATTGAGGTCTGCTTGTGCCAGATCTGATGGAGCTCATTTATTTATTTAATTAGCTGACACCCTTCTATAAAAAGCAAGTTACAATGTTAGGTTCCTTAGGACACATTTATGCAGTTGGGCAGTCTTTACTGTACTATTTCATGGGTAAGCACCTTGCTGAAGGGTAATGTGCCTTCAGTTTAGAGAAACAAAGTGAGTCCTTAATGTCTGACACATTATATGGTTCACCTGATGCTATTACACCATTATACAATTTACCATTACATTATCTAACTTTTCCCACTTCACCAACCCCCACAGTCCTACTGCCACCTAATGCACAGGAATAAGAACATCATACTAAATGTACAAAGCAGTAAACAACAAAGGGAACTGCACAGGAGGTGGTACCTCTGACAACTTTGCTGCTTTGCTGCCTATTGCAACAGTTCTCAGTATTGTATGACCTCCAGCAATATTATTTAGTTAGGACTGTGCAGATTCCGGAACTGCTAAGAAAATAGGAGCTCTTCTCAGCCAGTCTGAAACCTTCACTCTCAAATCCCAGATAGGTGTGTTCTTGGGAGCAAAGCTCAAGATATGCAGTGGCCAACAGTGAAGCACATGTACATCAGATAACGTATACCAAAAAGCTTCATAATTTCTATTCTATGAGAATATGCGCCTTGTTTCTTGGCAGAAGTTAATGTGAGCAGTGCTGTGTGCTTTTCCGATGCAGATACCTTCCTCCTGAGGCCTACAAACATGGCCACTTTCAGTTCTTTACAAACACTCAATTTTGATGTTGCTTAGTCCCTTTTTAAGCCTAATGTCTTGGAGTATGATTTGGCAATGGGGTCTTTATAATCCAACAACATCTTACTGTGCTCAGTCTGCTTTAATCCTGCTGACCGGATTTCACATACATTGTGTGTTATTGTTGTGTTACTGTTTTTATACTGAGAAACACTTAGTGCCACGTTGACACTTGCAAGCAGATGAGTTCTTTTTCCAGCACATGTGTGTTAGTGAGTGGCTGTACATTCTTGGTGCTCTAATCCTCTGTGTATATTCAGTGTCCAGAGGGAGGAGTCTGCCCCCCAGATATAGCACACGAAAGGGGGTCGATTACAGTGAAGGGGCCCGTGAAAAACCGACCCCTCTCTGTCTCCAGTACATTATAGCCATCATTGTTGCCTTGGTAGACAAAGATAAAATTGCAGACACATTAATTATTTATACCACTGGAGAAGAAACCACGAAAGCTACAACGAATATTGTTTGATTAACATTGCATTTTTGATCATTACTGGTTGAGCTTGAATTTATACTTGGAAAGGAAGCTAAAACTGAGACCCTAAAAATTGCTTGTTCCTTCTGATTGCTTCATTTCCTAGTTGGTCTTTTCTGGCATTTCACACTTCCCTGTGAGGATTGGGGCTTTGTACCTCACTGGGTGGCTACAAAAAATAAGGGTGTAAACAAATTTCCAGAATGAATGGCCCTTATATTATTTATTTGAACAAAATAGTTATGCACCACAGCTGCCCAGGTTACTGTACTCATGTATTTCCTTTGCAATGATAGAGTTAATAAGACTATTTGTTTAAGTGCATTAAACTTTTGTGTTTTGTGACCTTGAGACTACATTTGTTTAACTGAATCAGATTGTCATCCCCTTTGGATCAAAATCTTCCAAGCACAAGATGTTATTACAAAATATTTCTAAACTATATAAAAAGAGCAAAAGGCAGAATCAACACATTGCCACAGGAATATTTGGATATATAATGGGGGATTTTGAAAAAAAAACTTTAGGGTTTGCTTTGTAATCTGTTTTTTTAGGTCACCACAAGGTTTCAGCTTTTTTTACTGTGCTTACTGAAAATAATGTAATGAAGGTGGGGTGACTGCTCAACACTTTTCATGACCTTTATTAAATACAGGTTGTATAGACCCAGACTGAATTTCAAAATCCACAAAACAGCACACCCGCTATGAAAGGTTTTGTCCTTATAATCTCTTCCAACTGCACATTCCTTTGATCATAGTAACAGCTTCAGAGCAGAAGTGGAACACTCAGTGCAATGTTTTATTGAAAAGAAGGTACTAATAAAATTGTGCAATTGGCCATTATTTTCCATTAACACTGAAACCCTGTATCATTGATTTTGCATGCTAATTTCTATCCAGTCATAACTGCATTTTAAAGGTCTATAATCCATTGAATGGGAGTTCTACACAACAAATTGCCTTAAAGCGGCACCTTTCAGGATCACTAAATGAAATTCTATACAAATTATGAACTATTATGAACTATTCATGATTTATGTAGTCACTGTAAAAAGTGTTCACATCTCTTGCACTTTTTCATATTTTATTCAGTTAAACCATGAAATCATGATGTACTAACAGTTAATAACAATAATAATAATAATAATAATAATAATAATAATTTTAGTACTCTATAATGTCAAGGTTAAAAAACCCAGACATTTTACTTAACTGGATACGAATAAAAACAGAAAATAACTGAATGTCCTATCTTTTATATCCACTGGTATACACTGATCACATCATCAGTTAATAATCATTTTATCAGCATTATGTATGTTGGTGATGGTCATATTTATGATAGTGAGGCATTTAAGTATTTGTTTAACTGGTTTTGTCTTTTTCTTATTTGTACAATGTTTATTCATATATAATGTCTCTTGAATATATGTGTTAGTCTGCCATTTATTTAATCTGCAATGTGTAAGAGCACTCAGACTATCTTCAGGGCACAGTGCTATATCACAATAAATTGTACTTTATGGTATTGTAATTTGACCTTGCAGTGGGAAGACTGCAGAGACAACAAAGCTGTACCAATGTGACTCTATAAATATGTGATCCTAACTGATGCAAATTTCATAATATTGGTCCTATTCTAATACATATCTAATTAAAAGTTAAGTTTCTGGAGAGCAAGTTGTGTTTGAAGAGTGTACAGCTGAGACGGAGAGCTTAAAGTTCCCCCTGTATCACACGACTGGGGTGACAATAGAAGTCACATGCCAGCCTGAACCACAATGACACATATGTGTTTCAGTGCGATCTCACACTTCAGTTTTACTCATAGCAGTGAATGAGCACGCAAGGTGCTCTTGCATAGTGCATAAAATTAAAGGGTAATGGTAAAGTGGTAAAGTCTGGCTACTGCTGTGTGTTAACCTTTTGTACACTAAAATTCTTCAAAATATCATTTTTGTACTTCTCAGGCTCTGAAGAGATGTTGAGAGCTTGTGGACAATTCCAGAGTTCAGGACTGAGCTTCCACAGAACTGAAAAACATGATTATGTTCAATGCATCACCTGGGGGTAACCAAGCTCTGAGTTGCTAAATAGCATATCGAGGAAGATGTTAACAAATTTCTGCAGATGAATACCAATACATTTGATTTGTAAGCTAAAGGGCAAACACATCATTACAAGAGAGCAATTACTGAAGACGAAAAATTCAAAACAACAAAACTTTCTTGGAAGAGAAATGTGTCAAGTTTTTCAAAAAGATACTTATAGAGTTTTCTGCCATTTGCAGTCAGAAGGTCAAACAGAAGCAAATAAAAGATGTCAAGAGATCTATCTAGACATTTATAACATTAAGCACAAAGATTGTCATCATTTTCAGACACTCTCCATGATGTTGCATTCAGAGAGGTTTCTATGCTAACATTGGGAGGGATAAAATGAGCATGCAAGGGATTTGAAGTGTAATCTCAGTTCTGCAGCCGCAGAGCCACTCCCAGGTCACCCAGAACCTTCTTCGTCGAGGCTAGCAGTATCTCACATGCATTTCTACAGACAAACAGGAAGTCAGAACCCCCTGTCCTGCAACCATCTTACCCCACTAAAAAGACAACTCACCTAGCATAAGTGTCATATTTCACTTTCTGTGCAGCATAACAGTTTGAATCATATAAGAAACATGACAATAACAGATAAAAAGTATATTAATATGCAACAACAGCCTATTTAATGGTTACAGTTCATTTGAGTGTAAATAGTAAAGAAAACGTTAAAATTTAGACTTAAGAGCCTTCTTGAACTCAGTTTGAAATAACCATTTTGCTAAATATAGCACAGATGAAAGAAACTGAATTAAGTGAATGGTGTTCACTAAGGTCTTTTGTTCCTGCTCCATTTGCTTTCACTGCAAAACCATCAGGATAGTAAGATCCTTATCTCGACATGCATTTTTAAAGATTTTATCTTTACCTACTTGTCTACAAGAGAAATAAGACAATATTTCATACGGATTTATATGAATATCTTTGGGAAAACATGGCAGACAGTGAATATAAAAGTGGAAAAGTAATAGGGTAAATGTACAAATTTAGGCAGATTACTTTGCATTGTGTAAAGATGGCAGCTCACGGGCGGTTTGACATCCTTGAATTAATCCTCTTTAGTGAAATTCAGCAGCTGGCATAGTGATTTGAGTTGCTGTCTTGTGTTCGGTGCACCCAGATTCAAATCCTACCTGTTGTAGTACCTTTGAGCAAGGTATTTACCCTGAATTGCAGTAATAAATTACATGACTGTGTAAATAAATTTGGAGAAAAGCAATAGCTAAATAAACAAATAAACACCTCTCACACTACATGTTAGATTGTGCCCAGTTACTGAAAGGTGTCCTCTGTGACTTTGGCCTCTTTGCCAGCTGGTTTACTGAAAGGTCCCTGGCATGTGCTCCGTCCCCACCAGATGTTTACGACCGAGTGAATGCTGCCATGTTAATACGTCTGATGGTGCTGACAATCCAGTCAGGGTCGACTGAAATCCAATTAACTCCCAGGTGGCAGAACCCGGCTCAATGAAACCAACAGATTTTATTAAAAAAACAGCTGCCCCAACAGAACACATATGTGGTAGAATTAGATGGACTCTCATACAGCACCCCACAATGTCTGAGAGGAGGCCACAGTATCTTCACAGTGAACTGGTGGAAACATTCCAGTAATCAATTTGCAGATTTAGGTAAGAGGTGCTCAAGCCTTTGTAGAGCTCAGAAGTAGGTGCTCCCAAGCACCCCCTGGGAATTGGAGACACTCCAGCATGAGAGCCAATCACTGCATCCAACTTGCCGCTCCATTAAAGAGCAGTGAGGACTGACCTCAGAGCACAGGCCTGTACAAACAGTTTCTCTTGTCAACAGCAACTGATTTTCTTGTCTCAGCACAACAAGCCATGGCTGCGCACTGAGGGTCCCCGTTCTGTTCTGGGTCCATTTCTCTTTATTAAGAGCAAATTGGCTGAGTGTTCATTTTTGTGTATGTTTCACAAATATGTTTTTTTGCTTCTGGTCAATGGTACACGCAGGGCTGTTAGGGGAGGGTCACATTCAGATAACAACCCCCCTCTGTTGCCATGCAGGAGAAGACGGCGGGGGATAATTGGCCCTGATTCAATATTCATGGTCACGACTTTGGTATTTTTAAAATTTTGCCGCCAGCATAGAGAATTCTTCCCAGGATGCTCACGTATGGGTGGGTGGGAATTGGGGCGATGGGGAGAGTCTTCAGCATAAAACATTTTAGTCCCAGCTGTTTGCATTCTGTTGACTTGGGGACTGTTTCCATGGTGATGAGAGGCAGTGTAAGGGACAAGGTGCCATAGAAGGAATGGAAGCCACCATCCACAGTGAAAGACTGACAGACATAATAGCTTGTAACTTCTAAGTTATTATTTTTTCAAATGTTTGAATTAGAGACCTGTTTGATTTTTCAAAATGAGTGATTTATATAGGAATTTTTTATTACTACAGTGAGGTTTGGATATTTTTGACTGTTCTGCATGATCTGAACTAAACCTACCCCTTAGGAGGGATACAAATAAAATACAGGCTTAAAAAAAGTTAGAAACAGCCTTTGCAGTGTATTCTGAGCATTTCTGTTGGTTTTCAGAGACCTAATATTAAAAGTCACCTTGAACAAAGGTGTTGGCAAATTTAAAAATAATAATAATTTAAAAGCCTGCCATTTGTACTTGTGGTTTGTATTGTACTAAATGCTGTTAATTTGAGATATGATTAAAGAAAGAAAGCACAGTTTTTAAATGAAAGATGTTTATGTCAGTTTCTCACATTGTAACTGGCTTATACTCTACACACATAGTTGGAATATGATATTATTAATGTTAATTCTACAGTTTGATAGGATACTGCAATGGGCTGAGCATGCACTTAAGAATGCCAAAATGGTTCTGTGATATAGACCAAAAGCTCATATTGCCCCCACATTAATAATACAAAAACATTAAAGACCCAAATCATACTTGACATTTGTGGACGTTACACAAAAGCACAGCATCAGACCATAATGACACCAAAATAGACAAATAACTGGGCTACACAGTCACAAGAGACATAGAAATACACATTCTTAATCAAGGGGGGGGGGAATCTTACCAGTTTGTAATGTTGTCTAAAAATACTTTATTCTGAAATACACTTTGTCCTGTTATTTGAGTGTCAAACAGTAGTTGATGCAATAAACAAAAAGAATATTCTTTGCCCAGAGGGGTGAATGCTCAAAGTGGAAACTAGTACAGTCTTAAGCACTAACAGTGTGCAAGTTGCTCCAACATGAAGTTACTAATCTCTCTATTATCAGTGTGAATAAGTTTATTTCCCCATGGGAGAGAGAAACCCAAGCCTCGGGGTCACAGGGATAAAGTAAGCCACAAAATTTAATTCATAGGAAACTAAAATCACAGTGCAAATTGGTACATGTTGATTTCATGAATAATACACTATAGGTCTTCTATGATTGTTACATATAGGAAATAAAAATAAATATTAGGCAGCTGTAATATTTATAATGATGAAAACCTTAACATGGGTTGAAACATATGACAAAGTGTTTACAATAACATATTAGCAGCTTGTAAATCGTACACAGAGTAGACATTTCGGACTGCAGGGATCCTGTGGAGTATGCCCAGGAGGTCTTGGACTAATGGACTGGACCAAAAACTGCACTCACAAATCCCAGGTGAACAGTTCTTCATGCAGGTGGGATGGCAGGTAACAAACAACCACAGGTGTCCAAGGTTAAATACAAATATCTCTCACTGAGATTGAATAATATTCTCTACAGTTAAAGGCTACATCACATCTACTACCAACCTATGACAAGTCCTGGAAAACCAGTAACAAAATACACTGGTTATCAACTTGATTTGGAGAGTCACTGTCATTACTGCACAGAGGCCAAAACAGAATCCAGTCAAATTTGTATGTAAAAATAAAACAAAGAAATTTAAAAATATATTAGAAATAATAAAGAACCTTCCAATTCATTCAATACTCCATGGACAACTTTTTCTCTTAAAAATTCAAAGTTTCATATCAGATCAGGGGCAAAAGCCCATTTCCCTGATTTTTCCAATATTGTCAAATTCAGACAGATTTTCCACATCAGAACCACAGATGGGGAAAAAAAAAGAAATTGGCTGAAAAGTGATTTCATCAAAATCCAAAAAAAATTTGATGATCATAATTTGTTTTTATTAATCTCAGCATTGTTATATATTATCTAATCTATTCTTATACACATTAATACACTTATTGCAGGGTTGGCAAAGAGTAGATATGTGGGTCATTGAACACAGTGTCAATGAAGACTGTGCGCTCCGTTACCAGCCTCACCAGGAGAAGACAGATGAGAAGTCAATCAGTCTGTGTGCTGTCTGCTATACACGTTCATTTATTTATACACGTATGTCATCATTTGTGTTTTGGTTTCAGTCCACTTTGAGAGCAGTCTTTCCAGAAACTCAAAGGGTCCATTTGTCCATCTCATCTGGAATCTCCAAGAACCTGGAAGTATCACCAGTTGGGCCTTGCTGTCCAGGCCAGGGCTGCCCTCATACACACCGCTGTGGTTCGTGCCCCATGTTCAAACTCCAGCGCAACTGCAGGTTTCCAATCCCATGAATTACAGTATACAAGTTAGAGCAGCACTGTCTCTCTACTGTGGTTAGAGGAAGCATCTCTGAACAAAATTTCAACAATGCAATCTCTAAATATTAGAAATGTATTATTGGACTTCACACGGACTGATCGGTACAGATTTGCAGAAAGTCTATTTACAGCTGTTAGATAATTTAACTAATGGCAATCTGATAATTAGTAAATCTGCATTACATACAGTTTACATTATATTTATTTATGTATTAAATCTCTGTGAATGTAAACCTTAAACTCGTAGCATGGCAATGGGAGGTAATTTGACAATTTAATACTTTAAAAAAGTCTGGCTAATAGTTCTGAAGAACATATATTTATAAGTGTCATATCTACAGTTGTAGAATAAATATGGAGTTTAAATGAGAGGTATGACTTCAGTCTATGTGCTGCAAATGTGCATGTGCTCCTGTTCTATGTATATATATATATATATGTTTATATATTTTTATATACGTTTACATTCCACTATGGTAAATTGTGTGTTTCAGTGCAATTAAATGCTATTCACTAATAAAATAAGAACACCAGAACTGATTGTTTTTTGCAAATGATACACAAAGACATTGGTCATATGTGCATTTGGGTAAACTGTTATGATATTGCTATCAGCATTTTGGAAAAGGGGGCTTAGCCTGACAGTGATTCCATGTGTGTGCGTGCATGTATGTTTATGTGTGTGTTTGTGCCTATGTGTATCTGTGTATGACAGATTTTGTGTGTATTTGAGTCAGAGGGGTTTTTTTGGTCATTTGACTATCTATATATCATTGATTTCTGTAGCACCAGCCTTTCGGCTTTAACATTGATATCATTTAATTGAGAAAACATGCGAAAATAAAATCAACACTGGAATCAGGGACATTTGGTGTAGCTGGCGCTAACAAGCCGTGTTTCCTCAGAGGACTGTCTAGGATGGAAATTGTTGAATTGCTCCCCACTGACAAATGTTAATCAGCACAGCACACGAGAAACACTGATTGGAGAAGAGAGCCAGGATGACAGTGTTACCTTTCTGTGTGGTCTGTGCCTTCCCCCAAGCCATTAAGACAGAGCGCTGCCCTCTGCTTGCGTATAACCAGTAACGACAACCTCTTTGCAGTTATCTGCATGTAAACAACCAGACACACTTCAGTTGGCCAAATCGCCAACAGTTGATCAGTACCACCAGCAGAGAAGCAATATCCACATGCAAATGTGTGTACAGTCTGTTGATGCATTCCTTTTTTCTCTTTGCTTGCCATTATTTAGAGTCTTTCAGCCAATGGCACAATGCACAACACACAAGTCCAATGCACATTCCATGTCCCGGGCATCATTGTATGTTCAAAACATTTCCGTTAACACAATGTGATATAATGATCCATGCAGACATGAGCGAGCCCAAAAGTTTGTGAAAGACGTGCAGGTGACTGAAGACACAATTCCAGACATTATTCCAAAAAAAGAAATGGATAAAAATCACAGACATAAGGTCCAGTGGAGTGACCATTTGGAAGCACAAATTTCTTATTTCTAAATATAGATATGTACACAGTATCCCTGATTAAATACATTGTTACTTAATGCAATGGCCAAATCTAGAGCCACTTGTTGTCCTTTTATTGCCATTAAGTTCCATTATAAGGGAATGGCAGGAATTTAAGTACTATTTCTACAATTGTCGGATCAACAGCCAATGGTGAAGGAGATTTTTTTTCTTCCATCTCCTAGAATTTACAGTTTATCCCATGCAAAATAGATACTATCAATGGCTAAAACTAAATTCTACAAATGGAGGAGAGCGCTCTCCAGGCCTGTTGGTGAGTCTTAGCCTCACAAGATGGATGGGATGGGCGAGCGAGAACGCCTCAGCGGGCAGGGCGAGCCATACGGCGAGGTTACTGGAGACAGTCTGAGAGCGCCACCAGCCAAACCCGCTATGTTGTTTAAGCTCCGGGACTTTTCGTAGCCTTTGATGCAAAAGAATGCACAAGACACACAGGTAAGTTGGTCGGCCCTCCCAGGTGAGGGAAGAGGCCGTGGAGATGACACTGGACAATGCAGCCATAGAGTACACACACCATGCATACTGTTGAAATAAGGTCAGCTGTGCAACACAGGCAAATGTCAGTTAATAAAAACACAAGCAGTCACCCATAAATCAGCGCAGTCAGGGTATTTACTCAGCGTTCCCTAAAATATTATTAAAATCATTTTTATATGCTAGCTAAATGTCTCAAAAAATGTAACTGTCACTGAGATTTAGCAATTATCTGCCAAATATGGTTATGATCAAGTGGTAAAGAAAGCAACAGATGCTCTGAAAATTATTGTATACTATTTTCATTATTTTTTCATTTATAGTGGTACATTTAATAACTCTGGCTGATTCACTGGTTGCACCTTTTCTGGACGTGGGCACCAAAGCAGGTGCAACACCTTCAGATGTGTTACACAGGCAAAAAAGCTCTCTGTAACAGTCATATTTGTGCAGACTCTAAGTTGTCAGCATCTCATGCCCGGCATATATTGGTTCTATACCATTAGTAAGATTATGCGGTTGTCTCAAAAATTAAAACTGACAGCAGTAGTAGCATCACTCCGTAAAACCCATTTAAATTTATAGCGATTAAAGCTCTGGTTTTTGAGCAAAAGAGCCCCATGAAGAATGTGGCTAAAGGTTGGTTCTGGTGCCAATACAGCAGTTCAAATTCATGCATTCCAAAAAATTACTGATTCAGGTGATCGGGCAAAGAACAGATAAGTAGCAATTACATCCAATAGTTATGTTTTAATACACAACTTACAAACATGACTGGTGACAGAAGATTGTTCATAGCAATTTGTAAATTCAAAGTCACTTTTGACAAATGATCAAACAATCAATAAAAGCTGAAACAGATATTCTTTGATTGTATTTGATTGATTTGCTGGTTTAGGTTCTCACTTGAAATAACTGTAAGTAAAATAAAATAAAATAAAATAAAATAAAATAAAAAGGGGTTGGCACAGTGAGTAGTGCTGCCACTGTACAGTGCCTCGGCCACTCAGCGTGGGTTTGAAGCTGGGTCACTTTGGTGGAGTTTGCATGTTCTCTCTATCTCTGTGAGTTTCCTCCCGTAGTCCAAGGATATGCGCTACAGGCATAGTTGGTCATGCTTAACTGTCCATAGTATGTGCATAGTCGTGGGTAGCCACCCTGTGATATCCAGGATGAAGTTTTATAGCCTGGAGACCAGTGACTCTGGGATAGGCTTTGAACTGTCATAATACTAACCAGGATAACAAGGTTAATGATGATGGATGTATAAAATACTTTTATATTCATACCATTTTTACAGGGAAAAAAACTAAAATATTTCAAGATTTTGTTAAAATCTAATCTAATCTAATCTAAAATATTAGATTAGTTTGTTTGTTTATTTTTCTTTTTTTTGTATGGATGTTCAGTTACCAATGGGTAGGTGTCACACCCCCTGGGCCAGACCCCGCCTCTCCTGATTGCCCTCCACCTGTGTCTTGTTTACCCCTATAAGTACCTGTGCATTACAACCTGTCATTGTGAAGTATTGCCATGATCTTTCCAGGTGTACTGAGCGGTCCTTCTCTTTGCTACTCTGGTTACCGACCTGTTTTGTTCCACGGCTACTGTTTGCTACATAGCTTGTTCTGGACTGATTCCTGGTTTTGACTCACGCTTGTCTTGTGACTACGTCTTTGGAACAACCCCTAACATTAAACGGAGTTCTTTGTTTTACACCTGCATGCATCCGTGTTGATCATTTTATGCAATTTGAGTTATGGCTTTAGGTTCCTTACAGGTATGAAGGAGAAAAAAAAGGATGTGTGAAAGCCTTTGGTTGAAGAGAAAAGTTCACTGTTTAGTGCCCCACTCACAATATGCATCAGATCCCACAGTGACCAAACACTACTGAGTTTTGGGCACAGTGGGGGGTGTGTCTTCAAACGGCACTGAGGGAGGTGCCCTATCAGCAGGGGGCCTATGATGCATTTCTCTGTGGCATCAAAAGGCCAAAGGTCACCTGGGCATTTCTCTGAGTTCTCAGTTCACCTTCCCCATATGAACACTTGTGACAACTCTGGTTCTGCAACTAAGAGGTGGCCTGCTGGTTCAGTACCTCCTTTTTTTATTAAGTATCAAAGGACAAACTGAGCTTCATTCACAGATGGACTTATGCTGATGCCCATTCCAGGAAGGGACCGTTTAATGTGTCAAAGAGGTGAGGTCATCACCCTGAATGTGTAAAGTGGCTGCCATTGGACCACTGGAGTCAAAAAACTTTGGTTCAGTTCACCACCTTATGTGGTAGTCCAAGGTACTTCCCCTAAATTTCTCTTTAAGGTTACACACAGGTTTAAGTGGCACTTTGGAGAAAAACATCACCTAATTAAATAAACATAAAATCACTAAATACAGAGAATTTGCAAGCTGTGCATACCTGCCTTGAGTAAAAACTCTTCTATTCATGTTATATGAAATAACTATTATATACAAAATCTGAAAATTTTAATGTCATATTTTCTTTATATGGTCAATTTGTACATTAATTCACTTTCATGTAGTTATTTCATTTAGTTATTTTAATGTAGGATTGATGCTGTGAGCTGTAGACCATCAGTAACATTAATGCTGGTTTGTATTGAGATATTTCCCTACAAGTACTGGGGTTTTCTCTGCTAAAACTGTCTGTTCATATGCAGTGATAATTTTTGACAGCATGTCCAACCAGCAAGGCCACTCACAGATCATGAATCTCAGGGGAAACTAAGGTCTGATTAATAGATTCTGGTAAGACATGATAGTAAACACCCCTGAGAAAATCTTCCTGCAAGGATAGAGGATATTCTGATTCTTATTCTTGTACATTGAAATTATAATCACCTCCAGAAAAAGTTATTATTCTATGTGTAAGCAAAAATTCAATCCTGTTCATATGCAGCAGGGCAATTTAATCCAGTGCATGGAATTTATGATTGTGTGAATTAACCATGCTGGACCGGCTTGGTGAGAGGTATACTTACGATACTCATTTCAATCAATTAAAAAACCTTAGCTTTCGGTGTGTTCTGGCTTTCTTTGTTGGCATCATCTACCAGTGACATGGCACGTTTGCATAAGAAATAGCCATAAAAAGAAAATTAAGCAAGAACATACTTTTTGAATGATGTCTAATATGTATGCCCTTTAAAGGAACATTGACCTTGAGGTGCTCTTGACCATAATGCCATGACAGCCTGTGGGGAGGAACTGTTAAACGTGCTGACCTTTCTGTCAGCTGCAGACCCACAGGATGTGTCTGTGTCACTCCATGGCCCTGGGCTACGATAAATTACTTTGCACCAAACAGTGAAATGGAGGTTTTTGAAACCAAGGGTAAAAGAGCACTTGCTTCAGTTGAAACCTACCAATTCCCACCATCTCATGCATTCCACTCCTTTAAAGAAACCCCAGGCAGTTAGTGACCTGTCATGTAGTGATGCCCCTAAGGGTGAGACATGCGTTCCGGCACAGTTGTGCTTGGGGGGGATGTTGCTGAAAGTCAGACCAGGGGTAATTTATAAGCGATCATGTGATGAGCTTGTCAATGGGTACGTGTGATTTATGAATAAATGGACTACACCAGTTCCATTCTGAATAATGTGAATTCCCATTCTGAGGCAGTATACAGTTTTAAATTCTAATTACATGATATACACCTTTTGTTATTAATATTTTATCTGCCTCTCTAGCTTTCACTTCCATTATAATCAAGATTATATTGCACAGGATATTGGTAACAAGTAAAATTTCTTTTTTGGTTCTTCTTGGGACTCAAAAAAGNATCATTCTGAGGCAGTATACAGTTTTAAATTCTAATTACATGATATACACCTTTTGTTATTAATATTTTATCTGCCTCTCTAGCTTTCACTTCCATTTTAATCAAGATTATATTGCACAGGATATTGGTAACAAGTAAAATTTCTTTTTTGGTTCTTCTTGGGACTCAAAAAAGGCACCAGACTGTTCAAAATAAAACAAAAAAAAATCACTGCTTCTTAATTGGCACCAGAGCCTTTAGACTAACTTTGAATGATTAGATAATAGAAAAAGGCCTAATAATAAAAAAGATAATAAGTCTCTGCAAGATGATGACCTCCTACTCACCTGGTTTCCTAACTCCACTATCGGCAGAGCAGGCATATTCACCGGCTGCCAGCAGGAAGCAGGTGCCACCGCTCCTGCGACTCCTGTCCTGGGTGCTGGACCTCCGCATGGGGACTCGCTCCTCTGGAGACATGGTGAGATCACTCCCCCCGCTACAGTCACCTGACAACACTGGCCAAAGCACTGCACCGTTTAGGGATGAGATATGACACGACAGACACAAACATCAAACATGCAGTGCTGATAGTTTGCATGAATTAAAAAGAACTTGGGGTGCAGTTGGGGGGAGGGTAAAGTGGCAAATAGGAATATGGAAAAACTCAACAACTATTAGTGTTATACCAGCATCCTTCTTAAATTCATACCATTGAAGAATTATTTTAACATAATAATGTGAGGAACCACAGAGAGAAAATACACAGAGAAAACTAACATTTGCTCTAAATGTTAGAATGGATTTTTACTTAACATTTTCCCGTTAAGTAAATGACAAAGAGATTTTTTTCTGTCATAAATGAAAAAACTAATAATTAGTGCATAAATTCATGCATATAGCAGAATTTCATTCTGAAACAAAATGCACTACCATTCTGTAGTATGAGAAGCACCCTTAAAATAATTAGTAATCAATGACTCATTAAATGAAACTGAAAAAGATAAAAACTAAATTGGAGAAACTATTTGTTTTAATGATTAATGGATTACTTGGTTGCTTTTTTTGTTTTGCTCTATGTCCTTCATCAGTCATAGCAAGTGAGATCACGATAACAAGCATTTGCATTTGTGTGTATATTTGTAAATAAAAAATATAAACCAGTACACTACAGAACTCCATTAGATAAAAAAGCTATTTATTTTTAAGAAATTCAGGTATGCTATTTCTGTAAATTAGAACTTGTAGCTGTAGCAGTGGTGATGTATCTGACCTAGGGTTAGCGAGGTAAACCTATCTGCTAAAGTCCTCTCTGGGGAATCAGGGATTAACACACAACCTCACCTGATCTGTTGCATTCCAGTACCCTGTTGCTCTTGCCATGGCAGAGGTCACTCTGGGTGCTGTTGCAGGCCATGTTGAGGTCAGTCTTGCCATAAGTTGGGGACCCCCCCTGATTGGCTGCAGGAATGTGCTTCTTTCTTTTCTTGGGCAGCTTCTGCTTGGCCATTGCCAGTGAGTAATACATGCCAAAGTTGTTGACAATCACTGGCACAGGCATGGCAATGGTCAGCACTCCTGCAAGAGCACAAAGAGCACCCACCACCATGCCCGACCATGTCTCTGGGTACATGTCACCATAGCCCAAGGTGGTCATGGTCACCACCGCCCACCAGAAGCCAATAGGGATGTTCTTAAACTGCGTGTGGTGGCTGGCAGTGGGGTCATTGGGGCTGGCGCCAATGCGCTCGGCATAGTAGATCATGGTGGCAAAGATGAGCACGCCTAGCGCCAGGAAGATGATGAGCAGCAGGAACTCATTGGCACTGGCGCGTAGAGTGTGACCCAGCACGCGAAGTCCAACAAAGTGACGGGTCAGCTTGAAGATCCGCAGAATACGCACAAAGCGGACCACCCGCAGGAACCCCAGCATGTCCTTAGCCGCTTTGGAGGACATGCCACTCAGGCCCACCTCCAGGTAAAAAGGCAGTATGGCCACAAAGTCAATGATGTTCAGCACGCTCTTGACAAACTCCAGCTTGTCTGGGCTGAAGGTCACCCGCACCAGGAACTCAATGGTGAACCACAGAACACAGACGCCCTCCACGTACGTCAGGGCTGGGTCCGTCTCAATCTCATACTGTGGTCCCAGGTCCAGGCTGTCATTTCTTATGAGCTCTGTCTTGTTGATGATTGTGTTGAATGCCTCGTGGGTCTCCAAGCAGAAGGTGGTGATGGACACGAGAATGAAGAACAAGGACGCGAAGGCTACAAACTGTGGAGGATGAGAGGGGCAGTTTAAAAACAATCTCACGCTTCTATCACTAATGTATAATAACCAGTGTTGACAGACTGTCAAGTGGGAGTAGCACAAGGTAATTCTGTGTGGGCAATTGCAGGGAAGCCAAGTAAAGTCTGTAAATGAACAGAGATCATTGACTGAAGCAATGCAACCATTCTGTTTGTCAGACTTAATGCGTTTACCCTGGATTGGCAGCTTCATCTGTTAAAGTAAGTCTTCAAGGAAAGGCCCACTTGTAAAACATGAGCTGACTGCTTTTACTGAAGCAGAAACTTAAACATATCAAATAACTGACAATTACTATTTCTTGAAAGTTAAATTCACGTTAAAAAAAATAATTTCCCAAAGTCCTGCTTAGGACATACAGTATTTCCGTGTCATAAATTACAGGACCCACACTGTCTGTGGGTCAGCAGCCAGACACCATACCTTTTCAGCTGCAGGTTGCATCTCCTCTGAGCATAACAAACTGTACGGCTCATTTTGAAAAGACACATCATATTGTCAAGTTCTAGTTATGAATGTTTCACACGTATAAAATCCCATGATTATAATATGTACAGTGTGCAAGTGTGATATATAATATGAGAATGTGTCTAAAATCTAAATGTGACTTTTATGTTAAATTATATATGCTGTATATTCTAACTATGAACGTTTATAGAAATGTGTTGGCTTTACCTTAAATAACATGGAAACTGAGGGCCAAAATGGCAAAAGAGACATTATGGGAGCTGTAATTGTTTAACTACTAATGGGAGAGTGAACTTGAAAATGGAAAATAGAAATGGGTATATTTTTGTTTGAATTCAGTTGAAGAAACTGAGAAATACTGTTTCCAAAATGATGTGTTAAATGAAAACTTATTGTGTTGCACATTAAATTAATGATGGATGTTTGCTAATTAAAATGGTGATTGGAATTGCTGAGGGCAAAATTTATTGTATAAAGTTGTTATTTTCACTGAGAGACAGAGCCATCGATGGAAGGAAATCAAGAGTAATGTTGAAGATTGTAAAGCACTATTGTTGGGAGTCTTGCACCTGTAAACAGAGCACTGGCACATTGCTGAACAGAATAAATCTACTGTGGATCCACACTAACTGCATGTTTCCCTGACTGCTAAACCAGCTGGGTCACACACAACCCAGAGCCAATGACATTTTATACATAATGTGTAGAATTGCATTCATTCATTAAATGAAATAAAACACGCTTAGATATGATTTTTTTTTTGTTGTACTGTATTATAGTGGTGTAGTAAGTAGGGAGTATTAACAGGGTACTTAGAAAAATGATCAGTGTATGACATCACAAACAGGCTATTTTAAAGTTATCCAGCACAGCATACTCTACCTGAAGCATACAGCATACACTATCAAAAGATCTCTGATGACTCTACAGTAGAGGGGTGTGTTGAGAAAGGTGATGTTTCATGGTGTCAGACCACCTCCAGTTCAACATGAACAAAACAAAGGAGCTGGTGGTTGAAATTTGCTGTGTTAAAGAGCCCTTGCGCCCAAGCATTATTGAGAGTGTGAGACGTAGAGGATGTCCACTCCTACAAATACTTTGAGGTCCATACAACAAAAAAAGTGGACTGGTCTCACAACTCATATGTGCTATAGAAGAAAGAACAGGGCAAGCTGTACTTTCTTAGAAGGCCAAAGTCCTTTAATATGAGCAGCAATATCCTTCAAGTGTACTACCAGCACCATTGTCACCAGCGTGATCTTTTATGCTGTGGTGTACCAGGGACGATCACTTCCGGTGAGAGGCAGAGACTTAGCAAACTTTACAAGGAAAGTGGATTCTGTCATGTATCAGACCTCTGATTTGTTGGAGGCTGTAGCAGAGGCCAGGATAAGGAGGAGGCTACAGTTCATAATGGAAAATGGTTCATGTCCCCTAAATGAAGTGACCACCATGAGTTAACCACCTGGTTACTCAACTTCAGTGCACTAGCACTTCTGGTTTCCTTTTTACCAATAGCCATCCTCTTTAATAATGCAACACAAGTGCCTTACTCGTTTCTATCTCAGGTGGTTAAACAGTTTAACCACCGGGGATAGAAACGAGCCTATTTTATATATATATAAAAAACCTATTATTCTGTAGACTTCAGTATACCATCAATTCTATTTTGGTTGAGTTATTGGATACTTCTATAATAATGCAATGTTGCAAGTAAAATATAGAAACTCCAGGAATTGCTGTATTGTTGTATAAATAGCCAGCAAAGTTTTTTTTCCCCTCTCTAGGTAATACCTACACATTTTTATAGCTGTTCAACTGAAGAAAGTTCAGTTTCAGCTGGATTCAGTGGTACCTGGGATTTCTCAAAACTGTTTCCGGTACAATGTATGACAGAAAAACTCAGAACGCTGTCTCCAGCTTCTGAATTTACAATGCGGTATGCATTACATGGGTAGACAGATTAAGGGTGAGAATATAGAGTTAAATTTAAATTTCAGAATGTGACAGGATCAAGACAGTGGTATCAACATCTTTGTGAGACTAACCCAACCCAGGCATAAATGGATATGCATATATACAGCATAATGCTGCATTGTGGAATTAAAATTGCTGCAGTAAAACAAAAATAAATATTTCTCAACTCAACTTGTCTAGCATTTGCACCTGAACTTAGAAGATATTCAAATGCGTTTATTTAAGGTGCTTTAGTAAATCCTTACTAACATTATGGTCAAATGCTTTTATCACAGCTCAGACACGAAAGTGACACTGTATGGCTCATGAACTGTTCATGAGTGTTAACACTAAAAGGACACCTCTGTAGCTTTTGTCTTTGGATCCCAGGGTCTCATTTGGGTTCCAGCAAGATCTGCAGATGGGACATTCAGCCAGACATTCCCAGGAGGTCAGGGCAATAACCCACAGTGACACACGTACACATATTCCCACTGTACCCAGTTTCATCAGCTCTCTCTTTGGTATGATTTATTTATTTATCTATTTATTTATTTATTTGTTTGTTTGTTTGTTTGTCTGTTTTTAAGTCTCAAGAAGCTGGGAAGAAGGCGCATGAGGGTATTTAACACTTTCTATTTTTTTAAACATCTATCTTGGCATTAGTGCACATTCTGTATGAGAAACATGTACTCTGGTACTGGTGTAAATTGCATATGAGAAAATGAGACCAATTGGAGGGTTTATCTTGATGTATTCATTTGACATGACCGAGGAGGCAACTGAACCCCACATCTTAGAATGAACGTATGTAGGTATATGAGTGAGGAAGAACTCATCTTTGTACATATGCACCAAAACTTTGACACACTTCAAGAATATTCACAGAATAAAAACCAAAAGTTAGAAGATAATAAAGAGCAAGGGGAACAATGATAAAAGTTAAATTTGCCCATAAAAATAGAGCTTCCTGTTGGCCTCAGCACTCAATTATGAGTGAAATACACCGATTTCTAATATTGCCTAGTAATAACATTAAAAAGGGTAAGTAAAAATTGACAAGTTTTACTGCTCACAAACAGCTAACTGTGAATAACAAGGAATGAATTTAGACTTACAGATCATAGCCAAAAACAAACTGACTGTCACAAATCGTCACAATTTTTCATAATAAAAGTTTTTTTTTTTTTTTTACTTTTTTAACAACATTTTTTCTAAATCAAGTTGTGGAATTATTATTTAAAAGGCAAATGATCCAAAAAAATCATCATGATCATAACATGATATTTTACTGTATTTATTGTGTCCAAAGGAGTGCTAGAACTTCATGAAAGAAATGGAAAAACATGCAAGTAAGGCAAAGGTATCTCCACTTCAGATATCGTGACTCCTACTTTGGAAGGTATCCCTAAGCCAAGTAATGACATACTCAGATTTATTAAAATCATTATTACAAGTCTGAGTTTTAAAACCATCAAACGAGATTTGCATGATCTGTACTCATAAGTGGCAGGACCTTTAGTATCCCAAAAAAGACAAAAAAACTTGAGCATTTTGTGTGGAGTTACGGGTCCAAAATGTCCCAGTGTGTTGCCAAAATGTCGTGTCTAAGACAATAGAAAAATCAATTTTATTTAATTCCCAGAGCCTTCAACTCAAACCACAATCATGTATAATAACTTTTGTGCTACAAAAATATTCCAAAAATAAAATGTGAGAATCTTGAGTAATTGAGGTCCCCTGCATACAAACTTCTGAGTAATAAACTTGTCACCGAGAAGCACTCTCTGCAAAGTATGTAATACAATATTTATTTTTTCCATCAAAAATTTACTTCAATAGCAATTTGAATTGAGCTCCAAAGTGTCACCCAATGGCAGTAATAAAAAACAGTAACTGCTGGCTAAAGCTTTTCATGGAGTGGAGAAGGTGTTCAAGAAGCAAAGTGAAGGTGAGCAAGCTGTAGATGATTCTACAGTTTTTACACCTACTAGTTATGAGTTACCAGTGAAGTGCAGTGAAGTCTTCCTATACCTCCATGTTAAACCTCTGACTCAGAGTTTATGTGCAGCTTTTGTCTGCACAACAAAGTAAATATCATACAAATTACATTGCTTTTTTATTCATTTCCCTTTTATTAAGTGTTCTGAGTGAATTTTTGAGAGTCACTGATGGGCACAAAGACCCTAGTGTACTTTGTTATTGGCCTTGCTTATTTACAACGTTAACAACATAACAACATAAATATTCCTTACAGGGAATTCAGAACATCCAGGTGTGTGCAGGAGGCATCCCAGCTTACCAGTCTGCAGCAGCACTCTGTTCCTATCCAAAAAACCCTGCTGTTGCCTTGGAGCTTTCATGTTGCTTTTACATGACATTTATTCTTTTAAGTATAGTTACATTCTGTTGAGCCTGACACAAAATGTAAAGCACTGGATAACTGGAGAAACAATGTTTTATTTACATGTTTCTATGTGTCTCTGAAAATTAGCTGCAGGATCAAAGGACAAATGCTTCTAATAATAGCTGTTTTGTAAAAGAGAAAGGGTTGCTTCTCTATGCTTAATACATAAAGTAAAAAAAAATGTTTTTCTATGAAAGTTAGCCATAGCCATATTTCTGGTGGCAAAGACCCATGTTAGTGGTTATTTTGATGCCTTTGAATTGAGCAGCAGTGGTGCCCACTGTGAACATGCCCATGCACCACTGAATGAACAGCTCTTGCTGGGGTCTATTTTACAGGCCCAGCTGAGACCCTGCCTCCCAGACCCCCAGGAAACTATTTCTCACCTTGTTGATTTTGCTTTTTGTAGCATGACTCATGCCGTTTTAGAATACATTTCAGCTATGTAGGTCACCCTAGTCTGATAGGTTTCAGGATGCTCATTCTCAGATTGGTAATGTGGCATGTTTTATGTATTATAAAAATGCATATGACTTTTTCACTTCATTCGTTTCACATTTAAAATACAATTTAAAAAGGTGGCCCAGTGAAATAAAAATTAAAGCCAGAAATTCAGCCCAGAAAAGTTCTACAGCATGATTTAACTACCACTACTCAAGGAGATACTGTCCATCCTCAGTGCTTTACTAAAACATAAACTCAGGACCCTTTTGAACTGACTCTTTGTCATATAAATTTTAACTAAGACTATATGTCTCTCGACCCTATGAAGAATGCAGTGTGAAAAAAATCAAGTTAGAAAAAACAAAAACCATTTTTATGCCTTTATTTTTTAAATTACTTTTATGAATATAAAAGGTGTTATTAAAAATCATTGCAATCTTATTCATTTGTTAATTTGTCAGTACAGTATCGTTACTGTGCAATTTCTATATTTGCTGTTGCTTTCTGCTTCTACTGTGTTTAACCCTGTGCTACTGTAATGTTTATATCACATTTAGAAGGTTTATTAATTAATAAGTATTCATGGCATTATTTTTGGAACCATCCTCACTTTATAGCATTTTATCCACAGGTGCCTAAGACCTTTGCACAGTACTGTACATGTGAAGATTCACAAGTTAGCATGTGTGCAGTGCTAAATTAGAACAAAACCCATGAACTTTTGTACTTTTCTCTACTGGTTACTGATTGTATGTCACTCTGGAGACAACTAACTGCATGGTGCTTGGGTCCTTGATGACTGAGTATCACCCTGAAAATCAATTTAAAATCTTGCCTTTTCCCTAATAGATCCTGCCTATTTGTTATCTCCTTGGTTTAGAGAAAACTGTATTTTTACTGTCCCATGTCCAACCCCCAACCTGGAGGGTAAGAATGGACAATTACAGAGATCATTTAAGTTGAAACACGTGTCTTTGCACTGTAAGAAGACACCAGAGCTCCCTAAGGAAATCAACTCAGACATGGGTAGAACATGCAGTCTCCACAATGACCGAAATTAATTCATTCAAGTATTGAAGAGCCCAAGCACAGCCCAGCCCCACGCTGCCTTCAATAATGACATCTGCTATATGAATACTTCTAATAAATATAAATAGCTTATCTATGCAACTTGGCAGCAATACTCCTGTGTGGATAGGATAAGATAAGATAAGATAAGATAAGATAGGATAGGATAGAAATTTACTAACCTATGCAGGAAAAGTTTTTGTACAGCAGCTGGACACATAGGACATATACTGTAACATAGGACATATAATAAGAAATAAATAAAATAAAAACACTAAATAACAAAAAAGCAAAACAAACAAAAAACAACAAATAGTAATAACAGAAGACAATCTAAATGTCGACAGGACCTTGTGTGGTATTATAGAGGCAGATAGCTGTTGGAGCTCCAGAAGTGTTTCTAGCACCTAAGGTGGATAACCCAGTGGTTAAGAGCTCATGGCCATCACGTCACTTAGGAGATGTGAGCTTTTGTCCATGATGGACAGAAACTTCCTCCTCATCCTAACCCCTGCCATGGCCTTCACTAAATCTGACACATGACCTGCTTCCTTAAAAGATTGTTGAATCTGCACCTCTCAACAGAAGTGATGTTTCCATCCAACACACAACAGCATAAATGCTCACCCAACTCTGGTGACTATGGCACTGGTAGAACATGTGGAGGATATTGCTAATCATATTAAAGGACTTCAGCTTTGTAAGAAAGTACACCCTGGCCTGTCATTTCTGATACAGTACATCTGTGTTGTGAGACCAGTCCATTTTGTTGTGATGTAAAGCAAAGAGCAACCACCAGCTTCTTTGATTTTTTGATACTGAACTGGAGGTGGTTTGACACCATGAAACATCAGCTTTCTTTGCACACCCTACTGCTGCAGAGTCATCAGAGAATTTCTGCAGGTGACACTGCCCAGAATTATATTTGAAGGTGTAGGAGGTGATGCAAGTCAGTGGTGTAGAAGTGTGGACGATGTATGCACCTGTGCAACATGGTCAAGAGATCTCTGAGTGAGCTTGGATGATGCAAATAGTAAGAATACATTGTAGGAATGAAGCCCAGATGTGATGGAAAACAAAAAATGGGAATGGATTTGATCTTCATGCATCTCAGGAAACAGTTTAATCCATTTGATTGAAGCCTGGGAAGCCAGGTCTGAATGCTAAATTCACTTCCCTGCACCACTGAGCAGAATTTATGTAAGTTGTTTTCCTTTCACATTCACTTAAGTATTTCTGGGCAAGCAGGGCACATTAATTGTGTCAGACAAATTGGTGAAAATTGGTGAGCGAAAACTGTTTTAGACTCGACAAATATGTTCTATTATATATAACAAATTATACACAGGATGCATTCGAGTTTTATGTTACGCGTACAAACTCCTAATTTAACAAATGGAGGAGGTTAACACTTGAACAGTGGGGAAAAATTCATTTGTGGTGAATGGATGTGAATTGTCCCATATAACAATGTTCATACAGCTGTCATAAAAATCTTTAAAAAATCAATCCAAATGAAATTTTCACCCCATATAAGGCCATCAGAGTGTACATACTAGACATTATCCTTCCTCCATTGAAATCCTCACTTAGGCCCTAATCCACTACTGGTGCTCTGATCACCAGCACAGCCAAGTGAACCAGTCTGCCTGCCTTGATCCATGCTTCCTCTGGATTGGGACCATCTGTTCCACCCTATTTTTAATCAGATGAGTTCCCCGCTTCCCGTAGGAGAGCAACCTCTTCCCCAGAGCCGCACATTCCAAGTTCTCTCAGCCCTAAGGCTGGGCTGGCTTCCGTCATCGCACCTGCGCAAGCCAGGTGACATCATCGCCCATGGCAGAGAGAGGCATTGGTGTTCCCAACCTCGACTCCCTGACATCCCTGTGGGTTCGTTACACCTCCATTCACACGCCATGGATTGGTTTGCTCTTTCAGTTGTCTGCAGATCTCAGGCTCTTGATGTCACACTGTACAAGTTGTCTGGTGAACACTGAGAAGCAGCTCTATTGTATCAGCTCATCAGCACTGTGCTACCATGACTTGAGGTACCAGCCAGAGGCAGAGCTTGAAATGTGCAGCTTAATGAGAGACAGCAGGGATGGAGACACCATTGCTTCCATATGTAGGGAAACTTAGCACAATGTATAAACAGAACTTTTCTATTTTCTAGACATTTTTGTATGTCAAGTCATAGGACAATTAATCCTTCTATACATGTACGGTTCATTCATTCATTCATTCATTCAGAGAAAAAAGATCACCACTACTAACACATCTTTAATGCACATGTGAAAATGTCATTGTCATAAAACTGAAGTTAAATTTTAATAACACAGAGCACATTAACTTTACATGGCATTTCTTGAAAGGAAACTTCAAAACATCTTAAATGTATAATAAGCTTAAAGTATTTTCTTATATTTCTGTTTTTATCTGTTTTTCATTCGGTTTTTGAAACTTTGGAGCATTTTTGAGTTGCTGTTGTGACCACGGCCTGAGAAAAACATGTTTGCTTGTGTGTTTCATCAGTGCTTTAGTGTAAGTTACATCTGTGCCTGCTGCAGCGCATGAATTAGCATACAGAGGAGCATTTGTTTTCACTCCGGCAAAGAGGCTCACTCAGGCTGCATTTACTGTTCTCTCAAAAACATTGGTATTTTGGACATCAAGCAGGAACTGAAAATGTCACATTTTCCAAATTGTGGTTGCATTTCCAGACTTCACAGAGCCCTAAACTTAACCTGAACTTTATCTGGATGTGGATTTTATAAGGAGATAATGTTTTTAGTATCACAGTGCACTGGTGTATCATCGGTTTATCTTCCAGTATATATATATAAGTGACACCATACAGTAAGAAAATGTAAAATGCCAATTTTTAATGCCAATTATCCAATAGCCGTGGTTGCACTGAAGCAGAATATAGCTATTGGTCAAATGCCATAAATACAATATTCTTCCACTTATACACTGAAAGGTGATTTACATCAATGAGTTTGCTTCAGGTCATATCAATTTTGGATATTTCAATTTGCGTTTGGAATGTAGCCATTTGAAATGTGGCAAATGATAATCATTATTTAATAGTACACATTTTCCATTTTCTGCAAGAGAGCATATTGAACTGAAATTGATAGAACAGCAAGAAAGAACCTGGGAGGCAGTACCAAGCTCTGTGATGGACAGCGGTGCAGGCCAGGTTCAGTTGGTGGCACGTTAAAGCGAAACACCACACAGCAGCCCACATGCCAAATGAGTTCCTTTACGCAGTACTATCTCACACTCCTCTGGGGTCTCTGAATGCTCACAGCCCCTTGTGTTGTACTGCATGAACACAGCTTGGAGCAACACCAAAGGATCTCTAGCCAAGACGAAACGATGCCTGACTGCATGTCCACCTGTCAAGCATAAACACTGAAAACAAAACGTTGTGGCTGGGTGTTATTGGGCCAAAAAGGTTTCAGTTTTTGTGTTTAGTGCAAATATCTAAATATATCTCACCAGCACGACATGTTAAAGAGTTAAGAAACTCTTCAACTTGCTCCCTACTGGAAAAACAGAACAGATTAAGATGAAATATCTTTTGAAGTCTAAATGAATGCACAATCTGCAAGGGGAATTACCCATGCAAGGATATATAGCATGCTGCCCCCTTTATCATAAAGCACTCCATATGAATTTAGAAATATATCTCAATGCCCATGAAGGCTCATACTACTCTCTTCAGTCTGTAACCCCACCATGATATGCTCCACTGGTTTTCATTATCCTGAACCTTAAAGGGAGGCCAATGGAAATGCATCTCCACATCAAACATGCCTCTTTCCACTCTGCAGCCCTGTGTAGTTGGTTCTATCCATCCTTCCTGCCCATTGCAAGTTAAAGCAAAACCCGTTGGGAAACCCTTTTTAAACCCTTCGGCAACCAGCTGCTTCCTTAAAAACATCATATCTAAAATATTCAGGCCTGCAAATATGAATTATTCATTTCTGATTTATAAAATAGGGGTTAAGAAAAGAATATGGAATCTACGGACTTGCTAGAGACAGCACTGTATCTACAAAAATTCTGTCAAGTCAAATACAGGAAATCCAAATTAAAATCCCTATGGACACTGCTCAGTGTGCAAATATAAATTCATATTGGGAACATTCATTTAATCTCTGCAGACTCCTTTATTGCACTATATAACCATTAATGCACCTACATTATTATCATATTAACACCAGGTAAAAAAATAAATATGACATTGAACATCTTTCACACAGATATTTTTCTTAGTACTTTCTGCATTTTGCATTTTATCTCCTTTTCTTGTGTCCACAATGATGAAATGTTTTCAGTGCAGACTGGCACGCCAGCCCTGGTTACATTAAAACATATATATTTGACATGAGCATTTGAGTTTCTAATATTTAAATTCTAAATCTGCAGAATTCTAGATGGATGTACTGTCATTTAGTCTTTATATCTGCTGATAAATGTGATTCAATCTCTGGCAAAACAAATGGCTTGTGATTGATTAAAAGCCATTGTTCGGTCTTTATGTTTGCCTGAAAAAGCTGAATAAGATTCATCAAAGGACTTATTTTGATCACTGCTTCACAGACCACATTTTCTGCAGATTATTCCTAGTTTTCAAATAGGAAAATAATTTGGAATTTTTCAAGTAGAGATCTTCTGAATTTGCTCCAGTTAAACATTGTAACCAAAAATAATTTTACACATTAAAAAAATACATTTTGATACGTGATGAGCAACTAAATACAGTATAATGAATAAATCAGAAATAAATAATTCAGTTCCATACCTCTGAGCACTGCCAGCTGCCAGGGAAGCATTCCCTGTTCCCTTCATAAGTACATAACTGTTAACTTAGAAAACTCACAGTATCACAGCAATGGGACAAATAAATAAAATATAATATTAGAAACGTCATCAAACTTGTATGGGTCTGTCACACACTGACTTGCCCGGTAACCAGCAGCACAGTGGGGCAGACAGCAGAGGGGTGTACAAGATGCTTGACTGTTACTTGTGAGTCCTATTCCAACCAAATGCACGGAAAGAGGCTCAGGGTAGAGAACCAGGAGGAGTGTGGATAAGTCATTATCTGAGTCAGGTGACCTTACCAAATGGCTGCAGATGTCTTGGGTGGTCCAACCTCACAACAAAGCTGTGCGCTAAGTCACTCAAGAGAGCAATCATACCTCAGGGACAGGAGTGAACATGTCACCCGATTATATGATCAATAAGCTAGAAGGAAATTACTTGTATTCACCCTTTTAAAGGGCAAAGATGTTGTGCTTAGGGTAGGGGGGGGTTCTAATCTGCTTCTAGCAGTTTATCTGTGTGCTACGGTGCCTCTGACTCACTCCACCAGCTCTGTACGTGCAAAGATTTATTACTTATTGCAATGCACCAAACTATCACATAACAAGTGCTGCAAAGACAATGATGAAAGCTTAAGAAAAAACAATGAATGAAGACATTGAAAAAGCTAAAAGCATAAACTGAAAGAACCAAAGCAAAAACAGCAACCAAAAAAAGATCATGGAGCACTAGCATCTGATCAAGAAGTTAATTTTGGGAAACGCTAGTCAGAGTTTGATTCTGAAAGTCTTGCATTGCTTATGAGGACACATTTATCTGTATAATCCGCCATTGTATTGATTTGGATGTATTGAATTTGGATGAGTTTTAACGTCTCCGTGTGAGATTGGGAGCCCTTTCTTCCCCACCCTTGGAAAGGAAGGACTGAGCTGTTGCTATGGCAATGGGGTGTGCAAGGCATAGCTTGTATTGTCATAAAATACAACATGCAGATGAAGACAGGTGTCACAGTTTTCCCTCTGCAGCTCCTCGCTCTGAGAGTGAATGGTTAGAGTTATTTTCAGCAACTCGTGAAGGCTATGAATTTCAGGAGCATCATCAATGTTGATCTTATGGGAGCACGAAGAGGCAGGGCTGAGCAAAGCCAGCAGCATATTGGTTAAGGAACAGAATTTGTAAGTTAAAGGCTCAATCCAAGCACAGTCCTGTTTTGCTTTGCTTGAACATGCTACAGTAATACCTTGACTAGCACTTCACATGCATCCTTGAGAAATGAAGCACTGAATGAAACAGGTCTTCAATGCAGTATTACATAAATGGAGCTTAGAAACTTTGCATGTGCAAAATAATGCAAAATAGATAAAGTATACCTTTACTAATTTTGAATAAACACAGAAAATGCAGAAGGACATTTATTGATAAAAAACATTTGTTTCATTTTTTTAATGATGGAAAATGATAAATGCTAAATTACTCAAAGAGCTAAAATAAAACAGCATTATCATGAAACAGCACTATAGGAGGTAGTGCTAACTGAGGTATTACAATACTTGCTAAACTCCTTGAAATATGAAAGTAATAGATATTAAAATTGGACAACTATGTGATATGTTGAGTCACTGCAGGAAACAAACTGCAGGGACCAGCTGTGGTTATGGTATAGCCAAGCACTGCTCTATTTCCCTCTGTATTGTGATGGACTTTTTATAAGAGCTTCTCTTCACAGTCTATCAGAACACAGGGGCGTCATCCATGTCATCATTACCAGGGCCGAGGTTCCCCACCCCCGCCCTTAAAGCCCCCCTGTGGCCCTGCTGATCTGACAGCTCTGCAGTCTCTCAGGCAGACAGAGCACACACACAAACACACACGCACACACACACACACACATACAAAGCCCCCAGCCCAACCACCATCACATCCCTGCTGTCTGGTAGCACTGCATGTCAAAATTAGATGAAATAACATTGTCTCAACCTGCTCGATCTCTGCAAGGGTAGGGGAGTGAGAGGAAGCCCCAAGGGAGCAGTGGTAATTCCTCACATTTATGTAACAAGATTTATCCTCCCAGGGTGTTGAAAGGAAACATGCAACCAGCTATAGATGCAGTTCATTTGACAATGTCTGGGGAAGCAACCGAGCCAAAACATGTGAATGTAGCCATTTATGCAGAAAGAAAGAGAACAACCCTTGTGTTTATATATAGGGGTATGAAACAAGTTTTTAAAAAATTCTGTAATGTTATTAAGGTAGTCACATTAATACCAGTAGTAAGGGTAAAATTTACTCCAAAAGAAAAGTGATTATTTGCAATAAAAAATTTGTCCATTAGCCTTTGGTGTCCACAAAACCTTCATGTACACCAGTAGTTGTCTTCGTTCTTGCATCACAAACCATATTTTCCCTTATAAACTGTACTTCTGTACAAGTTTGATACACCTGCAATCAATTAAATAAGACCAAGAACAGGTGAAAATATTCTTTTTTGAAAATGCCTAGTGTGTTTATGAACTAAATTAAGAAAGAAACCTTCCTTTTTCACAAACTTCTTGAGGTGAGGATGCACCCTGGACAGGACACCACTAAGCTTAAAGCAACATACCAGAAAATTTCACTATTTTAGAAATTCCATTTACAACATAATTTTGATTTAACACAACTGTCAGTCTAAAACTAAAGCTTTGGTTTCAACAACATCCATTTGTTCAACAGTATAATTAAGACGGTATAATTAATCAAGCATGATTAAGAGGTCGAGTAGAAAAAAACCATCATCACTGGGGGCCAGAAGCAAGTTTCATAATTCCAATTAAAGAATTTTGCTGCAATCCACTGGGATGGGGCTCCATCTCTATTTTTATATTTTTAATATTCTCACATGCATAGCTACATGGAAAATACTCATTCTTAACCATTATTTAACCAACACTTTTGTTCTACAGTAGGTAACATAAAATGTTAGGATAGTATATTAAGCTAATCTATTGTGTGAAATAAAATTGCTAGTTGTTAAGCAGATGGACTTTCAGTTTTCCTTGAGGTATAAAATTTGAACAAATGTACCTGCAATAACAGAGCCATCACAAGTGACAAAGTGAATTAGGAACAGAGTTAAATTAGTATGGCCAGGTGAAATCCAGAGGCACCAGACAGCAAGTCTCTAGCAAATACCAATTCAACAACCAAAACTAGAATACCCAGCCCCCCAAACTCTCAAATCAGCTGCATTAAATAGTGTCCTACACTAGACCAACTGGCTTCACCTGGTCCTCATTACCGTTTTGAGGTTGGCCATGGGTGGGCAATGGGAAGCTGTCAATCAGTTCAGACCATGCCCCTGTCATCCACTAGCTTACTTGAGATGTAATAAATAAGGAGCAACAGAAACCAAAAAAAAAAATCATTTTCTGTAACTGCTTATGAGTTATCATCTATTTCTCATTTTTTAACCTGTGTAGGGTCACAGCAGTCTGGATCCTATCCCAGAAGCAATGGGTTCTGAGCTATGAAACTACCCCTGGATGGGATGCCAGTCCATTGCAGAGTGGCCACATATACAAAGAACAATTTAGAGAGACCAGTTAGTCTAAAACACATGTCTTTGGACAGTGGGAGGAAACCAGAGCTCCTGGAGGAAACCCTCACAGGTACAGGGAGAACATACAAAGGCCCCCCACACAGGCATTGTGAGGCAACTATGCTACTCTTTGAGCCACTGTGCTACCAAAACCAAAACTGTAACTCACAAATGATCATAAACATGTTTTGGTTTTTATTTTATAGTTATGCAATGATATTTTGAAACATAACCAAGTAACCAAACCACAGACATGAATAATGTTCAGTACTGTCTTAGAAGAAACAGATACTTTTCAAATGAAAATTCATCCATCTATACATTATTTTTAACCACTTAATCCTGGGAAGGGTCGCCAGGGCTTATCTCAGAATCATAGGATGCTTGGCTACAAAATTATTCCTGTATGGGATACCAGTGCATTGCAGAGTGGTCACAAACACATGCAAACACTGTGGTCAATTTAGAGTGACCAGTTAACTTGGAACACATATCTCTGGACTGTGGGAGGAAACCAGAGTAAGCTCACATAAACATGGAGAGAACATGCAAGCTCCACACAGACTGAGCTGGATTCAAACTCTACCAGCCCAGGCATTGTGATGCAATATTGTTACTCACCGAATCATTATTTTGAACCTTTAAATTAAAATGTTAGTTCAGAAAAGGACAATAATAAAAAATCTGCATCTGTGAGTTTTGTAGAACCTGCACCCTGCCACTTGAACCACATTTGTTGGATAAAATGTCAGACTGCTTATAAATCATTTGTCAGGAATTGAATCTGAGACAAGGGGACAGAAACTGAGGATTCCAAAGAAATCAGATATAAAATGACTTTTTTTAAAAAAATCCATGTTTGAATATCTCAATGAACACTGTTCACTCGGTAAAAAAGCGGAAGCTGGAACATAATTCCTAGATTTTACCTATAAAAGACTATTTATCAAAACTCACCATTAAAACAAATATATGTGTGAATTCACTGCATGGCAAATAATAATGACAGGCATAAACAATTACATATTACTACACATAAGCAATAATTACTTAAAAACACATTAATGTTTTAAAGAGTAGACTGAAGTGTGTTTTTTTTAACCTTCAAATTTTACAGTTAAATATGCATATTTTTCTGGCTTTTTTTTACACTATATTGACTTCATTGGCTGAGGGTGGAGGTTGTCAGATAGCAAGATATGAAAAGGGGCTTCATGGTCACATACCAACTATATTTGAACATAACATTCCCCATACTGTAATATTTAAAAAAAGAGTAAGAATGAGAACCAAAATATTCTATTAAAGTAACCAAGCCAAAGTCCCACCGTCAGTCTCATCAAGAATCTAAGGTCACAGACACAACACACACCCAGAAGGGGCATTTTACAGTAACTGATTAACCTGAAATACATGTCCTTGGACTGTAGGAGAAAGCCGTTGCAGGCACAGGGTGAACATGCAAACTCCACTCAGACTGAGCTACACTCAACCCCATGTCTGAACATTAAAAAGATCTTTAACAAAAAGTTTGATTTCCTTCCTCTGCAGTGCTGTTAAAATACAACTCAAGTTCAATTTTTGTTTAAAATACGTCATGTAGTTGGAATATTCTCATACATTTGCTATGGTCCACAGCAGAAACTCCCACCACAAAAATGCTACTGACTCAAGTGTCTATGTTTCACTAGAAAAATAAATATTTGACTTTTATGATAACTGAAATGAGTTCTGAAAAATTTGGTTGGTTTTTCTCATTTGTTAGATAGTGCCACATGACCATCCCAGCTCAATATCATGCACTATTTCCCTCTTATTTGATTATGAATATCTATGTGTTTGTATTTTGTCCATACACTGACTTTGTATCTGTCTACTTCAGAAAAAAATAAAAATTGCTGTCTATAAACACTGCCAAAGGTTATGGGCAAACACCACTTGGAACCTGTGTGCAAAGGTTGTCAACACTGATCTAAACAATTAAAAAGTTATAATATCAAAAATGTTGTGCAACCAAATATTTATATTTGAGTTCTGAATGCTAGGGCAACAAGTATATTTTGGCTTTTAGTTTCTTTAAGGTATTGGCAGACAAAAACAATTTTATCATTAAAAATTAGTTTTCTGCTTGTGAACTACCAATAAAAGTATTAATTATAAAAGATGCATAAGCAGAGGCATGTCCATGTGGGCACAGAAAATTTTACAAAGGTCATGACCTCATAATAACCTCCTAGTGGCTCCATTACACCTTACACTTCATTCTACCCTCTCTTATGTACAGATATGTTTCCCTCATGATTTATTTATTGCCTCTTTCATTTATTAACCTTTTATTCCTCTAATTATCTTTTTTTACCATCACATGTACTATACTTCTGTTTCATTTATCTTTCATTCTGAACAAAGACTGCATAGTTCTGTTCATCTAAGCCATCATTCCCCAAGCAGAGTCTGAAACCCATAAGTTAGAGAAGCTGGCCTACACTTTTGAAGCACATCAGTTGTTCTCTAGAATTGTTCATTCCTATTCTTTTTTTCTTTTTTGTGGAAGTCCCATTAGGCCAACCTGCTTTTGCTTTAGTTTGTCCTATTTGACACGCAGCTTCCCTTGTGTGGCAGTACATTAGTGGCATTGCCCAATAAATCGCACTTCACGGGTATGTTTTAGTCCTTGTTTTTCTCCAGAGAGACAATGCTGAAGTTGTCCTGTCACAGAGCTGCTGTCTAGAAACCATGATCTCTTGTGCTTTCACATCACTGGCAAAAAAACAAAAATAGATTAAAGACTACATGTGGTTTATAACTGGTCAGCAACGCCAAGCAATTTAATCTTGGTACCATTTCGAAACGATAATTCCTCCTATGGAAACTAAAACACAAGCCCCTATTCCTGTTGCCATAGTGACATCTTCTTTTCTCTTTGCTCCTTCCCTGCTGTCCACCGTCCACCCTCCACATCCTCCCCCAAGTACCCCCCGTGGAGACCCTGCAGAACCCCAAAGATGCCAATTTGTATGCAGCACATGTGGAGACACTGACAGTGAAGCAGAGACACAAACACAAACAGGGCTTGATTGCTCTGCTGATGTAACAAGTAACCTGATCTTTTGCAAGGGCTGCTTATAAGTCTCTGAACATTGCATATCATAATGCTGAATGTATTCCTTCGTGATGAATAGACATACAAAGCACAAAATTACACTTCTGCAGCCATGCATAGCAAACAAATATCTGTTATTTCAGAAGTCATTGATGGAATGACAGGTCATGCAAAAGGAACATCCTTTAAAAGAAAGGAATGGGTTCATATAGGTCTATAAAAGAAATACATTTAATAAAATGCAACTGATTTACTGATGGAAGAAAACCCAACAGAGCTTTATATTCAAAAGATAATGTCTGAGTTTATTGTTCAGTGAGAAAACTTTGACTCAATTTTATTCTCAATGGGAGGAGTCCACCTTACATTGGGGGGGACATGACATGCATTAAAGAAACAACTCAAAGTTTATTCAGAAAATTCATTTAGGACTAAAGAGCTACTAAATGAGAAATGTCACTCACCACAAACTGGATCTTGTTGTCAGATCTTAGCTTTCAGTTATTACTGTAGCAGCCAGTAGCATCAGGAGTTCCTATGATGCCTGCTGACTTGGATTCACTAGCAGAACCAATTTCTACAGCCTGTTATTTAACGCTATTCTATACAGTTACGTTAAAAAATGAATTAGCATAAGATTGCCTATGAGTAAATGCATAATAGTGAAAAGGTATTTTATGCTATAAGCACTGCAACATTTTAAGAAAATGAGCTTGTTTTTGAAATCCTTTGTTCCTGATGCAAGATCAAAGAAAGCAAGCAAATATAAAATCTGCATTTTTTTCTTAGCCAATAATTTATTTATAATCAAGGTGGTCAATAATTAATTTCACTTTTCCGACTTACCTGAAGAGAGCCATGTTTCTCAGTGGTTTGTTCCACATGGCACCAATGTTGCAGTTGTTTTTTTTTTCCTGTTGCTTTAGTTCCTGCTTTTTTCTGTGTTTTCAGTTCTCAGAAATGAGAAATATTTACTTATTTGGGGTTTATCTTTGTTTTGTTTTTTTATTAATTTATTCTCTAAATGTATGTATTTCTTGAATTTTTATTATATAAGAAAGAGACATTCACTGGAGCCTTGATCCACAAAAAACAACTTTCTATTTAATTGTAATTATTTAATTATTCTTTAATACATCTCTGTCATATAATCCCTTTATGTAGTATTTTCTTTGAAGATTTTTCGCGTTTATGAGCCTCACTGTCATAAATGCACAAAAACAGTAGATTCAGAATATGATATAAGATGCTTGAACTGGATCATTTTACTGAAAGCTGATCACGAGATCTTGATTATATTTATGTTTTCCATGGTCACAAACACTATCCACATGGCATTAATGTTGTTTCACTGCATCAGGGTTCTATGAATAGTAAATGAGTGGAAAATTAATTTTTTAGGTGTGTTGTTACAAAAAAAACATGACTAGCCCATTAGATTTATACTGTTCTGTCACCAAAAGAGTCCTGAAGTGCTGTACTGTAATGCAACAGTTATGTAAATAAATTTGGAGAAGTATTATCCAAGAGTAGGTTATGGATACAGCTAGACTCTCTTTAATGATGCTATTGTTGTTTCTTGTTGTTTTTGTTGTTATTGTCATTCTTGTTCTTGTTCTTGTTCTTGTTACAGCTCCTGCAGCTGCTAGTAGCACAAATTTTTGTCAGAAACAATTTGCAGTTATACATTTCTAATATGTTCAAATGAAGTGTCTTGCTCTGGAGTACAACAGCCGGACACATCCTGGGATATTTCCCCTTTTGCAATCTGTAATCATAGCCACTATATCATTTATTTCCCTATTATGCAAGTGAAAGTTTTAAGGCAAACCACATGCCTCTCCAGAAGGTCTACTGTGGCAATGGAAGCTCCTGAATTATTTATGACATTTTCATAAACTGAGTACAATCTGTAAAATGAATATGGATGATGGGGTGATTACCATTTGTATTTAAAGGGATTTTAGTCGTATATTGTTGGTTTGCTTTATCCAAACCCCCGATCCTGCAGCCATTTATCATCCCCCAGTGTTATACTCTTGATTCTCAGACATTACAAGTAGCAAAGCTGGATGCTGATGGAATTAACTAGAATATTCCCATTTCAGAATGTATGGTAATTGGAATCATAAGACACTGCGTTGATGAACCCATATATGAATTCTTACAAGGTGTGAATGTAGTCCTGTTGAATGATAACATATATAATAATTCATATATAATATTATAATATTACTATGGTCATGAGAATGACACAACTCTAACACTGTATGTATAGTGCATGTAGGTGGTTATGACTACAAAATGTCATTAAACATCATAAATAAGAACCATTATTATATCCTGCAAAGATTTTCATGCTACTGTACAGCATATATTGTACAGGCTTCCCTCTGGTTTTATATTGTGCTCATGGTTTTGGTACATAATCATTAATTTATCTGCTTAGCAGATATTTTTCTTCAAATACAGCTGCAGAGCTAAGGATCAGAAAAAAGTTCCACAGCCCTGCATTGATGTGCAGCTCTACTGAAATCTCACTGCACTGTAGATCTCCATTCGCAGCTGAGTAGACTACAGAGTAGCATGATTTTTCCTAGAGTCTAGACCATCATAAAAAAATAACCATGCTATTATAAATATTTAACAGAGACACCTCATAATTCATGTTTTTTGCAAGGCTGTAACTACAGGAACACCCATTTTTTATGATTTAAGTGTACATATTTTCATTATAGATTTCGTGATTAAATAAAAATGAAATGATAATATTTAGAAAACCAATACATTTACAAAATGTCAGCACATTACTGCAGAAATTCCAATCAAGTATTCCTTAACAAACTATAAGAATAAAAATCAGTCCATCAAGACTTAAAAATTACCTTGAAGTGATTTTATTTTTACAGATTTTTAAAACTATTTAGTTCTGCCAAGATAGTAATGTGCCAGTGAGTGTCCCACTGAACGGACAGCATGGATTTCGATGACAAGCTTTCTGTGTGGTTTGAAATGAATTTGAAGTTGTGGGTTTAAATCTGGTCCAAAGTGATGGGCAAGGATACCGAATGGAGTGGAATACTGAAACACCCAGGCACTGCCAAAAAGTATATTTTTATATTCCCTGGATTAAAGATTGGGGGAGATATATCTCCAGATAGGAAGCATACAACTAAAGCACGGTAGCTTATCTTCATGCTTTTTTAAAGATATCTGATATCTGTTCCTTTTTTTAACGCATGTTCTAATCATATGTCTGGAAAAAATACACACAGTGTATTTGTTTTATAGCTTCATCAGCAAGTTGTAACCATAGGCTGTTAACCCTACAATATAATGCTAAAAGAATAATATACTACCTCAATCTACTTCAGCTCCCACAAGTACCTAGTGTGGGTGTCAATTGGAAATGATTGAGAGATTTGCTTTCTAATGCTGTGAAAACAAACTCCAAATGTATTCTGTGGATTGAGTAGAGGTGAAGAATAGGAGGGCAATATCTCTACTTCACCAGAATAAGTATCACTACCCTACAAAGTGCTATGCTGACAGCAGAGGCCTGGTAATTGCTGCTTTTTAAGAAATCCCAACACCACCAGTGCTTTGAAATCAATAAATTCTTGTGTGTGTGTGCGTGTGTGTGTGTGTGTGTGTGTGTGTGTGTGTGTTGAGGGTGGGAGGATGTGGTTGGTGGTACTGGGTAGGGCTCAGATGAGTGGATTGAGAAACCACAAGGAAACTCATGTTACCAGCAACACAGACAAAGATCCTTAACAGTATTTCACCTTTCCTTTGCCCTTGTACCCACAGTGAAATATCAACCTTCCCAAACAAAGAACCCCCCCAAATCCCCAAAGAGGGTTAGATGGTTCCTCTGAATAAGCACTGAAATGAATCGGCTGTGCTTCACTAGTGTCAGCCCTGAGGAGTGGCTGTCTGCTATTCCCACCTGGCTATGGATCACAGTCCTCCAAGGGCACACAGACACAGAGGAACAGAGAAAAAGAGAGAGAACAGAAATGTAAGTTCATCTGCAGAATCCCTCCCTGGTCCATCTGAATTACGGCCAGTGGCACGCTTCCCTGAGGATGAACTGCACACAAATATACTCAGTAAACTCCTGTCTCAGCAGCATCCATAAACAACCGCTTCTACTCATGACCAATGTGCAGTAAGATAATTGTAATAATCATCGCTGTGATATGCACAAGAGAACAGTAGTTCACGGTAAGCATAAAAACACAACTGCAATCAATATCTGTAACAGCGATGAGGTTCCACACTTCCCAGAGACTCTCGGTGGTTGCAAATGATCTGTGAACATTTTTTTATCATTATGACATATGCACTGTCACACTATCAAATAAAATATATCTATTACTCTATTTTAACATATGAAAGTTTATTCCCTTCAAAATAAAGTATTTCCGGCAAAATCGCCATTAAGGAACAGGCTCTGAAAAACATTTGGCTGCAGTGACAGCATATACTATTATAAGGGGAGGACAGTTGTACTACCCTTGTTATCTTATATAGGCATATGACTGGTGTGGATTGGTGTGAATGAGAGCCAGAGGTTGGCGGGAGGTAGAGTGGAGCACTGACCCAGTCGTCTCTACAGGGTGACTCACTTCTAGTAAACTGGCTGATGACTCACGGTGGAGTGGAGAGGAGGGTATCTCCCTAGAAGCCCTCCCCCCATGCAAACATACACTTTCCAGAAATGGAAATGTCATTAAGATAAGTACAAAAATTCTTAATTAAACCAAATTCTGAATACATCTTATCAGCTATCAGAACATCCATTTATGTGTAATTAAAAACATCTGAAAACACGATAAAAGACTGGTGCATTCAACACTTTAATGCACCTTAAACACCAAGACACTTTCAGGTGCCATACACAATGTTGTATTTGGCTTTTTTCAGATTTTTTCTTTCTACCGTAATCAATTGTCATTTGGAAAATTACATAAGAAAATGTGATCTCTGGAGGCACCTGAGGGGCAGTTATGCCAGTATTTGCTTGATAAGAAATATAAACTCTAGCAAAGTATAATTCAACATACTGATAGATAGATAGATAGATAGATGGATAGATAGAAAATCAATTACTTTTTTAGTTAACAGATGTGTATTAAAATGCTGTAAGCAGCCTATTCTAAAATGAATGAGCTTTCCTTCTACAATGAGCTTCCAAGAAAAAAAAAACACCTGTCAGTGTGTTTTTTTCTAAGTTGGACCCCTTCTGGGAGCACAGTAGCACCCTGGAAAGGAAACCCAAATTTGGCCTGCAGCAGCTGACACACTCAATTGTGGTGTGCAACTCCAAAGGATCGGATATATATGAGGCAGTCAGTCATCTCAACCTTTTATGCCAAATTTGTATTACACTCTGGGGAGCTTAGAAAACCAGAAGACCCTAATGGATAAACCAGCCTTGACTCTCCAGTTTTTTTTTGTCTGATGGAGAAGAGAAAACATTACTCAAACATTTTAGACTATTTTCTTACTTATTTCTTAAAAGGGGGACAAAAATATATTTGTAATTAACACATTTATTGGTTTTGAGTCAATAATTAGCAAATAAAACATAAATAGATCAAATGAAGATAATCTGCAGCACCACAAACCAACAGTGAAACAGGAGCTGCTCTTAGTGTGCTCCATGAAGCAGTCCTCACACACTGCTTACCAGGGGGTCAAGGAGTGGGTCCAGCAGTGTCACCATTATCAGTGGGCAGGACAGTGACCTGAGGCCTAAGATTATCACCTTACACCATAAGAACACACTATAGTGAGTATATCTTACCGCAGGAACACAGAGCAGCATATTCCTCACATGTCACACACCACTGCCTATGTGTTCCCTGAAGGTGTTTCAAAATAGTGGTAAGCTCCGGGCAGATTAACTGTGCTCACAGCACTGGCACTGACATTATCAAGACGGCCGCGTAAATTTGTTGGTAAACAGTGTGCGCTCGGCAGCTGTCCGTTTCACCGAAGGAGGGGGAAGAGTTCCAGCTTTACAGAGACATTAAGTAACTGTGCAATATGTTCAGAAGAGGGTAAGCAGTTGTCCTTTGAGAACTCGCTAAGATGGTTGTTTATACAATGTGATGCAGTGACAGCAGCTTAGCTGCGATTCTCTGTGCAATAGTAATTCCATAGATGAACACTCTTTGGGAAGATGCCAAGGTTTTAGTTCTGTAATCTTCTGTTTCCAGTACAAAGAACCAATGCTGCTTGTCAAATGATATATTGTTACACATGATAATAAACAAGAGACATGCTTTATTGCCAATCAGGAGTAGCGACGTACAAGGACCCATAGGTAGATGGCACACTAGTTGTGAATTTACTTATTACACTACTACCGATGCCTATACTGCATATTCACCTTTTATATATACTGTTAAAAACACCTTTAAATAAGATAAAAGAACATTTTACTGGTCAAGCATGTTTATATGTAAAAAAAATTAAAATATATGTACAAAAAAATTGAATGATGCTCATTCAAACACATTTGTCATAACGGCAAGACTTAAGTAACAGAGGAAGTTTGAAGAAAACTGCCTAAATAAAATGCAACAGTGTTTAACAGGGATGTGCACAAGCATATGTAAGTAATATGAGGACAAAAGTGGAAAAAGCAAAAAGAATAAACATAATAGGTGTGACACGTGACACTTTAATAAACACAGTAAGTTACTTATAATAGTGTTACTTGTTTGAAGTGTTTTTGTTTCTTCATTTGGCAACACAGTATGATACCTTTTTAATTGCAGTAAAAAATCCTAATGAAGTAGTTCTCAACAAACCTGCATTTGTCTTTTTCAATTCTGAATTTTCAGTGTGTTAAGAAAATCATTTGTTCAAATGCTAGTCTGCTACAAATGATCATACCTGTCTACTGTACATACTATGAAAAAATTATATTACAACTACCCTTTATGCTGACAATTAAAACTGTTCTTTTAGTCAGGATACTGTCTTCAAAAAATTGTAGTACTACTGCATTAGGCACAGTCTTAGGCTAAGAATTATGTTTCCCTAAACTGATTTCATATTGCAGCCACCTATGAAATCCACTGTATCCTGCCTTATGCTTAGATAGTGATAAAAGGGAACGAATCACCCGACCAAGTTTAAACCAAAAGTCAGACATTAAGCTCAGTTGGCTTCTGGCCTGACAAAAGTAAAGCCGAAGAAGCGAAAACACAAGGCTTTCCCACCACATCCTACAGACCTTGGTGTGCAACTGCCCCCTCCTAGTTCAACATTCCCTTCATGACACGTGCAGGGTGTAGCACACATGTTACATTCAGTGTGATTCCTAGATGGTATTCAGAATGCAAAGGGTGATATATGGTGCTTCAGCTGCCTGCTGACACTTTTCCTCCTCCTTCACTGCAGTAAAAAGATGCATTCCATGGAAAACCCGTCCAAGAATTCAGACAGCATATAGCAAACATGGAGACTATGGGCATGTGGAATGCCTGATTTTTCAAGGGACACATAGAAACATTAAGAACAAATGGAAAACTGGTTTGTGTGTTCTCATGTCATTTTTGCAATGACCACAAGGTCATCCTGAACAGCCTCATACTCGTGGGAGATAGCAGAATGTGGAGCTACTGGTTCGCAACAGCTGAGAGGCAAAGAGATTCCATCTAGCCTGACCTATCCTGCTGGGTTGAAAATCTCTTCTCACAAGGGGACTTGACCTCACAGTTCAAGTGACTTCTTATGAGACAATGTGAATGTATGACAATGTGTGTATACTATGGGTTGGTCTTCCTACTCAGATCCTTCATTAAGTCATGAGTGCAAGTCAGATGTGGAGGTAAAATGCAAGTAAACCCTTGTGTATGCTGTCCCAGTATACACAGTTTTGTTGTAATACAGCTTTTACCTTTTAATATGAGATCCCAATTAACGTAACAGATGTCCCATCATAATGCAAAGCCACAATGTAGCTCCCAGAATTTGTATGCAAAAAATCAAAAAATTCTAAGTTCATAAGTTGCACAAATACCTTGTTCCTGCCCCATACCTACCAACAAACATACGCAAGATGTAAGGGACGTACATGTTAATATTCCGTTTGCTTTGTTTGTATGTGTTTATACAGTGCTGAGTTACATAAAATCTGAATGTATCCTTATATCTGACTAACAGTAAGAAAATATGCTAAATAAATAAATACAATTTATCTGCTAATTTTTCTTAGGTTGTTTACAAAGGCTATTTTTATTTGTTTACAAAGGTTTTTTTTTTCTTTTGTTCTGTTTATGTGCTCCATTCTAATTCTTTTCCTGCCCAAATGTACTGTAGACAACAATGTACACTAATCTAAGTAGATTACAGATAACTGTTTCAAGGAGATTAGTTTGTTAATTTTTAACAAGGTTTGGACCAGGAGAAGAGGTGCAGTTACATTTCCAGCATCATCACTCTAGCAACTGTGCTCATTCCTGACTCATGGAGTTAAGGTGCTCCCCTGGCCTTCAGTGACTCAGTCAGCCTCCCAACCCCCACCCTTCCGTCCACCCACAAGAGGAGCAGGGAAACTTGATCCTCACTACCCCACAGAGAGCTCGAGGTGTACCAAGCATTTGTTATGAATGACTGTTTAGTGTCCACTCACATGAATTCCCAACAGTTAAGACACTTGTGTGTGTGTGTGTGTGTGTGTGTGTGTGTGTGTGTGTGTTAGTGAGTGAGTGCGTGTGTGTGTGTTTTTTCCCGTTTGTTACTAGTCACCACTCAAACTAAGTACTGGAACTTGTAAATGACACAGATCAAAACAAAGCTTCCTTTTCTATCTCACTGATGGAAGACCAGCAGAACCATGTCATTGCCAAATTTTCAGATAATGGTCCAAGAAACCAGACTCAAAACCATAGGATAATAGCATAAAAAATAATGGAGATATTTGTTTAATGCTCTTGATGCATAACAGGTATTATACACAGTTTCATATTTGGCTTTTGTCTACAGTTTTCCATATGCAGCAATCAACTGTCATTTGGAAAGTTACATAAGAACATGTGATGTCCTGAGGCACTTGAGGGGCAGTTATGCCAGTATTCGCTTAATAAAAAATATAAACATGAGCAAAGTATAATTCTAGATAGATAGATAGATAGATTTGATATATATATAACTGTGTTCTGTTCAGAGCTGAAGTTCAAGGTTGCTGAAAACTCTCAAGTAGTAATATAAAAAACAAAATCGAGTACTGAGATTAGATGCAACAATCCAATCTGACTGTAATCATTTTTGGAATGAAAAGGGGGCAGCCCTCACAAATTTAGTAAGCTGAGCAAATACACAGACTCACTTCGGCTGGATTGCTTCCTCATTGTAAACTTTCTCAGAAATGGACCAGCTTTTATAGGTGCAACCTGATTTATTAAAAATGCCCTAAATCCTATGCCTAAGGGGATCTGCCAGATTGCAGATGTAACTTAGGCTTTCACTTTATAGTGTTTGGGGACAATGAGATTTCACTTTTAGACCCAGGAAGCAAACTCAGTGTGTAAACTGATGCCTCATTTAATGCTCACTCCAACAATGTATAATGACAGCAAAGGACTATAATGGGCGAATGTAATCATGGCCACAATTATTACATCCCACTGTAATAGTCTCATAAAATATCTTTAAAAAGTCATTACCAGACTAAAATTATTAAGCTGCTCTTGTGCAAAGACTCAATATCTCATTGTGTCTGGAAAACTGTGCAATGAGCCTTGATAATTGTTAAGGTAGCTGTTTTTTTTTTTTTATTTTCTAAAAAAAGAGCCTATGTAAGTGAATAGTCTGGTTAACCAGGATGATTTGTTGATGTCTCAAAATCTCACGGTAAGGATTAGCAAATCTTTTAAATTAGACCCCTGGATGTCAGAAAACATTCCTCCATAATTACTAAAATGCCAGCTACTTAAGGAGTATCATAAGCCAGGATCCATTTGCAGCTGGCCCACTAATGTTAAGAGGCTTTCAACAGTCACGGCGAACTTGGATAATGTCACATGAAGCCAAAAGCCACAATCCTGTGCACTAATGTCATTCAAATCAGGTTATAAAATGAGCATAGCTAGAGGACTAATACATCAATGACTCCAAGTATTTAGCTATAAATCTCTGCACTCTAAAATGTATAAAGTGTGTTCATTGCTTCTTCAAGAGGGGTATTCACACTCATGGGACATTTTAAAGGTAGGAGCTGTATGCACAACCCCCATCCCAAAGTTTGTAAGTCAGATGGTTTAGTTCAGTATAAGAAAATGAAGAGGTCTAGTTACTGTTCCAATAAACATTTTAACAAATAAGGTGTATAATTTAAATGACTGTGTATGTGCATTATGGTTGGTGTCAGCTGCTTTAGTTCCAGAATCTCAGAAAGAGCCACCCTGATGAAAATTTTTGATACTAGTCTCAAGCATTAATAAGGAATGGTGAAATAAATAAAAAAACATTCTGTCAGCAGTCCCTTTGTGGGTGAACACACCTTGTAAATGAAAGAGATCAGAGGAGAATGGCCAGGTTAGTTTCAGCTAACAGGAAAGCCACAAAAGTTTATTACACTGCTGCCACAAAAGTTCTTATTACACTGCACCAAGTGCAAAAACAACAGCAGTGGTATGCAGGAAGGTATTTCTAAATGCACAGCTTTGAACCTTGGACCCTGTAGCAGATGGGCTACACCAACAAAATGCCTTACCATGTTAATCTCCTGTGAACATAAAGTAAGTAAGTTGGCTTCCAATGGGCTAACATGCATGGAAACTGAACATTTGAAACATGTAAAAATGTTACCTGTTCCAGTCTGTTGCAACAGGCTGATGGCAGAGCATGAACTTATGACCAATATCATGACCAATCTTATTAGGGGTAATGGTGTGGGAAATGTTTTCCTGGCGTATATTATGCTTTTAGTGGAGATTGGCCACCATTTGAATTCCACCAAACACCAAAACATTGCTGATGCCTAGATGGTTCCCAAGATGGGTAGTCTGGCCTTTCTCAAACTGATCCTTCAAGTAGAATAATGTACCATCTCACAAGGCTCACATTACCTCAGGATGGTTTTGCAAACATTATATTGCCTTTAATTTACTTCAGTGGCCTGAACAGTTCTCACCTGTCACTCTAATATAGGATTTTTGGGTTGAGGTGGAATGTCATGTTAGCAAAATAAATGTGCCACCTGAAAATCTGCAGAAACTATGTGAAACTATCAAGCCAGCCATTACCAAAAACCCAGTGTAAAGTACCTTTTTGCTGAATTTATACTTTTCTTGAGGTAAAAGATCCCTCCCATCCAGTGCTAGCTGTGCCTAATAAAGTGTCCAGTTCATTTGTCTCTCTTCCAATGAGGGAATTAGCTCATTACGGATGCCAATCTGTCATGAAGCTGGTATGGAACAGATAAAAATTTGCTTGGAAACAAAGAAGTCTCAGTCATGCGCAACAATAGCAGTGTTGCTAGTCACCTTAGCTTTATTGTGAAACACCTGAAATGTGCGAGATTGTTCTAAAAATGTTTGTGCAGCCTCTGTGTTGTTTTCATTCAGTAAATATCCATCTCAGACAACTGAACTGGGTTTTTGTTGCTTTAATAGTTGATATATGTTTAATAGCTAACATACTGAAACTAGTCAGTAATTTAGAAGATTCTGACTTCTGTAACCTAGGGCTTGTTGAATTTAACTGGGCAATGTACTTACCCTGGATTGCTCCTGACTGAGTATATTCACCATGTATATGGGACACAATGGGATATCTAAAAAATTATAGGCAAATGAATAGGGTTTTGCCATGGGTTATGACAAGTAATAATAGAAAAGATGTAAAAATGCATATTTTAACTGCATCACTATTATTTAGTCAACTGTACTGATTTTACAGTGAATTTTTGTACTATTGTTTTTCTCTGAGGTGACATGCACTGTCTGTCTGTGTAGGTGTGAATTACTGTCTTGTATTAACAATTTACAGATTTCATCCCCAGTGGATGCTGTTTGAGGGAGTCTGCTGCACAGGAGAATAAGATTTATTGGAACAACACAGAGCCATTTGGTATTTAAAATGATAGCCTTTTGAGTAAAATTATCATTCTTTTATTCTTAGCAAAACACATACAGACATCCCACCCTCTCCTTTAAAAATAATTGCATTCCAAATACATTATTCTTTTTCTCAGTGAAATTAAAAATTAAAATACATTATAGATCACTCACTCAGTATCGATAATCACTTGTCCTAATGCAGGGTCAATGCACCTAACAGCCTTTCACAGAACCACGTGGACAGGACACCAGTCTGTCACACAGTAGCAACACAGTCACCAGTACATTTGCACACTATGAATTATTTAGAGTACTCTACTCCACCTGAAAAAAGTCTTTCAAACTGAAGAATGCGGAGCACCCAGAGGAACCCCACACGAAGATGAGGACCACATACAACCTCCGTATGGACTGATGGATTTTACCCATAATATGTTTTTCTATTTTAAAATAACACATTATACTATAATATAACACATTACCTTTTTTATCGGTAGAAACACCATCAGATAAAAAGTCAGCATTAAAAGTCCATGTTAAAATGATTCAAAAAGGTACGTGTTATTTCAAAACAAAGTTTTCCACAACTGCTCATATGTGGTGTCCTCTCTTTGTAGCCAAATTGGCAACAATGAGTTATATAAATTTTTCCCACATGTCCCCTTAGAGAGATCCAAGCTGAAAGGTCACGTCATGCTGGGCTCGTGCAGCTGCCAAGTTCCATGCCTTGGCATTGGGGACAACAGTCTTTTTGTCCCCTTGGGGGGTCACTAGGAGAAGAGGAGCCAGGGGCCATGACGCCGCTGAAGGACGCCATTCTGGCTGGACGGAGGAGGTCAGCGGGCTCCACCATCTGTTCTCTACTCTCACCAGGGTCTCAAGACCAAGGGAGATTAGCACAGACATTTGTTTCCACAGGCACAATTGATGTTTCAGCACATGCATCACTGGTGCTAGTGTGCAGTGTTGTGTCTGCCCAACAGCAATCATCTTTATTTATTCATTTACTTTACTGCTAATATTTTTGTACATATGCCACTAGTTCATAAAGCAGCTTCATCTCAAGTATAAGAAACATTGTAGATTCACCCTAGAATCTCTAAATAGTGAAATTTTGTGTCAATTTAGTCCAGCACAATCATATTTTCTAAAAATATTCCAAAATCTTAGGTGATTTCTTTCTTTTTCATCCAGCATCTGTGAAAATGCATGATGCATGAAAAGGTTTTAACAATTTTAAACAAAGTGGTGCTTATTATAGCATTTACAAGTATGTTAGAAATTATGGGGGGGGCTATAATTCTTTCATATAACAAAAATGTGACAGCAAGTCATAAATATTTTATTCATCCTAATTCTCTTCCTATTAGCCCCTGATTTTTGGAACCTTATAGGCTGCCAGAAACCCACTATAATAATCAATTTCTCGCTTCTCCTTGTCTCATTCTTCAGTTGTAATTCCTAATGTTAACTCAATAAATGGCATGAGAACGCTGAGGTAAAAACCAAATGGTGTTGTCACACTTTCTCAACCCCGTTTTCATTACGATCGTTTGAAACTAACTGACGGCAGCGTCTCTGTCACAATAAATGACAGATTTGTTTTTCTCCACAACAGAACTCCAATTAAATATGCCTCTGTTTTATTTTGCACAAAGCAGACCATCTGTGAGGAGAAATTTAGTCTGTTATTCAATGGGATTTCAAGAATAACGTATGTCACACCAATATGGCAAGCCTTGATCTGTGATCATTAACGCGTGTTACAATCTCATATATGGCACATTCTAGCAGCCGGAACCTGTGACCAAAGGTGTCAAAATCAAAGCTGTTTCGAGTTTGCAGGATCAAGTCAAAGTTCTGTTCCTTTAAGTCATCCAGTTCTGTTATTCAGAGAGAAAGGTAGTGAAGTTTGTGTATATACATTTTTTTAAACCCGAAAAAACCTGGACTGAGCATTGCTAGCTTTCCTCAAATAATATGATTTCGCCACGTGTTTTCATGGATTCCCATAAGTGCTCATGTTTCTTGCCACAGCCCAAACATGTGGACTGGTGATGCAAATTTTTTCTTAGTTCCTGATTGTGTCCTGCAATAGAGTAGTACCCTGCCTTGCCTTGTTTCCAGGATAAGCTTCAGATTGCCATGACCTTGCCTAGGACAACAGTTAACAATAATGGACATAAGTCATAATATTAAATAAAATTATGTCAGAAATACGTATATAAATTAACCATATTATTAGGAAAAAATCCAAAACAAGCACTGCGCTCTCCTGGCATTCATTTTCCACAAAGCCAATTTGCTTATTTACAATTCACTCTGTCACCAGCTCTACATCCACATTTTTCATCTAAACACTTTTTCATTGCCACAAACAGCTAATAGTTAATGCCACAAGCCACAGAGTTAACTAGGCACTGTATCTTTGCCCATTAAGCCTGCTCAGTGTTGAGAATCCTACACAGTGCTAAAAAATGCCTTAGGGCTGGCCTAAATATTTTAAATACTCTGAGTTTGTACTGTTTTTTTCTGCATTAAATGTGTTGTGATTAATGTTAATGTTAATCCTGAGGTTATGGATAGTACTGTTGATCTACATTGAGAATAGCTACCCTGATGTGGCACCCTTCTTTGCTTTTATTCCAAACTGCAGCCTGTTCAATTTACCCCCTCCTCTGTCAACAGTGAACAAATCTGAATATCACACTCTGCAAACATCCACACACTTCTGTCCAGTTGGAGTCTCTGATTCTATTTTTGCCTTGTCAAAGAAATTTTAAGTTTTACTTAATTGTGACAAGAAACAACAGACAAAAGATGCCCTGGGGCTTGAACTTGTGCCACCTTTCTCTGGCTACCAAGAAGCCTGGTTTATGAGTAATTATATCAGTTTTTCAAGGAAATATAGGTCATTGCTTAGCCCAGCATCCTGTGGCCCATTCAACTAGAAGGCTCATCCAGGAGAAACCAACTCTGCATGTTTGTAGTTTGCATGGGTTTCCTCAGGACTTCTGAGCCAAAGGGTATTTTTCTGGAGAACTACTGGTTCAAAATTGCTCAATGTATTTTTCAGTGCCTGTGCTTGTCCCATACAGAGCAATAGTACCACAGAAATCAGTCATATGGTTGACATCAAAACAGCTCTGCGTGTACTATACAGACTTTGAAAGAAAACTTATGCTATAGTTATAGTCTACACCTCTACACCTACACCAAGGGTACAGCAAGGTCCCAATAGGCAGAGAGCACCAGCAGGCCAGCCAGTGGATGGGACCAGCCTGAGCGTATTTGTACAATGTGCAACAGGACTCCCTCAGCAGGAGAGGAATAGGGTTGGATACTCTTGAAGATTGTGCAATATGACCTGCTGGTTACTGGGGCAGAGCCCAGACATCCAGAAGTCCATGAGGAAATGGTGAGGCTCAAAATTACCAGTTTTAGGCCAAGCAGGCTGTGACCCTATCCTCTAGTCTATCAAGTGACTACAGGGGCCTGGAGCTGATGGACAAAGGAGTAACAACTGCTCTGTCTCTCTGAAGTTGACACTATGTGTTTTAGGTGACAGGTGTGGGAAACAAGTCCATCCCTGCCATCAGCATAGCTTAAAATCCAAAGGGAGAACTACTGAGTACATCGTAACACAGGGAGCTCCACATCTACCTGACACTTAGCCTAAAAACAAGCAATAAATGCAAATTTAAAAAAAAAAACTTTCTTTCTTAGTCTTTACTTCATGCCTGGAGTTTTCTGCTCTTATGACAGTATGAGAGTGCTTTTGGAGTGTAAATTAACACTGAATTTTCTCAAATTGCCTTATGCTTTCAAGCAATAGTACAAGGATGAAAGGTTGGTTTATTTCAGGTCTTTCAAAATAAGAAGCCAGAAGCACTCTGAAGTTACAACATACCTTGCTGATTGTGGTAAACACAAGAGCGAAGTAATGCCCCGTGTGCTATGAAACTTTTCTGATGTTTCCAAGCAAAGTTATGCAGGAAGGAAAGCCCATACTACATTGTTTTTGTACTGGATGATGATATTTTGCAACAAAACCATGCTTGCATCTTTGCCCGAGGACCTGTCTGTCTCTCCACTTCTAAAATCTAACAAACCATTAAATGAGTTTTACTCTAGATTTTTATGAGTGGATGTAGAAAAATTACATGTATAACAACTGAACATATACAGTGCACACATGTATACAGATTACCTACCCATTATTTAGCTGATGTTTTTCTCCAAAACAGCTTACAACGCTAGGCTACTTACAGTGATTTACCCATTTATTCAGCTGGAGCAACTTAGGCTAAGTACCTAGGGTACTACAGCAGGAGATGGAAACTAAACCTGCAATATCTGCATACAAAGCTTGCAGCACTAACCACTAAGCCACCTGCTGTTCCCACCACCACGCTTATGTACAGTGCCTAGTAACGTATGCCACATGGACAACACATCTGCTGAATAAGCTGTGGCATAGCTGGTTCATTTGCAGTCAAAAATCCTATTTCCCTCTAACTACTGCCACCATTAATATTATTTTTCATGTCTGACGTTTTAGGGAGGTTCCATCTATGATAACTGGGATGTTTGCCTAGAAAGAATGCTTTGTTACAGCCCTCTTTGTTTCAATGGAACTGATTGGTTGAAGAGATGAAAGCAGAAATTGATATCAGAACGTGCAATTAGCACTTCAAAAAATAACAGCCTTACACAATCCCCAAACCAGCATTTTGGACTTGAAAATTAATTTTCTGTGCAATCCATGAGGCAGTTCCAGATGTTGAGACTCACCTCTTGTCAGGAGGAAACTAGACAACAGCCCTATTTTTTACCAGCACAGGAAAAGGTCTTTCACTACTATACTGTATTATTATTATTTCAAATTAATTCCTACACAGATGACAATTAAGTAACTAATCCAACACAGTGTTTACAACTCGGAAAGAGGTCACCTGCTGATTTTCCTATGTGTCAAACAGCCAAGGACCAGTAAGCCTACTGCCCAAATGATATGCAATATTTGACATTTGAGGTACACTCTCAAATACTACTGCATCTTGTACATACATTTAAAATGAGTTGATAAAGTCACCAAATACAGAAGGCAATATAGGAATGAAGAACAGGCAGTAAATGAGAATCTGGATCTAAACTGTCACTTACTGAAAATTACAGTATTTTCTCAAGAACAAATTTGATAGCAATTTGCTATTTTCATGCATTACTAAGTTCTCCTATTAATCAATATATTCCATACCAAGAAAGTGAACAATTCCCATGAAAAATGTCATTTTAATGGGCTCATTGTCTTAGGAAGCGCTTTTTCTCTGAGTGAACATTACATCAATAATGTAGAACTCATCCTTATTCGAGACAAATGCCGTTAATGGTATTATTCCATTAATACTAATGCACTACTTGAATAGTAATGTTCTGTCACTGTTCCCCCACCATTGGAGTAACATGGATACTCATGAATAGAGTAGAGTTCAAATAGTGTTCTTGATGATATTGCATTTTACAGTGTTGATAAGACATTTTATGTTATATGAGCTCCAGCCATATTATTTTTTTAAAATCCAGTAAATCATTAATTTTTTTGTTAAAGTATATTTTAACTTCAAGTTGATATTGCCTTAGGGTCCAGGGCCAATTATATTCCAACTTCATGCTTGGTTTTTGAACCTTACATCTTACAAGGGCCAAGTACTCCACATATTCTTATACCCTATAGCATCTTCCTGTACATAGATGCTTGTACAATGATAAAATATGTCAACAAAAGGCTGATAGTGCAAATGCTTGCATGGTGACCCTTACCCTTTGGAAACCCTTTGGCTACAATCCCTAGATGATGCTGGCACAGCAAACAGGTAAGAGTCACTGTGACCCTTCTCAATCTCATCCAGGCAGAAATCCATAATAGAACTTAAGACTGTGAACCCCGGCATTGATCTGACTACTGACACAGGACTATAGATGATGAAACTCACAATAATTAGAAATCTGCTCACTTCAGTTTGATTAAATAGTGCTGCTGAAAAGGATTTTTTAGGGTTGACACACTAACTACATAACTACAGGGCTGTGGGTTTCAATGCTCAAGTTTCATGATTTACCTTATTCTCAGTTTGCCTTATACAGGTGTACAAGACAGAATGAAATGTGGGCCTTGATGCACAATTTACTAAACAGACCTCATGATGTCAGAAGATAGCACAAACAAATTGAATAGATTGATGTATAATAGAAATGGATAAATAATAAATTAACAGGATGATATACAAATAAATAGATAAATAATGAATAAGGTTAAAATAAATAACAAACAGTGTAAACAGGGTTGATGGCACAGTGGGGGGAGGTGGTAGTGGTAAATCTCTGTGCTTTCCAGGATTCTGCAACCTGGTGGGAAGAAGCTGCTCCTGAGCCTGGTGGGTTCAAATGGGTTTAAATCCCACCTGGAATATATACAGAGTTTCCTTTTTTCCCCATGTTCATGTGGGTTTCCTCAAATTTCTCTGGTTTCCTCCCGCAGTCCAAAGACAAGTGTTTCTCGTGACTTTGTGAGTCTAAATTGCACACAGTGTGAGTATGCATCAGTGAATGAGTGTGTGTGTGTGCATGTGTGACTGCCAGGCAATGAACTGGAGTCCCAGCTAGAGTGGACACTGCCTCATGCCCTGTGGTTCTAGAGCTCTACACCACTCTGAAATGTAGCCATTCTGAAGATGAACTTGTAACAGTAACATTGCCAGTTTAGCTTGATTATTGTTACTGTTGTTCCTCCCTTGCACAAGATTTTTCTGAATTATTAAATAAGTGGGTCCAATTCTGTACACAAAAACATCTGATATGCAGCGAAACAATACTAGCAATCATAAACCAAGTAGAATTTTCGACATAGTGTTTGGAGATGCTGCATTGTCCTGTAACCTCTTGCTTCTAAACTCAAGTGACTTTTAATTGTTCACTTCTAATAGTGTATGTGTGTGTGTGTGTGTGTGTGTGTGTGTGTGTGTGTCTATATATAAATAATTTACACTCTGCAAAATATGTCTGTGTGGTATTTCAGGTACAACTCAGGGGAACAATTGAGTACTGGTCCAAGACCATTAAACCATTACAGAGTCATTAAGTTGTCCTCTATGTACTGCTGTTGGCATGCTATGTTTTATTGCATCATTGGTTCTTCGCATTCTCCCAATATCACCGCAATGCTCAGTGACAACTGAAGGTTGCATGGAAGGCACTGGTTCACAGCACCTCATTTTAACACAAGGGACTGTTCCATGAGCGGCACAGCACCACCGTGACCCTACTTTCTGATGAGTCTGAATTTTACCAAGGGCACGTACGTCTGGTCCACCCGCAAGGAAGGAGCTCAATCTATCATATTTCCATCCTGCAAGGGAGGGTGGTCTTTTTAAAGCTTCACATGATATTGGGCACTTTTGTAAGGCTCATACCCTTAAAAGATACATTTTATTGCTTCTTACTCTTTTTGTGTAGTTGCATATTTTTGTCAAGCAATTCTTTCAAGTATTTGTCAAGTATTTTTGTCAACAGGATAATAACAGGACTTTTCCTTGAACATAACCTGGCAAACTTCAGGTTTTTTGCTGATATCCTTAACCACTATGTTGTTTGCTAAGTCAAAATGGGCAATCTAGGAAGTCTAAAAGCCTTTTCCTTGACAATCACTGACATTTTAGCTGACAATGTCCATAGCAAAAGTGCTAGCAAAACTTCCAGTAACACTTAACTATGTCTTAAACCCATTTTTTAAATTTCATTAGTGATTATTGATACATCCTTTCACAGACAGGTAACATTAGTTCCTCATCAGTGTTTCCCATATGGGCAATTTTTTCAACTTTTTTAGGTGTGACATCAGACAGTTATAGTTTAAAAATGTATTTTTAACTAAAAGACTAAGAGGCACTGAACTCAACATAATTCAAAAAACACCTGTACTGAAGATTGCAGATACACAAATCACTACTATTCTTTTCATCTGATGTTTATATCAGACAAAAACAACAATATGCATTACGCAGATCAGGTATGCTAAAAAACTAATCAACACATAGTACAAAAAGCTTCCTGTGTACATGAAGTGAAGGGTTTGAAAGTTCACAGATGAATAAGCTCCTGAGATCAATCGGTTTCATAGACTGGGCAGAGCTTTCAATGAAAACAGGAAGGAATGAGAAATATGTTGCCATGACAACAAGCACAGTCTGCCAAGGTAGCATCTTTAAACATGCAGAGAAACCCAGACAACGAGGGTTTAACCTCTAAAGTGTTTAAAAAAACAGTTTGGCCTCAAATGTATGTGATCAAAACAAAGAACACATTAAGATGTGAGAAGTTGTTTGGATGTAAAAAGGAAAAGTATACCGTCACAGGACACTATGGAAAGAATAAAATAACAAATTATAGTTTGCATTTACAGAAGGAGGACACAGACAGGAACTGGAATCAGGCTGATCAGTGGAAAACTCCACTGCTGCAAAATTCAGGGGATCTAACAAGGGCTAACCTGATCCAACTACAGTTCAACTCCAGACATGGATTAATAGACTTCTATTGTGACCACAGTGTTCTGAAAGTTGAGGACCTTCTCAGATTGCTCTTTTACAGCTGTTAATCAGAATAATGAAGTCAGTGCTTGGTTCCCAGAATTGCATTTTTTTAACTAGCAATGTGAGTGTGGGCATCTGCAATCCTGAGGCCATGTAAAATGACATTGGGGACAATGATACACTTCATCAAGCAAACCATTCTAAAATGAAGAAATATTCGGATGTATAACCTTCTTGTTCTTGCATCTTCCATGCCAGATCACTAGCAAAAATGTGAAGTTACTACAAGTTTTGTCAGTTCAACTTTGAGTGGGGAACAATGGGGTCATGGGCTAACTGATGCCAGGGATGTACAGCTGTTACAATGGAGGAAATGCACAATGCCATGTTGTCACTTTAGGTTTTGCATATAGAAACCATCTCATTGCACCCAGGAGAACAAGTTAAGAGATAGAGCATAATGAGAGAACGAGCTGTCGCATTTAATATCTAAAGCAGTAACAGTAGGAGATTGGTGCCATACCCTTTTAGGACAGTCTATTATTGAGAAGTTAAAACTGTGGCAACACAGGGTACTGCATTTGTCTCCAAAGCATTTGTATACTTGAATACATATTTATTATATGTCTCAAAATAATTTTTCTATTCCTGTCCTTCTGTGGTATTTATTGCTTCTGTTTTTTATTTACACTAGCAATTCTGTTTTATTCCTGACCACTCTTTGATTTACAGTATACAGACTGTACTAATCTGAATACAGCTGTTAATAAAAAATGTAAACACAGCTAGGAGGTTGTGTGTCAGTCAATGATGTCATGGCTCCTTTTTTGTGAATGGTGGCATTCTTTCAGGAATAGTTATTGTCTCCAGCAGGGACCTGAACTAGGTCAAAGGAAAAAAGTAGGAAGAGACGAGAAACATCTTAGAGACAACTGGCCTAGGGCTATACTGTGTCTTGGGCAGTCAACTTTTTCCACCGTGATTTTTGTTAAAGTATCACAAACCTTAAAAGCAAATCCTATTTTTTTTTCAAAAACATTTATTCTCGGTGCTCTTAAAGTGTTTGAAGCAGACAGGACAGCATTTAGGCCTCACAAAAAGAAATTACTAGTCTGTCTCGTAATGGGGGATTACCAATGTGTGGCTTTGAAAAAGAACATCAAATTGTAATATGGTAGTCCTTCAGAGTCAAAGCACTGCCCACTAGACTTTCCTCAGCTATGAGTCTAAATGTGGCACAGTATGCTGTGTTGTTGTTTAAAAACATAATGACAGTGTTTATTTTCTTTCTGACTGTTCCTCTTGTGGTGCACACCTATAATGTGACCGCATATCACCAGCTGGTTTGGGCTAAATCCAAAAGTCACTCACTTGAGCTAACACAAACTGTCTTGTGCCTCAGGCAAGGTCACTTGCCTATCCCCAGCTCATTAAAAATGTAGATCAGCAACAAAACCCAGGATTAGCCTGGCTGGTGGAACAATTAATTATTGATTATTAACCAGCCCGGTACATTACATCACACAGTCTTATTTTTAACCAAGAACTACAATAAGGAGTACTGAGTCTGATGTAAAGCTGGGACTTCTCACCTGAAATGCAAGCAGGTGGTAAACAAATGTAGGGAAGGTGGAAAGATGATCGCTGTAGGTGTTCAAGGTACAGCAGCAACATCAGGGTATAGGAGATCACAGTCTGTGGTCAGCCATAGCTGAACATTTCAGCTTCAGCAGTGAACATACATCAGAACTGTATGTAAGTATAATTTACATTTCTGGAAAAAAGGTACAGGTAGCCTGTATATACAGTATGGCAGCAAAAAAAGATGTTTTTTTTTGAATGATCGAGAGAGGGGACTCTGGAGTTATTAAGAACAAGAGGAGGCACACATGACAATCTCACCTTCCTTAGATAGATTTAAGGGCAGATTATTTCACTCAGAAAAGTGCATTTTAGGCTCACTGAAAGTTGTAACTGATCTGCAACACCTTTGAAAATACTTTGCATACATCTTTCTAGGGCCACTTTGGCTTCTTTATTATAAGTTTGCCCTGTTAGGCTCTTTTTATGGTCTCAAAGCAAAAATTCAATCACTAAATCATGAATTACTATCTGAGAGTGCAGTTCTTTCCTTAGAGCTAATTCCTCACCTTTTCCTGACTGACCATATTGAAATCTAAGACAACAGCTGTTTCACTGGCGGGAACAACTTGATACAATTGGTTTTCTATAAATATTTTATAGAACCAACAATTTAATCGATTGCATATTCACAAATTATTTCATTATAACAAACTTGAATGAATTTCAGATACACATATACCACGCTTTTTTAAAGAAATTTTGGAAGTATTGTCATTAAAAGTCAGTCATTAAGCATTTTGTTCATTTTTGAGAAAAGATATTTAGTTCGCGCAACCTTGGATCTGCTGCACGTTTTGGATTTTTTATAGACTGTTATTTTTGCAGATCACGGGGAGAAGAAAAAAAACGTCAGAATGAATGTTTGGTTTTTCCTACGCGCACACCACTCAAATGCCGCCCAAAGGAACCCCATCACCCCACGCACGCTCACAAACACACCTCCACCACTAGCCCCTCCGCCACAATGCCACTTCCAAAACTGGTTTCCATAACAACCTCAGTCTGAACGCCTATAAAAATCTATATATAGATCACAGGTTCAGATTTAATTTAGGCAATTTGAATCCGTCAGTTAATTGCGGCTTTCAGTGTTTGCTCAACTATTCAGTTTAGACTCCGACATTCGGATGTTAGTTTTCACCCATTTTCATGTACGCCTTTGGGTTAATATTTAATCGGACCCTTCGTGGTAGAGTTGCCCAGAGGACCTGTGTTAAACGCCCTTTTTTATTCACAGAATTTTGTCTCAGACACAGCCGAAGTCACAGTTTCAGTTTTGACAGGTGAACGCAGTGCTTCAAACAGCCGCGTTTAGATCGTTTGGACCCCCTGGTGGATGTAGATAGCGGAGATGCCGAGTGCGCGCGCACCACCGGGAGCATCTCGCGCACTTCAGCGGCGCGGAAAGTGAAACTTGTGAGCGCGGGAGCTGCGCGCGCGCCCTCGCGCCGCCTCCTTACCCGGGCCGCCCTGGACGAGTAGGGGTCCTCGAAGAGGTTCCAGATGAGCGGCTGCCAGCGCTTCCAGCGGCTTGCTTTGCCGTCAGCGGACACCACGTCCTCGATGCCAAGCCGCTTGTTGAGCTCGTCCTCCTCCTCCCCGTTGTCCACGTTCATGTCGAACACGTCGAGCGCCTCTTCGGCGTCGCGGTGCTGCCGATAGGTCATCCAGCAGCACGGCTCCACGTCCGTTTCGTCGATGCCCCAGAAGGAGAGCTCCTCCTCGAACAGGGGTCCGCACACGTCCGCCGGACAGTGCAGCTTCCCCGTGCGGTAGTAGTTGAGCACATAAGCGAAGACCCCCGGGTGCCGGTCGAAGAAGTACTCGTTGTTCTTGGGGTTGTACTCGATGAAGCCGGGGACTTGTTGCAGCTGGTCCAGCACGGACTCCGTGTCGGACTCGGACGCCAGGAGAGCCAGTCGAGTCCCGGGCAGTGTCCTCAGGGTGTTCCGGTACGTTTCGTGCCTGGTGCCTCCGACGTTGAGGATTATCCTCTCGTTGTCGTCCAGCTTTCCCATCGCTCCGGAAGAGACATGACTCGAATAAACGGCAAAAGGAAAGTATTGAAGGTGAAGTGCAGGACACGGCGCGCACCTGGGTCCGCTCTTTCAGAGGAGGCTCTCCAGGAGAGTGGTGGTGGTAGTAGTGCTGGGTGATGCTTCAGGCGTCTTCAGCCAGTGATGCTGCTTCCATCTGGGAAGACCCGTCCCTCTTCCCTCTTCCCAGGTGACGCCAAGAGCAGATCCAGGGATTCGTACCTACTGATCCCTCACCTCCAGGCAGCCCTGCACCCCTGCACTCGCACCCGGGCAGCAGCCTTTGAAAGGTGCAGGTCTGGCCGCGGTCCCGACGTGCTGCTCGTCAAGGGCGCCACCCTTCATGTTCTCCTTCACTTCTCTGCACGCGCGCGTCCTCGTTCGGTTCCGCGCACAACTTGTGAGCCTTAATTCGAGCTGCTCCGTTTATTTTTACACACGAATAAGTATTCGCTTCTTAGTATTTCCTCTTCTCAACAAGTCCAAGGAAAACCGTTTTTTTCATTCTAGTGGAGTTTGTTTTTTTCTCGAGACACTCAATCAGTTCTTCATTTCAATTTTTCTTAATTTTTTATTCAGCATATTCCCATCGTAACGCAAGATACATATTTAAGTTTATTCTTTTAAATGACAGTATGTTGGTTTATTAACTAAAGATAAACCATTTTTTCTTTTTTTTTAAAAAATAAGCTCGGACGTATTGTTGCTGAAAATCAGTTACTAATCAGTTTGTTAATTTTGAGAAAGGATATTTAGCAGTCAGTTCGCACAACCCTGGACCTGCTGCACCTTTTGGATGTTTGTCCACTCTTCATGCATAAAGTGACATCAGTCCAGGGTTACTTTTAGCTCCCCTGAACACACACACTCTCGTACTCATGTTTTACAAGTTTACATATTCCACCAGGATTGCCCCAGCCACAGAATTTTCTGACGATTGTCCAGACACTTATTTATCCCTGCGATCAATATTGAGACCCGTAAAGTAAAATGCTTTGTTTTCAGCTGAATGATGGTACACAAAAAAGACACGTGACCATTGTAAAACACACAATTAAAGAAACCTGTTATTGAAGTTAATTGTTTTCCTAATAAAGAAATGTATACAGCAGGGCTCGTTTAAAATGACTTGTTTCTGTTTTCAATAAATGTATCAGGTCGATTACCTTCTATATGCATTTCCATTTATTTAGTAAGTCTACTAAATTAAGAAAGAAAAATCATTCATTCCTCAACAAAGATGCAATACAAACATGTATTACCTTGCTTATGCAAAATGAATTCTCGAGGTAGCAAAAGCTGCTATAATTAAACTATGTAATTAACCTGTGGATATGATGTCATTGTTTGTTTATGGAGATTACTTAAGCCTTTTTGTGAATTTGAGATTAAAAGTATATTCAAGGTCCAGCCTTATGGAAAGCCATATACCTGTTTTCCAACAAGGATGTGGAAGTGCAGAGAGCCAGTGAAGAACTGGGGAGATTTAATGGGGGCAGGGTGAGCACCCAAAATCCAGGGCATTGCACGTCTTTCTGCCAGATATTAATAGGGCGATTCATCATTTCAGAGGATGGGGTCTGGCAGCATCTGAAATGGCGTAGGTCCTTCCCGGCGAACAGGTAGCCCTGGACCACTTTCAGCTGATGGGTGTAGTCAGCCCTCACCCCCTCTGCAGCTTCACAACTAAAAATAGACAACCACAGACACAGCTTAACTAAGCGCTGAAAGCAAACAGAGGCAAGGAGAGAAAAGAACAAGCGCTGCTGCCTATAATAAGAAACCTTTATGGGAACATGAATTACATACAGCACATTGACTTATCTATATAATTCAGGGCTTTCTAATTATAGCGACCACACTATAGTTATGGCTTTTCTCATTTACATCTCATGACTATTAGGCTTACAGTGGTGAAGAACAGATATATTGTGTGAAAATACTGTTCTGGAGCAAAATATTGTTTCAGTTTCAACAAATCCCTGTCACATCTGTGTCTCAACTGTGTCTCAAGTCTATTGGGAATCAGTCAGCATACTGATGGATATATGAGCCCTAGAAGAATTTTTTATTCTATGTGTAAATATTAAAAAAACTTTATTTATTAACTGAAAGAAGTTTAAGTTTTCATTTATAAACAAATATATAGTTGGAATACTCTCTGTAGTGCTGTAAAATATTTAGCTTTTATCCCTCCATGCAAAAATGTATTTGCAATTAAAATTGGAGAATTCAGATAAATGTTTTTCTTTTTTATGCATTCATGATAATTTTCATCTCATTAAATTTGGTTTTGGTCATTAATTTTGGTCTTATGCTGCAGATACTGGGACAATTCTTGAAAATATAACATTAATGTACATTTTAGACAAATGGACATATTTTTTTCGATGACAGAGGACACAAGTAAAATTTACTCTTAAAGAATAAATATAACCGTAGTTACACCCAGTGCTGACAAGAAAATATACAGATGTAAAAAATATACTGAGAAAATATAAAGACCTGCAAGAAGGTAGCAAAGAGGTTATTTACACCCATTTGTATAAATGAGTAACTCATTCTAAGTCACTTTAGAGAAAAGTATGAGCTGAGGGAATGAACAAATGAATAAATTCTAACAACATGCCTCCAATATATAACTTTTGGTGCAAAAAAATCTGATGAATTTGTGAAAAACTGAGGGTCAGTGATTTGAAACAATGCATTGTTAATTATTTTGCAGGCACAGTTATTCAAGTAAACACAGTCTTTCAGAAGATGTTAGAACTAGAGTTTTAAAGAGAATCACACCCTAAAGGAGTTGTCTGGTGTCCAATATTATTACCAAGAACAGGCCTTGTGAAGAACTGTGTATGTCTTGCACTTGCAAGCAGCACAATGAAGTTAAAAAAGTGTGATTCATATACATTTAATGTTAAGTGGAAATAAGTCGTGTGATGAAATTTCATAGAATACATGAAGGTTGATTATATCCTTTGTAGAATGTTTATTCTTGGCTTTGGATTGCTTATAAACCTCACTCCTGTGTTTTATCAGTGTTTGTTTCAGTCCTTTTCATTTATAAATTGTCTTCTGTTTTATTTGTCCTCATGTTAAATATGCTTTTATACTTGAAGCTCTCTTTATGAAGAATAATGAGTGTTTTGCCATTAATTGCGCACACAGGTGTCTTTGTACTTCAGAAAATAATCAAACCTCAACAACAGTCTCCAGAGTCTACACAGAATGGTAAAAAAAAACATCCAGTGAGCAGCAGTTTTGGGGGCAGAAATGCCTTGTTGATGAGACAAGTCAGAGAAGAATAGCCAGTCTGGTGCAAGCCGACAGGACGGCTACAGTAACTCAAATAACCACTCTTTACAACAGTGCTGGGCAGAAAAGCATCTCAGAATGCACGGCACATTAACCCTGGAGTTGAATGGGTTACAACAGCAGATTCCACTCCTAATAGCAATAGTGGTGGTGTAATGGTGTAGGGGATGTTTTCTTAGCAGATATTGGACCCTATAATACTGATCGAGCATCGTTTGAATGCCACAGCCACAAATTAGCAACAGTTAATTTAACTGTGTAGTCAATCCTTGTTACCTCATGACTGTGGCTACTGGTTAATTATCACGAGACTCACTACGTCCAGCTAGCCCCCCCTGTCATTGTTGGTTTACTTCCCTGGGTAGGGGCAATAAGAAGAAGGAACCTAGCAAAGCACTATGTGTCTGCACAGAGAAATCGAACCAAGGATAACATCACATCTGAATTAAGGTGCTAGGCACCATGATTGCACCTCCTGTCATTTTTAGTTCCAGTCCTGGGCAGGGCAGTATGGATAGGAACTTAGCAAGTCATGGCAGATCTCTGGACACCTCCAAATGCCGAACTTTCTACCTGGTCACTGGGCAGATGTACCGGTAGAAGAACCCTTCCTAATAGGTGCACCGAACTTCCAAGAGCATGCCTATGACCCTTTCGTTAAGGCAGAGCCCTGTTACAACCCAGTTATTGGACAAGTCCCCCAGGAGGAGAAGCCTTGTTAATAGATGCACCCAACTCCCAAAAGCATGCTACATAGTGAAGCTATTCATCTTCTAATAGATATGTTCAGCGTGATAATGCAACATGTGACAAAGCACTAGTCATCTCAAACTGTGTCCATGAACATGAAGACGAGTTCAGTGAACCCATTCCCCAAATCTGAATCTAATAGAGCACATTTGTGATGTGGTAGAATGGCAGATTGGAAGCATGAATGTGCAGCTGACAAACCTGCACCAACTATGTGATGCAATTATATCAACATGGTCCAGAATCTCTAAGGAATGATTCCAGCAGCTTGTTGAATCCATGCCATGAAGAATTCAGGCTGTTCTGTGAGCAAAGGGGTGGTCCCCCGCAGTATTGGAATGGTGTTCCTAATAAAGTAGCTGGTGAGTATATTTTTGACCACACACAGAATAAAACACAAAAATATAACTGTGTTCAATCAAAATTAAGTACAATTATTAGACTCACCTGGAGTCTTACTCTGTAGCTGGTTTATATAATAAAACAACAGTGCCACAGGCGATAAGAGGTTGATACTGTTTCACATTTTTTTTATTTTCTTGTTCTTGAATTTTTATCTGAAGAACTAATGTTACTTGATAATGACTGCTATGCACTGCATTTTTAATTCAGTATTCCTTTATAGAATGTGCATTCAGTTAGGAGACATGGTGTAATACTCACTTTTAATATGATCATTTTGGAGCTGTGATCAGAGGAGACTGCCCTTTCAACACCATCACATCCAGGAGCTTAATCAGCACCATGGGCAGTAACCGAGCCTCATCTGTTCCTTCTATTGGACAACCAACTCATCTAATTGGATGAAACCTGATATAAAGTTTTGAAACGTAGGTAGTGATCTTGTGCAATTTATATCTTTATATCATAAACATCTGTGAACCAAATGATGAAAATTTCCCCATCCAGGGTGTATCCTGCCTCATGCCCTATGATTTCAGGATAGACTCTGGATTTCCATAACCCTGCATTGGACAAGTGATCACTAATAATGAAAAAATGAAACAATAACATTAAAAGGCAAACTAGAATAAATGATTTTATTCTGGATATTTTAAAACGTGTTGGTTCTATCATTATCACAAATAGTCTGTAGTTTGGTACTTTATTTAATTACAAGTGAAATAAAACTTCACCTGAAATTTCATTTAACTTCTGGCAAAATATTTTTTGTCCAGCAACCATTTATTTTCTATAAGATACATTGGTAATTTACATTCTCACAACAGAAATTCCCCCATAAGGGTATTTCAAGGAAAATATTAATCATTTTATGAGAGGAATGGGTGGACTCTTTACATTTTCATAAATCAGGGCCAGAGATCTTGATCTACTCCAAAATTAGATTGTCCTTAAGAGATTTGGGATATATTATTATTATTATTATTATTACACAGATTCAAACTGTTAGGATAAGTACTACAAGCGATTATAAAAGGGATATATTAAGAGATACAGTGAATTCTGGTTTGGGCCTTTGGTTAATCACAGCAGCCATTTTTGACTACAGTATTACCAGAGTTCTGCTACTAACCATGCCGCTACGCACACTTGTATCTTTGTGCCTATTACTCAGCTGAAACCAATTCAGAAAGTGGAGAGATTTTACTAGCAGGGATTTTTGATGTTTTTTTCATTATTCTGATTTAGTAAAAATGTTGGAGCCCTGCCAAGATACTGTGGAATGCTCTTGAAACAAGCAGAGAGAATTGCCATACTGAAACATATCAAAATTTCCTTTGTAATTCATCTAAATACCTAATTTTTGCTCAGAAAACTGTTAGTTTGTTTATTTACATGAAACTTTGCACAACTGGGGGAGCCACGTAACTGAGCCTAAGCATTCTCCACAATGGGGTGCTTTTGAGCTGAACAGAAGTAAACAAAATTGCAAATGTGCAAGCTACCTTTGAACATGGGCCACATGAAGCAAATCCAATTTCAAATATGTCTCTGAGGTGCCTTAGCTTTGCTCAGATAGCACTCCTTGTGCCAGGACTTCTTGACTTGGATAATACAATGGGAATTAATACAAACTGCTTTTTACATCAGGAACTCTGAAACCAGGAACTGAAATACTGGGATATAGATGTATAAACGAAAAAAGCCATTCTTGGGTTTTATGTGAAAAGCTGGGTGGTCTTTTCAAACCTAGGAGCAAATATTTGCTAAGGCGAGTGCTTCTTCCATAGCTTGGGATTGAGAATAAGAAATTCTTATTAGCTCTGGAGAAAGGAAGCACAAACAGTACATGGGCAGGACCAAGATGGATGCCGTATGGAGAAAAGCTGAAATATGAAAGACTGGAAAAGGGACTAATGGGTGCATGTTTCCCATTTTTTCCTCTTTTTTCTGCGGTGTATTTAAAATTCTACTACTTCTGGAGGAGACACTGCATACTGATGCATGGCTTAACTTGTGACCAGCTTTAGTCATAAACAAAGATGGTCCTGTAATCTTTGCTAAATTCAAAACTGTCAGTCCGAAAGTTGTTGATCAACTGAAATTGAAATACATCCAGTCCACAACAGTCTATTTAATGAGCTGTGTTTTACACATGATATGGTGTCATGTTACTTAATGTTTCACTTCTGCATTTCAGGTAGCACAAGAGAATGAATGAGTGGAGAAGAGGAAAGACAGTAATTTACAGTAGTATTAGTATTACAGTAAATATTAAAAATAATTTCACCTTACCATTTTTTAAAAACTGCACAAAATGCAACTAATTCTTTATATAAGCATCAGAAAATGGTCATGTAATCCTACCAGCTAAAAAAATATAGTAATATATATGTACCATTATTTACTCACTCGGTAATTTCAGTAATAGTTTTGATATGGCCATAAAAAAACAAGCTACAGTACTGTGCAAAAGTCCTAGGCACCTGTGGGAAAAATGCTATAAAGTGAAGATGGTTCCAAAAATATTGCCATGAATACTTATTAATCAATAAACCTTCTAAAAAGTGCAGTAGACAAAAAAAACCTCAATCAAACCAATATTTGGTGTGACCACCCTTTGCCTTTAAAACAGCATCAATTCTCTTATGCAAACTTGCATGCAGTTTAAGGTAGAGGTTGATAGGTTCTTCCAAACATTTTGAGGAACTGGCCACAGTTCTTCTGCAAACTGACTGTCTCTGCATGTACTCCCAGACTGACTCGATCATTTTGAGATCAGGGCTCTGTGGGGACCATACCATCTGTTGCTGAAGATAGTTCTGTATGACTGAGATTGGGTGTTTGAGATCATTCTGAGGTTGCAGAATGAATTGGGACCAATCAGAAACCTCCCTGATGGTAGATAAGAATCTACCTGTACTTCTCAACAGACATTGAAGTTACATGCCTAAGACTGTTGCACAGTACTGTATATTAAAAACAAACATGTTGTAAACCACCCCATCTATTGCAGTTCCAACCCACTTGCACTTTTTTTGTCCAACTACCTCTTATTCCTGTTCCGAGCAGCAGAAAATTGAAAAACAGACTAGACTGTCTGATTTTTTAGAGAAAGGAAGAGGGATGAAAAGCAAATAAAGCTAAACACAGAAATGTCCATATCTTGGACAGTCCGTAACTTTAATGTTCATCACAGACGGTGCACAGTATACTAAACTTCCAAGAATGTTGCTAGGGATTGCTTCTTCTAGCCTACCCCAAATATTCACAGCAAGCTCTGATATTACCATCCTCCAGCACTAACAAAAGAGGAACTTTAAATTCCAGCACATCCAGAAGGAATGTGAAACAGCTATGATGAACACCAGTTCCATCACTCTGACCATTTAAAATAATGATTGGCCTCCTTATAGGCTCCACTGAGAGATGTGAAACAGTTGTTGGAATATAATTTCTAGTTTTGCACAAGCAAAAATCCACAATTATCCCCATACTCCCCATGGTTGTAAAGCCTTAGGTGGCTATTTAACTGCCTGTAGCTAGAGTCAGTTTTGCACAGTCTGTTCTTCATGAAAATGTTTTCAACGCAAAAAAACACACACACACAGCCTGCAAGATTAATGAAGAGTGTTATTTATACTGCATGTCACCTGCTGTCAAGTTATCTCATCGCATTGGCTAAGCAGAGACTATACAACTGGTTCTTGACTTTCAACAGGGTAAATCAAAAATCAGCTTATACTACACTAGCAGAGTTACCTGACACTACCCAGATCAAAAAGGTGTAGGGGTGGAAAGGTCAAAAGTAAACATGTTATATATCACCAAACTGTTTTACAATTAAAGTGGTTGTACTTAGTACGTAAGTATTGGTAGTACTGTTGGACAGGTGAACATCACAAAGAGCGACACATGCTAGTTGTAGTCAAGTGGGAAGGAAAAAACAAAATATATGTCAACAAACAATAGTAAGCCTTACATCGCTGTGTGCAGCGCTCTATGTGTGTAGCAAGAAAATTTGTCAGTATCTTTACTTGCATTACTGCGTGCTGCATGTGATGTCACTATTCCTGCTTCTCCAAGCCTTGTCAGAGAAATATTTTTTTTCAAAATAGTAATTAGCCTTTTTTAGAACTTACTTAAGTTGACTATGCAAAAGTCTCACTTAAGGTGAGAAGTACCTGTGTGCGAAATTTCAAGTGTGTGGCTTGAAGAAAAAAGCTGTATATAGAGAACAAAAAGACAGTTAGAAAAACAGAGATTGAGGTTTATAGATACAGAGATGCAATATATATAATATTTGCAAAAAAAAAGCATGTATAAACAATTAACATGCACGAATGCCGCATTGTATAATAAGGATGTGTAATATTTTCACTAATTCAGCACATTATGCATGCTAGAACAATACTAATACATAGAATATAACGATAATACAAACGTACTGTACGTTTCTATTTTTTTCTCTTGTACTATTATTTTCACTTTCATTTCTAAACCTGTTTTCTTTCACTTTTTCTTATCTGCACCACCAGAACACTCATTTTTTAACCTGCTGGCCACTGTAAAAAGTAACTTGAATACAATTACAAATGAAATGTTTTGTAAGCTCCAGATACAAAAACCCTGACTGACATCCAAATGGTCATTAAAGAGCAGACCGAGTGGTTATCATTAGACATTACAACCAAACGTCACAACTCAAAATTAATATAAGGTTGATGGGACAACCATCATAAATCCAGGTTATTGTAAGTCACATATGTATGTTGTATCTCGAACATTGTCTGGACTGCTTCAGTTTTAGCTACTGTGGTTTGGCTCCTCAACTTGTCAGGAGCACCACAGGTTGCCGGTTGTTGAATCCTTTACATCTTCACAGGATGACAGTAGGTGATCACCAGACTTGGGGACCAGAATACACTGGCAGTCCACCCAGGACAGCTGAACAGCACCAACAGGTCAACACACTAAAATACACATATCTCCTGTCCATACCCCTGTCACCACTGTAGTCACTGAAGACCTCCCATTTATGATCCCTCAGAACTGCTGAATCCTGCCCAGCATGCAAGAAGAGTCTCAAAACACATCTCTTTGGATCTCCTTTTCTCCTGCTTTCCTAACAACTTCATGAACTGAATCCTCCTTGATGATCTCTGTATTTAGTCTGGCTTAGTTCAATAGGATTCCACTTGTGAAATGTGCGCCAGCAAAAAAACAATAGTCACATGTCTATGTGTAAAGGTCTTTGTGTATGAAGTGCACTTCTGTTTGCTCTGAGTTTTATGACACTTTGGAAAAAAAATGAATCATGGACTGCTAAATGAATAAATATATGTATCACACCGTGGTAAAATATACATGATATGGGAAGAGTTCTGGGTATTTGGGATCAAAGCGAATGTGACAAAGAGGTCTTCAAACATATCCCTCACGAAAAACATACTAAAACAGAATAAATTTGCACAATATTATACATTCAGAAAAATTTTGTTGTTTTTTTTTTAATAATAATGAGTGTACTACTGTTTTACTATTTTCTACATTCTGTATACAGCCCTTGTACTGTATCTAATGCGGCAGTAAGGAGGATATTCCAAAACTATGTACACATATACACATGAATCACAGGGATCGGGGTTAACAGCTTTTCTCTTCTTGCTCTGTGGAGCCACTCACAGGTGTTAATGTTGCTTTAAACAATTTGGTATTCATACACAAGCTAAACAGAAGCACAGGTCAGCGACTGGACTGTGACCAACTATAGAAATCTTCTTTCTGGTACATGTTGAATTGAGCCAAAACTGTGGCTTGTGAATCCAACCCTCAGGAGTGACATGAAAATAATGTCAAAATGTAATATCATTGCTTCAGCAAGAGGCACTGAGGTAGAAATACTTAAATGAGTGTGAAACGGGTTCCCACATCTACAGACAGCTGTGTCAGTTTTTGGAAGAGAGCAGTTCCCTGGAAGTGCTCCAGGTTTTGTGACTTGAGCTAAATGTGTGGGAAGGGGAGGCTCCCAAAGAAACAGAGGATTACAAGAGGGAATTCCTAGTTAATTACAACCCCAGGTATTAATGCAGGTTCAGTCAAAAATCTCATTATGTATGCAATTTGTCATGATTAAATGCAACCTTTTAAAAGTGCTTTAATTTAAAAAGCCAGATTAATCTAAATGTTTAATCCCGACCCTAATTCGTTGGAGGTGAGTTTTTATAACATTCTAACATTTAACTGCACAACTATGGCAGCACTGTTAAATATTTTGTATATTAAATACAGATTAGTTTAGATGAAACATTTTTATGGAAATAAAATGTAATGGCATGAGAAGTGTAATAAACAGTGTTATGGCTTAAGTACAAAGTGGACTTCATCAGTCTCTAGGTGTCTTAATTAATGAAGCATTTAATAATTTCTATAAAATCAACTCAATAATTTATGATTGCATAGAGTCCATCATGACAAAATTACATGTTTTGAAAAAGAATCCATTCATTACACTTATAAATGGTCAGTGTGTGAAAGCAAGATCATTTTAACAGTGGTAAAAAAAAACGTGCAGCTAAAATATTCATATAAGTCTTTATATTAATTAAACTACAAATATTACTCCAGAAACAGTTCAGAAAAGTAAATATAACACTCCTCTACAAAGTTATTTTAGTAATACATAATAGAGTTAAACTGCTAAAAATGCACACAAGCACGAGCATAATAGTGGCCCAGTGCATATTGTTGCTTATAAGGTTTCTTATAAATGAGACCCTAAAAAATAAAACTCAAATTTGTTTTATATCTTTTGAATGAGGGTGGGCTTTGACATAATTTAAAATGGACAGCACAAGGTTTTAGGGGTAAATTACGGGGAATAGCTATTGATTTAATTACTTTGGTTTTTGCTCCCTCTGCTGGCTACGAAAACGTTTTTAAGGTCAAGAACACGCCAAACATCCCGTTGTTCGTCAACATCACTATTACATACATGTTCACTCCAAACAATGCTATTATCACCCAGACAGAAAAGAACAGTATTACAATAATTTGTTTGTAAAGTAATGAACAGGAAAATCAGTTCCTGTTAAATATAGGCAAGCTCAACATTTATATTTATGTTGCATTGCCGAGTTAAACATTAAAATTTTACATTCAGGTATATAATTTTGAACTGAGCTACTGAGCACAACACACACACACACACGCACAGACACACACACAAACACACACAGCATAAAGGTGCAGTCAAGACTATGGATTCAAGCCCGAATTGAACTTACAGTGTTTTATCCAGAGATACAGCTGGGTATTTTTTTGCCCTCTGGAGCAATTTACTGTAAATACTTTTCTTAAGGGTACAACAGCAGGAGGACAGAGTCAAACTTATGTCCACCAAGTCCAGCAGTGGCAGTTCAAACTACTGCACCACCTACTGTTATCCTTATCAGAGCTCAGTTTCAGGTATTAAACATAAGTTGCTATTAGTGTTTATTGTTTATGGAAGTCTGTGATGGACTGGACTCCCATCCAAGGTGTAGTTTCATAACTTAGTGCCCAGTGATTCTGAGAGAGGGTCTGGACCGGTATGACCCCGACCAGGGTAAACAGTTTGTGATACTGAATGGATGCTTATGGAAACATGAATAAATCAAACATCCAGTAATGCCAACTACTGTTCATATACCCCAGGAGTTCTTCAGCAAGTTGGCAAAGTCCTGGTCATTACTTATTCCCATGCTCAGGCCCTCATAGTAGTCTTCAAACTCACAGAAGGAGATCATTGAGGGGTCTGAGCAGACATGATGCAGGGACTCAATGAGCCCCCCTCTGAGCTCCTCTTCTGTGGCCTCACCTGCATCAGAGGTGTCAACTCATCGTTTTCATCAACCAACCATGACAAAGTATAATTACTGAATAAAAACACAAATGAGCTGAAATTACTGAATAAAAACACAAATGAGCTGAAAATGCAGTTCCTTACTTGAAACTATTTTGAGATGACCTCTTGTACCGAAGAATTTCTCAATGTCTGTAATGGACACCGTGCCCGACTTGGTGGGATCAAGCTTCATGTAAGCCTAGGGAGCATCAAATCACCAATGTCCTTCAGCAGGTTTACTTTAACAAAAAGTTACTGAACACAATATGGAGGAAAATGGAGCAAAATTCTCATTAATGTTTCATCACTAAAACAGAATCTACAAACCCCATTTCCAGAAAAGTTGGGACATTTTGTAAAATGCAGTAAAAACAAGAATCCGTGATTTGTTAATTCTCTTGAAGCTTTATTTAACTGACAAAAGTACAAAGAAAAGATTTCCAATGTTTTCACTGACCAACCTAATTGTATTTTGTAAATATAAACAAATTTAGAATTTGATGCCTGCAACACACTGAAAAAATGTTGAGACAGAGGCATGTTTACCACTGTTACATATCACCTTTCCTTTTAATTACACTTTTTGGGAACTGAAGTGGAATTTATGCCCATTCTTGCTTGATAAAAGACTTCAGCTGCTCAACAGTCCATGTTTGCCATTGTCTGATTTTCCTCTTCATGATGTGCCATACATTTTCCATAGGAGACAGATCTGGACTGCAGGCCGGCCAGTCAAGCACACACACTCTGTGTCTATGAAGCCACGCTGTTGTGGCACGTGAAGAATGTGGCCTGGCATTGTTTTGCTGAAATAACCATGGACTTCCTGAGAAAAGACGTTGCCTTGATGGCAGCATATGTTTCTCTAAAATTCCAGTACATGCCTCCACATCAATGGTACCTTCGCGCATATGCAAGTCACCCATGACATGGGCACTGATGCACCCCCATACCATGATACCATGACAGATGTTGGCTTTTGCATCTTTTGCTGATAACAGTCTGGACGGTCCCTTTCGTCTTTGGCACGGAGAACTCGATATCAGTTTTTCCCAAAAACAAGCTGAAACGTCGACTCATCTGACCACAGCACACATTTCTACTGTCTTTTGGACCATCTGAGATGAGCTCGAAACTCAGCAGCATTTCTGTATAGAATTAATGTATGGCTTTCTCCTTGCGTAAAAGATTTTCAGGTTGCATTTCTTGATGCAAGGACGTACTGTGTGAAGTGACAATGGTTTTCTGAGGTACTCCTGAGCCCATGTGGCTATATTTATCACAGTAGTATGACGGTTTCTCATGCAATGTAGTCTGCCATCAAAAGTCATGCACATTCAACAGTGGTTTCCAGCCTTGCCTGACACGGACTGAGATTTCTCCGGATTCCCTGAAACTTTTCACAATATTATGTACAGCAGATGGTGAAAGACCTAAATTCTTTGCAATCTTGGATTGATAAATGTTTCTTTTGAGCTGTTTGATAATTCTCTCACAAAGTTTGGCACAAAGTGGAGAGCCAGGACCCATCTTTGCTTGTAAAGACTTTTTTTGACTGTGTTGCAGACATCAAATTCAAAATTTGTTTTATATTTACAAAATACAATCAAGTTGGTCAGCCAAAACATTAAAATTCATTTCTTTGTACTTTTGTCAGTTAAATAAAGGTTCGAGAGAATTAACAAATCACAGATTCTTGTTTTTATTGCTTTTTACAAAATGTCCTAACTTTTCCGGAAATGGGGTTTGTACAACAGATACTATTAAAAACACTGAAATAAACTTATCATTCATCATAGTCTGGTCATCAAGAATATGCTAAAAACACATGCACTGTGAATGTCTGGCATCCCATCCCCAGTGTACCCTGTTTAACCCTCCATCCCATGCTTCCAGGATACGCTTCAAAGCACGACAGACCCAACTTGAACATGCAGTTAATGCTAGTGAATATGTAGAGTGATAAGATGTGTGTATATTCAAAATATTCAAATCAAAAACAGAATATGGATACAAAACTACATTCAGGACCTGAAAAAAAAAACATTATGAAAGCCATTCTCAAACCTCGTACCTTCAGAACAAAGGCTTTCCGGTACTCATTCATCTCCCCGAAGGCACCTCGCATGAACTCGCCATAATCCACTCGGCCATCGCCATCACAGTCCAGAACATGCCACATGCTGTCAAAGTCCTAACAAAAAGACCAGTCAGTAACAAAAAAACTTTCCTCATCTGGAAAACCTGTCCCAACCTTCAGAAGTCAAGGAAGATAACATATCACATAGGTCACTTCTAAAGAAAAACAAATTGTACTATTTTTACATTACTATGCAACATAAGGATATATTACAGTGGTGCTAGAAAGTTTGTGACAGAATCCAACCATAAAAAAATTGGGGTCTCTTTATTTTTATGACTTAGATGAAGATCTGATCACATTTTAGGTCAAATTTATGTAGAAATTAAGAAAATTCAAAACTTTCTAGCCCCACTGTATTTGTTTATGATGTAGTTAGGAGTCAGTACACTTGCTCACTAAGTCAGGTAACACCAATGGCCAGAAGCTGTTAAGAACCTCCACTAAATGTAAACAGGCTGAGCTGGGAGAACCTATTCAGACCTATATGTATATATAAAATATCAGTATATTGTTATCTATTATACATATTATAGTTGATAAAAAGGTTGAAGAAACTCCTTTGACAACCTACAATCATATGGACCTACACCCTGGTATTCAAGCTCCCGGTTTCCGAGTTGCCAAACGAACCAGTGGTACATATTGAAGTCCAGCATATCTGAGTGAAGCCGATGTCCATCAGTGAAATATTCTAAATTTGTGCAAGTACTGCACCTGGAATCCGTGTTCCTAGTCTTCTCCTCATGTAGCCTGTGTTCAACTTTGCGGTTTCGTGATTTTGTTCATTTCTGTTCAATTGGTAAGTACGTCAGTACCAGTTCATTACAGTAACAACCCATTACAATAGGTACATTTTATAGTTTTTTTCTGTTTCATGTTTTCATTTCTCCATTTTTAATATAATTTTGACTATTAAATATTTGTTGCTATTATTTCTTAGAAAGGAAGAAAATCTAATGTATGATACTAAATAAAAAAGTAACCGCATATAAAAACACACCACTTGGCTCACACCAAGGATCACGCCAAGTAAAGTCATTTAGATCACAAATTCTGACCATTCTGACAGTAACTGGACATCCAGATCCTGTCAGCAGGCTTTATATACTAAGAGAAACATATTACTCAAAAACAGAGAGGTGAGCTGTACATGTAAAGTGGCTGGTAATTGTATTTTACAAAGCTTTTGGCATTTCTCTCATTTTGTGTTTGGGTAAAAACTGAAAACTCCTAATAAATAGCTAAGCACATCCTTGGTTCCCTCCAACAAGAGTGTTTCCACACAAACTCTGATATTAAGCACAAATAGAATTTAAAACAGGATGTGGCCAAACTGGCTGCCTGATGCTCTAGGGATTAGCCAAGAAGCAATGATTGCTTTGTACAAATCCCTCCCCTTTTTACCTTTTGAGAGAGGTCAAGGTGGTGCTCTTCCAGTGCCCGAAGGACCTCAGCCTTCCCCAGGGTACCACTGTCAGACTCATCAGCATTCCTGAGGAGACGTCCCAGTCTGGTGATTGTGCGGACAGCCCTCTTTCTCAGCTGCTGCTGCAGTGTTGCTGAAGGACACATACCCACACACACACAGAACATGCAGACTTATGAAACTACAGTCCTCTGTGCCATTCATAAGTCAATGTGACCCAAATATAGAGATAATAGAATAATCATAGGCTATCATAGGCTCTCTATTATTGGTGTTTACTAAAGCAGTATTAAGCCCAAGTACTGCTCACCTTGAATCGCCAATAAGATGTTCTTGTCATCAAGTTCCTCCTTGGAAAGACCCAGTTTAATGTCTTCCAAAGAGCTGTTGGAAAATTGCAGAATTATAAGTTACTGGCAACTAATACAGTAAAAATCTCAAACAACTAAAGGGTTCTGTTCACTGTAATGATTCATAAAATTGAATAAAGAAATGTGAAATGCTTGATACTTGACAACAAAGTCCTAGGTCTACAAAACACATTAAAAAAAAGCTTTGCGCTATCCGTACAATTCTGCCCATTGTTTAACAATCAGCTTACAGTTGATACAAGCTGTCATTTTACACTGTTTACAGAAATATTGCCTTTTTAAGGAGAACATCTATAAAAAGGCAAATAACACAGCCATACAGTAGGGATCCCTTTGCCAGCTCATCTACGCCTGTGATTCGGATCCACAGCAGGGGTGTTCGCTTCATACTCTCAGGTAAGTTGTTCTCATATGTAGAGAAGGACAGGCTTGCACCCTGTTATATTGTGAAAAGGCAGTCAACAGAAAAACTATAAGCTCAGGTTTTCATATTATTAAATTCAGTTCAGTTCAATTTATTTTTATAGAGGGCTTCTTCTCACGGTGACCCAGAGTGGTGAACAACAAATTAAAACAACAAAACAGACATAACAGTTAAAAGATGACACGAATATATAGTATTAATGGGCTGGATTAAAGATGTGCAAGTAACATATGGATAGGAGAGCATGGGAGTCAAAAGTAGTTAGCAATTGTACTATAGGTTGTATTAATGCATAATAAGTTTCTGCAACTGTACCTCACTAATACAAGAGGAAACTGAATTTACTTCATAAGCATGTCTTCTGCATACTGTGCATATTGCATCACCATTTTTGCACAGCAGCCATTTCAATAAAAAACTCACCACATAGAAATCATGGATGTCGTACTGCAAGCCAGCCCTCCTTCCACACTGGTGGATGTAGCATCCCTTTGGAAGGAAGGGAAGTGCATTTGCTCTGTAAAGAAAAAAAACAACACAACTATCTCATATTAGTTTGGACAAATTACTGGATATGAGTAGGCAACATCACTGACTATAGTTACACCCAACCTTACCTGTTTTTGCCAAAGTGGCGATATTCATAAACAGTTAACGTTTTATCATAAGTAAAGAAAAATCCTATCAATTCCCTGCATGCATCACGTCCGTTCCTATAACAAAAAAAAAAACAAGTTTATCATAGGCTTAGCTTGAAAGTAACTGCATAATGGATGATATGATTGGATAATAATGTTTAATATTTAATATAACTTCAAACATGCATTTTACAGTCCACACACTCCAGGTAAACATGGGGAATCTTCTGCTTCCCTGCCAACACAGAGTACTAAATTTTATTTTAGCACAAAATTAATGCTACTGATACCTTGATAATATTCTGGCATCAAAACGCAGCTTGTTAGACAGCAAATTCTCAGTTAAAGATGAGCTGGTTTTCACTCTGAGGAATAAAAAAGCTTCCAAATGAATGCAGTATCTACAATGTCTGAGGATAATACAGTGTGGAATATATTCCCATTTCTCACAAATGTCATGTAGCATCAACACTCACTTTGTCTCATGCAGTGTTCTTTTTTTGAAACGCAGCGGTACTGATCCAATGGCAGGAAATGAGTTTTGCTCCACAAGAGACGAGTCCTGATCAGGGTCACTTATGACAGCCCTAAACGGTTGAAACATAAATTAGATAAACAGAGGTTCAGATTAAGCCAACTGACTATGAATCTTTGCTAACAAATGCTTTCATTTCTTTATGCAAAATAAAATTTCATGGCACAGTACTTACCGGGACAACTGGTCTACCATGACCTGATGCACAACAGCTTGTTTTCTTTTTTCCATAGCAACTTCTTCCTAAAAAAGCACAGTCAGGTTTTACAGAAGAACCACGTCTGTTGGTACCAGTGTGACAGCCATGTTTCATAGCCATTACTGTGAATTGACTGACCACCACAGCCATTTAGATGCACTGTCTCCTCAAGTTGTGACCCGATGTCTCCTTATAGATCAATTATAAACCAATAGAAGCTACATAATATAGTCATTCACAAAACTTTAAAGAAATAACAAACAGAAAATAGTCTTTAAGAATAGTTAACACTTCCATTCATAATTATCAGTTACTTGTCCCCTGGTGGTCTAGAGCCTAGAAGTATAGGGCATGAGGCTTTGTACATCCTCTACAGGGAGCCACTGCATTGTAGTGTAACCACACATATCTTATTATTTTTAGGCAACTTCAAACTACATAAAAATTACAATTCATTTAAAATAAAAAATGTGCCCTCAGCACAACCTCATACTCAATACCCACTGCTGACCAATTCACCACATAAACACGTTAAATCTCAGCAAATGGCCACATTTAACTGCCTTTATAATTTGACATAAAAATGAATGCAATCTTAAAAATGCAGATACAGATATAGCTATAATATACACACACACACACACACACACACACACACACATATATCATTTTGTTTTTCTTACTTTTGATCTGCATTAAAACTAATTTAGAATGACTGAAAATTTAAAAAAAGACATCCTGTCACCACAAGCTCTTGTTCAATGCCATTTGTTGAACATTCATTATCTTTTTGTTGATAACCAACACTGACAAACACTAGACAGGACCTGTAAAAGCTGTGGGAAAAAAATCAAGCAGACCACACATTCCTATTCATTTTGGGTGTGCTTTACTGCCAGCTAATGCACAACGGGTTCATAAACTCACTCCACCACAGACAAAAAATCAGATTTTTTTGGAGACAGGTAAGTGAAGACAATTTCACTAAAAATAAATTTTCACATCTTCATAAAACATCAAAATTTGTAACTCAAATGTCATAGGAAAAAAAACAAGGAGTTGGTGTACGAAAAGGATAACATAACCCAGAGTCCTCTACTCAGTTTTAACTGCAGTTCATTACATTTTACAGGAAAGATAAGAAGCCATATGTGGTCAATGCAGAAGGCTCCTGTCTCCACACTTACGGCCTCAATCTTCCTCATGCTGTGTGGTGTAGTGCAGGAATTGACCACGTGGCATCGATTTAGGTGGGCATTCGCATCCTCTCTAGTCCAACCATCCTTGTCCGTAGCACACTGTGAGGACACAAAGGAGACTGTATGAGAACAGTCTGACAGCTGTATGAGGATCATGTGAGGACCACAGGAGGATTGTAGTAAGAGGCTATGATCCAATTCTTGGTAAATTAAAAACATTTAAATTTACATTATTGCATGTGACAGATGATTTTTTTCCAAAGCAAAGTACAATTCACACGTAAACAAAAGTTAATTTCACCTAAGCACAACTTGCTTGATCCTACAATTTTTGTTGGCATTTTACCTATAAAAGTTATATAGGAATAGCAGACTTACATAAATATAGCAGATGATGGACAAATCTACAAATCTGTCCAGTGACAGGGGAAACAATGGGAGGCAATGGCAGAGCCAAGGGAAGTAGTACAGATGCTGCATCACAATCTATCCAGTTCCTGGTCCAGGCTATGATTATATCTTGTTTGTACTACTGCAACTCTCTCCTGTCTGGTCTTCCAGTCTCTGCCATTAAGTCCCAGTCAAAGTCCTGATCTCAATCTCACGAAGAATCTGTGGCACTATCTGATCATTGCAATCCACAAGCATCATCCTGTCAACGTGAACACTCTGCAGCAAATCTGCCTGAGAAGAATGTTCCAAAATCACTGGCCAACAGTACACAAAAGCTGATAAATGCTTATATCAAAAGATTTAAAGTTATTATTGCAGAAGAATGTGGCTCTACCAAGTACTACTACTACTACTACTACTACCACTAATAATAATAATAATAATTTAAAAATTAATGAAAATATATAACAAAAAATGGCATCACCTTAAAGTAATCAATTCTAAACTTCACTGATTTGAAATAAAATATCACAGAAAATGGCATTTCAATGTGCCATTTGTGGTTCTGAAAAAAGAAAGAAATAGTGAAAAGTCTGAAAACTTTTGCAAGGCACTGAATAAAAATGTAACTATAAATACATAAGGACTATGAAAGTTGCTTAGTGTGGGTGGTTCCAATATTTGGAAAACATCAGGAACATCTGGCTTGTGTGGGTACAGACTGGATTGCAGCTTGGTTGGTTTGCTCAAAGGAGAAAATTATATGATAGGAATGTGGATAACAAACAAAGCTGGCATAATAGCCATGCAAACCGCACTCAAAAAAGACTCCTGTAATAGCAGAATAGGACTTGATGATTAATAAAAGTGTTAATAAAGTCTTTCGAATAAAGATTTGCCTTAGTATTCTATTTAACTTGAAGCGTCCTTTTTGGCATGAATGAGCACATACCCCCTTTGTTGGTTTGACAGCCGACTCCGCAGATTTCGTCCCCACTTCGCTCACCATGGCCCGCTGAGTGTGCTGCCTCCAGCTGTCCTTCAGCTCCAATTTATATTGTTCATACTCCACCTTGTACCTCTCAGAGGGAGGAGCCAGGCTCTCAGGGACCACCCACTCATCTTCCTGGGGGGTGGGTTAGCATACACGCTGAAAAATTTTGCTTTAGTACTGCAAGAATCATTTTAGTTTACTAGACATCAAAATTCAGAAGCTATACATCTACAGATAAATTTTGAGAACAAAAAATGAAATCTAGATCATGATGTAGAGGCAAAGGGTAGCAGAGTGGTTAATAATACAGACTTCCCACTCAAAGGTTTCTGAATCACTTCCCAGCCAAGGTCCTGTGGTGTTATTCTAGAGGAATTTCTTATACACTGTGCAAAAATTTCTTCAGGATAAAAGCACTGTCTAAGGACCAAGACTATAATTATTAATATTAAGGTGATTGTCAAAGCACTCACTTTCTATTACCATTTTGTGTTGGTCCATTTAAAGTGTTTAAATGCTGGCATGATGCTGTGCATATCTAAAGGGCAAGCAAGTATTGTAAAATAGTACCTTTTGATTTCTTTTTTTTTTTTTACCTTTTTAGATGTTGACAATCTTGATAATGGTCCCCTTGCTGTCTGTTGAAGTGCACAAAGGTATGAAAAGGAAAATTAGAAAAAAAGCTATTAGCATTACACAGTTCTCCAAAACATATTCAAATCAACCATGTTTCTACCCAAAATAAAAAGACTACTGAACATCGTAATACAGAAGACAACTGACACAGATGGCTTTAAATACAGAATTTATTAAATTATAAATAAAAGTTTAAAGATATTGTCAAACCATCCATCCATCCATCCATCATGCTTAACTACTTTAGCCCTGACACTAACACACACTTTAATAGGGATCTTGCACCCAAACCAAAAACCAAAAAAAGAGCTTGAAGATGGCACTGGTGGAGAATTTTGGTTATCTAAAAAAGATTAGTGTAGTACAAGATACTGAATTTGCAAAACATGCCCAAAAATACAGGCTATTGAAGGTTCAAATAAGCTTAATCTGCCTCAGCATCTCCACGGTCACCATCTACTCCTCTATACATAAGTTAAGGGGAAAAAATAAACTAGATAGTGTTACATTAGTTTTGCTACGTTAGGGCTCACCCTGGCTGCAGTGGCTTTAACCTGACTTTTGTTTTCATTCAAGTTCATTCTGTGGCGATACATCACTTATAAACATTTTTCCTGTAGCTGCTGCACACCACCAGTCCAACCACTGGCTCTGGGGAGTAAATTCACTTTTTACTGACTACAAATGACCAAGCGCTAAGTGAGGAGAAGGACAAGCCCAGACTCTGACCTCTGGATAATTCCATTTACCTGCTATAAATTACTGCCAAATGCTACACTATTAAAATTAATGGGCGGTTGATGATGAGAACCTATTGGTTAATTTGCTGTGCTATAAATATGCTATAATGATTAAATCTGTTGTAAAATTTCTGACACGGATTAGATTATTTATCTTGCTTGTTAAATCACTTTTAGCCTGAACCTACCTCTGATTCTGCTGTAAATGAGGGTCCATGAACAGTTGTATTTTTTATTTAAAAGGTAGATACAGATTTTGGTTTCTAAAGGCAGTCACACAATTCTTAAAAGTGCTTACTTTTCAACGTCATATTTATGTTTCACAAAGTCAAGTTTGCACAGGATTAAAAGAATGTCATCATCATCATCAGCAAAATTCATTTATCCTATATCTGTGCCTTTCTCCTTCGAAAGGGTCTCATTACCTAAAAAATTCCTGAAACAAAAATCATGCCATCAAAATCTCATACCAGGACATCCCTACTTGCATATGTATGAAAATGAATGCAATTTACTGGTTACAGACTGCAAATGTTAACACTGCACTTGCAAACAAGGCCTTGTCAATGGAGGTCACAGAATCGGCTACACTCATGTTAAGCTCAGCTTATGCTCTAGATATACTTTTACCATGCAGACTAGACCATGTAAACTACATAAGACTAGAGCAGCTTGCAACTGAAAAGACCACTGACCTGTGAATGTTGTGTGGAGAGCATAGTACCCCAGCTCATTGTGGACGAGGAATCTGGAGGACCAAATCGCACAGGTCTTTCACTCGCAGGGATGTACGTGACATCCTGGTCAGACAGCAGAAATGGACACAGCAAATGTCCTGGAGTATTTTACACAGACATTGTTTACACTGTCCAAAGGTAAAGACTGGCTGTATTTTATTCGAACACCCTCACACACAAACACAAAAATGGCTTGATTTCAAGCAAAGAAAACTGCATATTCACCCAAAAAACAAAAGAAACCATTGCTGCAAGGTATTTACCTCTTCATCCGAATCCAACAGTTCACCTAGAATTAGGGCAGGAACTCTGCAAAAAGAACAGTGGGCAACTGTCATCATCTGCAAGATTAAACATCAATATATAGGTAATTGTTAAAAGGGTCACACATAATGCGGAGATGAAGTTTCAATTTACCTGTGTATACTGTGATCTTATAGAGTTACACAGATTTAAGAACAAAACTGTAAATGCTTGATGTTTTAGCTTTAAGATCCTTATATACACAAGAAAAGACATTGATTTTCCAGTGTCAGTATCCAACGGTTAAACTAACAGATTACAGTTAAGACTTTGCACTGGCAGCAATGTATTCTAAAATAATACTTCTCACCAGTTACACAATTGTATATTTAGTCCTGCTGCTATTTCCACTTTTGGGCTCACGTTGCTTATATATGCACGTATAAATAATTACACTATTTTTTTCTTCAAACTTTGTTACTGCAATGTAGTTCTACTATGTTAAATGAGCTGGATGAGCATCCCTCATGTTAAATTCGTTGCATGTGCAAACACACTTGGCTAGTAAACTTATCTCATGTTGAGATGTCAGTACAGTTAAAGAATGAAGTACGGTGATATTCACTATCGACAATTTAAACGCGAGTTAATACAAATTTGCACGGGAATCTGAAGGTTTTGGTTTCGAATCCCACTGCTGTTTTACCTTCGGTCCAAGTACTTAGTCTTAACTGACAGTTAGAACTATACAAACTGGTACACTGTCATAAAACAGTCTAAAGTTTGGTAGTCTAAAATCATGATTCACCTTGAATTATTTGTCACAAACTTACTCTTTTGGGCGAGGACGACTAACTCCTGGTCCACCTCTGCGACCCTGTATTAAATAAAAAACGTCATGTTTGTAAACAGAATGAGAGTGGACGTTCGACCCTCGTGTTCGGAACCTTGCCAGTGACCCATTACCCGGTCCGGGGCTATTCCTCCTCCTCTCGAAGCCACGGGTGCTTTTTTAATATGCCAATCCATGTCGGACATTAATACGATCAACAAGCGAGTTCTTTGAAAACCAGTTTTTTTGAGGGCCGTGGCTCCACCCCGCGGACGGTCGCTATGGTTACATAGACAAACCGAATGTGGTGCCCACGTGGGGCCGCTGCGCTTATAGAAAGAGAACAACGGACTGTACAAACAAAACGTAATGCTTAACATATATAAACAAGATACAGAAACAAAGGGGTACGTTAATACTGTAATAAGAATTCGGATTTTAAGAATTCGCTTATGCATTTACCTATTAGGGGTAAGAGAAGTAAGCGTTTCAACGTGATCAAATACTGGTAAGTATGATAAAAACGGAGAGAAATTAATCACAGCTTGTATACAAACTACACTTTTTCCATAATACCATGGCCACATTATTTTACTGCCGATTCAAATGGCATACAGCATATGCATCATATTCATACCTTCACCATCGTATTTGCAATTTATTGTTAACGATTTATTAAGCTTCATTTCTTTAGTGATCTCAGAAACAACGTTTAAATATTTAAGGCATCTGGTTTGTATTAGTATGGCTTAAAAATTATATTGGCCTAATAAATATGAAAAAGATATCGTATATTACCATATTTTCAGCAGCAGATTTTACATGTTGCAAAAAATAACATAAGCACAGAATACTATATTTATGATTAATAGCTGTTACTTAAGAGTTTACTTTAACAAGCAAAACTGAGTTCAATAAAAAACACTTGCAGATTTTAAAGTTTATTCTCAATAAGGCATTGAGCATTCATTTCATCATCCTATAAAAGCATAAAAGTCCACAAAGCTGTTTTGAATAAATACATGATGCAGCAGGACAGGCATTACATAAACAACATTTAGAAGGACCTGAATTTTGATTTAAATAGATGGATACAGATCATAATGTGTTTCTGTGCACCCCTCCCCAACCTACTTCCCACTATCTGTATGTCAGGCAAAACCCCTCACTGAAGTCATGACGTGCTGTAGAACAGTGCATTCATGGTTCTGGGTTTTTTCCATATAGTTAAGGCATTAGACTTAAGTACAACACACAGAAAGGTCTCCAAGTTTAAAAACTTGCATTCAATTAATATTTATCATTTTTTATAGATAATAGATATGGTGCTACCTATCATCTCAATCTATTGCTAGTGATAACTGCATGCAAGACATTTTCTAAAACATACACAAGAGACTCAAACATTTTATTCACATTCTTGCAATAAAGTTTGCAAGTGTTAAAGTACTTAACACTTAACACAAGGAAATTTGCCATTTCATAATGGCTGTACACACATTTCAATAAAGCTTTTCAACTGGGATTCTAAAACTGGCTTTCAATAGTGCTTAGGGAAATAATACAATTGTATCTTAAAGATACACACATTTCCACTGAAACGTCATTTTTACCAACATTTGCAATCCTTTCCACTGAAACTTTTGCAGTTACCGGTAGTCTGCAGTGGCAATGCAGATGGAAAATAAATAATTTGAATCACATGTATAGCAACAAAACAGCCTTCATTCAGGCTTGTTGCGTCTCCTTAACACCGTGCCTGATATCAACTCTGTGTCTCTGTCTACTGCCCCCATATCTCCTGCACTGTTGTCATGGGAACCCTCCCAGGAGACTGTGCAATCACTCTTTTCCCAGTCTTCCTCACACTCTGCTTCACCTTCAGCTGGATGCTCTGAATCATAGTTTTCCACCAGCTTCTCATCCCAGGAGCTCTCTGATCTCTCAGATGTGGGGACTTCTGGCTGGGTCTCTTCTGCTGACAGTGATTCAATGAGGTCCTCCAGGTTCTTCCCACATGACTCTGGAAGGTGAGTTAACATTTTATTCTCACAGCAGCATCACAAAAGCATGAAGATAAAAACCCTCATTAAAACGGTTTTTAAAAATCAGTTTTTACTATGTGTGCCTCCTGTACATTAGACTGCCTTCTTTCAAAAATAATACTTTGTCAAATTATAATTCATAGAGTACAAAACTGATCATTTCATATACAGAAGTGAAATCATGCAGCAACATTTCACAACAGAGGGAAATATCACCTCCAGGGTTCATTAGTGGGCAGTCCATGCCTCTCTTTTTCATCAGGTGTCTGATAGACTGCAGCTGTGACATGATTTCATTTTTCTGTTCAGATGCCACAGATTTGACACTGATTTGGGAAAAGTATGAGAGGTTAAAACAGTACAACTGTGTTTTAAAACTGTATGAATGCAAAACTGTATAACAGTGTATAACAGAAACATTTCTACCAAAACAAAAAAAAAAAAATGCATGAAGTTTGTCCTCTCACACACACACACACACACACACACACACACACACACACACACACACACACACACACACACACACACACACACCAGTATAATGCCCCAGATGAATGGATTTCACTCACCAATTAGTAAGTGGATCTAGCTGTGTTAGGATTGAATTTAGCATCTTCTCTGTTTGTGCAAGACGTTGTTCAAGTTCATTCAGCTGGTTTTCTGTCCACAAACAGCAGCCATGTTACCAGACAGCAAGGCAAACAAGCCAAAAAGACAGGCAAATTAAATGCAAACATTCAAAGCAAATAAATACAGACTGGTAACTATATACCTGTCTCTACAGACTTCTTTGCCCCTTTAGCTGTCTTTTCTTTCACCGCTTTAGAATCGTCTTTAGTCTTTATCTACAACCAGAAAGAAATCAGCATGTGCATTATTAACAAAAACACTTCACATATATAGTAGTCCCTCAGTTAGCACTCAGGATCAGGCGACATTCGAAGAAGCTGGAATACAAACTGAAAAAGTGCTGAACAGAGTCATTTCGGTATTGTATCTTATAGGTAAAAAAAATACCAATTCAGACAATGAATAATGAACTTGTATTGAAAAATCTTATCAGAATCACATAAACATCTTAGTTCGTATCTTTGTAATTGTGTTGTACACATCCATGAAAATATGCAGGGAGATACCTGAAACACTGAAAAGACAGAAAAGTGATGTAAAAAGAGGTGTTCAGCACCCTAGAGTGTGTTTTACTAAAACTAACTACTTGTCCCAGTCCAAACCTTTTTAAAAACATGATGCAATTTTTCAAAGATTTTAAGCACATATCCCTGGAATTGTCTATTTCAAGCAAGTACAGTGCAAAATAAGAAATGTTAACTAATTTAACTTAATAGTCACTGTCCATTGCTTTAGAGAAAAGTGTCAACTAAAGATGAATAAATGCAAACAGTTTTGGTATTTTTGCCATTTTAAAACAGTGCAGTGTTGTTTTATGTTAATATTTGGTAATGTAAAAGCTATGAACAGGTCTGCTGGTCTACTGTCACATCCTCGCAATATATCAAGAAGTTATTTTAATTTTTAGTAAGGATCAACAAATAAATCTGAAATATTAACACAGGAGTAGCAGTTGTAGTAGTAGGTCCTACATTAAAGGTCAGTCAAGTTGCTTTTACTGATTACTATCGATTCAAACAGAAGCTTATTGCATAATCAGCATTGTATTCGAACGAACAGACAGGCCAGCTCAAGGCAAAGTAAATAAGTGCATGTTTTCAGTAAAACCTCAGCACATGCACACTTTCATATGCACACAAGCATGGGATTTGGGGGGCTTTAGCATTCAAACTTTATAGTTATATATAAAATGTACATAAAAAAGTTAATCAAAGAATCAAACAGAATAAGTTGATGAAATTCTACCTTGATAAACTTGTACGCAGCAAAGACTCCTACTCCGATAGCGTACAATGGCATGAGGGTGAACACGTATCCCTTGCTGTTTGACTTGTACTTCTCACTCTTGAGCTCCTTCTCCATCATCTTTCTCATCTGCTGCATGTTTTCCACTGTTGGTGCCTTGGAATCTGCAGTGTTCATGCTGAACTGGTGTGGTCGTGCTGGACCTGGACCTGGACCAGCTGAAAGCAGAAACACTGACAGTTAGAATGCCAACTCATCACGCAGTAAAACCCAACCTTTATATTCACTTTTTCATCCGTTTTCCAACTTATACAGTTAAGGTCCTTACAGCTGGGTAATTTTTACTTAAGTAATTCAGGGTAAGTTGCAGGAGGAGGTGGGAATGGAATCCAACTCTGTCAAGTACAAGGTGTCAACTCGAAACTATATACCACCTGCTGCCAGGATCCTTCATTGTCGTCATATCTAAACTTTTCAATTCATTGTTCAAGTGATATATCCAAGTGTATAACTAAGAACAGATTGCATCCAGTAGATAAAATGAGGCACAGTTACATGCTCGGTATACAAAGCTGCCGGGGGGGGGGGATAGATTACCGAACAACCTGAGTAAGAGATCGGCAGCAGTCAGTGACATACAGGTGCCCACCTTTCCTGTTGAACCGTGGATCCAAGCCCTTCGGCTCCCTCGATCCAATGCCACCGCCGAACATCCTGGGGATCACGACGAAAACGAGAAGTACGGCTGTGAACGCAACCACCAGCTGCTGCGAGGACGACAGGACCATCTTGCAGTGTCTGCGATTGTCGTAAAGCCTGCTAGATCAAAGCTACGAAAAACAAGAGGAACGCTAACCGTGTTGTTGTTTCTTTAGCGGGATCTTAAAATACATCAATTAGCACGTCCCGGCAAAGTTGCAACGCGTGACTAATTCTAATCACGGGTCTCGTTCCTTTATTTACAGTACTTACTTCCGGGTGCGCGAACCAATCGTCTGCGACCATCAGGGAGCAGGACAGTAAGAAAGAAACGTTTGCTGGTTGGCTTTTTTACACGATCACTTCCGGGTATAGTAACCAATCACCTGCAAGTCCCGGTAAGCCAGAAGTGTGTGTGTGTGTGTGTGTGTGTGTGTGTGTGTTAATATTTTATATGAATGCAACAGTATACATAAAACACAGGTACTGTATACATAATCGCAGTATGTATCAATAAACGGCCTTGTATACAATTAACATATGTATACTATTGTTAGTACGTTATGACAAATAAAAACATAAAAGTCAGGGTTTATAGTTGCATATTAGAAGAACTGCAATTTTCACTAGTGTAATACTGTATTTAGCATTTCAGCATGTTTGTTTTGAATATGGTATTTGCCAAAAATTGTGTAAGTTCATTATGGTGCATATATCTTGATTAGTGTTTTTTAAATATAAAATTTCTGTGTAAAATTTACTTTAACCTTCAAGTGTCTAAATATTAACATTTCCACATGAAGTTTATTAGTAGTAATCTTTTGAAAAATACCTGAAATTAATTTTAGTAGTATGTTTTACAGTGATATCAAGCATTACATCAATACTATATGACCTGCAATATCTAAAGATTTAAAAGCTGTTTAATTGTTTTTGTATAATTATTTTTATGGCATTTTTTAAATTGTATTTTTATTGGTGTATCTGTCACACTGAAGGAAGGGTGCAGATGCATGCAGGCGTAAAGTGATAAACTCCATTTATTGCCGAAGGATATTCCAAAGTCGTGGTCAAAAAACAGGCATGGGTCAAAACCAGAAAGTAGTTCAATACAAGCAACAAAGCAAACAAGAATGCAGCAAAAGCCATAAGACAAAACAGGCCAGTAACAGGGGTGGCAAACAGACAGCCTGCTCAGTACACATGGAAACATGGCAATACCTCACAACGAGCACTTCCGACAGACAGGTATTTATAGGACTTAACGATAGTCAGGTGCATGTGATCAGCAATCAAGACCAGCGGAGTCAGGACCAGGGGGCGTGACAGTATCCTCTCTACAATATAAATACTTGAATCCCAATTTTCAAGTGTAATGATGCCTTTATGAATAAAACTATTATTTTGTTTCAAAAGCATGAACATTTCTTTGTGATTCTAAACTTTTGAATGGTAGTGTATTTAACTATGAGGTTAAGTTGGAAGCATGTGTTTTGCTTACAACTAGGAAATCACTATGCTATTTGTTAGAATGTTTGTTGTGCTTACTGATAAGCAATGAACTTAAAAGTTTACAAATGAGCTAGTGAATTCAGTGTTTTGTGTCCAAGCAATGGGAATATCAGTCATGCTGATTAGAGTAATCTGACTGTTATAAAAGTTTATTTATTTTTCTTTTTACTTTTATATTAAAAAAACAAAATAAATAACTTTTTGATAATTGTGTTTAGGCAGCTGAGTAAAAAAGTTGTAAGAAGCAAACATCTTAAAGCGTTTAAAATCGACTTTTTATTGCAAGCTGTGTAAATGAATACAGTCTTTGAACTGTCAACCAAGGAATAATGTGAATCTTTTTCTTTGTTCACCAAAGAGTACGCATGAAGAGGCAACGATTCACTGTATTTAAACAACGTAAAACACACATTCTGAAACTCAGACTTTCTAACTCAACAACCACATTTAAGGCAGTCCTGTATGTATGTTGTAAGATGCAACATTTCCTACATTCAGTTCTTTAGTGGAGTACATTTCTTCATTAAGTTTCCTGCAGCTAAAATTACAATCATACATTGTCATGTGTATGGAGAATTGATACCTTCTAATAGACACCTGACCTAACACAAATAATTAATTAGTAGCATTTAATCTTGTCATTAAACCAAATTAATTAGTATTAATTAAAATAAAAAGATACACTGCCTCATTGTGATTAATTACAATACCAGTTCCAGACATTTAAAAATAAAACAAAACCTAGAGTACAGTAGAAACTGTGAGAAAAAAAGTCACATTACTAGCATTGAGCTTCACCATGCTAAATTCTATACAGAGAATACATGGTAATTTCTTCACTTTCAGATAATACTCTTCAGCTCACCAAGCTAAGTGTGCTTGCAGAGAGACAAAACTGGGATAAATGTTGCCTTCACTGGTGGATCCTGATAAGCTGCTTGGTTTCCTCATAGGCCAAAGCCAGTTCCATGTTTTCTTACTGGACATCTTCTATCTGGTCAACATCAATTGGATGCATCACGAAAACAACCACAGGCTCTGCATTTTCAAAAACCTGGAACTGCAGCAGATCAAAATTGAAACATCAGATGTATTTTTTTTCACCTAGAGGACAACATGTCATTACCAGTATTTGGTCAAGGCTGATCAACCCATATTAGATTATGTTTAACATACCTATGGGTCAGACAGGTCAGTTCAGTAAGCTCTCAGCCGAATGGCACTAATGAACAGATGATGCTTCACCAATGATGTACAAGTCAGTTGTTATGTTTTATATCTGTGTGTTTATGTTTGAGAGTTGTTGTGGGTACATACACTTGGCCTTCCCCTAATTCCTTCACGAACTGAATATTCTTCCATGTTCCTCCACAGTGAACATTCTCCCATGTTCCTTTGTCTGAAATGAAACAAGTTAAAACGCACAGTTAGAGGTCCTGGTGTTGGCTAAGCCTTGGTATTCAGCCTGACTTCTAGCAAATCATCCATCTGAATAAATTTTGAGACTGGTCTGATATTCTTGACGCAGTCAGCAGGAACTGTTCACAGAAAATAATCATCAGTCTTGAACTGAAATCTGCCACTGCAAAATTAGCTCACACTGGACAAAAATGGTGTGCAATAACAAGCAATAAACAGACATGCAAAAACTACAGAAGCCATTAACAAACTTTTACACACATTAAACAACTGATCACATACTTTTTTGTCCTGTAAAATTCTGTGAAGAACTAGAAATGGACATGCCTGAGAAAACACAAAACCCCTCCAGTCAACAATAGGCAGGCAATTACTCCAAAAGTCCAAAGTGCTGCAGTGAACTTCTGCTTTCCTATAAGGACAAAAATGATGCTATGAAGGAAACCACGGGGGTCTAAAGTAATTCATAAATTTCAATAGACTTTAATATCATATACTAAACTTTGAAGCCTTGCTGCCAAATTAAACTAGCATTGACAGCAAATTTTGGCTGGGCTGTGCTAAAATCAGAAGCTTAATAGGAACTGGCTTTGAGCCATCTTTTGTTTCTCACCTCCCAGTATCAGCTTCAATGTTGAGGAGATCTGTGTCCCATGCTGGTTTTGGGCCTCACAGTAATAGAACCCAGCAGTGGTAGCAGTCATGCAGATGGTGAAGTTTTTCCCTGTGGCTCGCAGAGTCACTTCATCTCCTTGCACTTGGAACCAGGTGTAATTTTTGACAGGAGGGTTGCCATCACTGGTACACTGAAGAGTGACCAGAGCACCTTCTTCCACTGGCCCAGATGGACTGAAGAAGGCAGTAGTGTTCTTTGGAGAGTCTGTTTCAAAGAAGGAATAAATAGAGGAAGAAAAAGGAGGACAACAAAGGCTATTAACAATACCTACTGTATTTTTTGTGGCTATAAACTGTCTGTATTGTGTGCACATGTGAGTGAGTGTTTGTGTGATTTACCCTGAGATTTACGTCAGTGCAATTTGCTTTGTTATGATGCTTTTACAAGAACAAGAGATACAAACTGCAGCTGTACATATGGAGCTATGTCTTTCTTCTTCAGAAGATAATGAGCGTATTGCCTGAGGAGACATTCATGGTTCTTACAGAGGACATTAAGGGAAACCCTCTCCTCAGCTTCTCTGCCACTGATGTCTTTCTCCAGGTTGTAGTCAGCTGTGCAGGTGACCGTTTGCTTGTGATGTAGACAGGAGATGGTGAAATTCAGGATTGATGACACAAACATGGTGCCATTCTCGTTCTCCTCCCACATGTAAACCTCATCCCCCAACAAGGGGGTCCAGGATAAGGTAGGAGGCAGTCCAGGGCATAGGGCTGGAGCTTTGCATGTCAGGGTCAACTGACTCCCCTCTTTTAGTGGTTCTACTGGTAACAGCTCAGGTTTTGGCAGAACGACTGAAAGAGAAGTAAATGTTTTATAGCGTGTCAAGGAACCTTAGGTGGAGACAAATCTTGTTTAAGATAAGCAAGGGAACTACCCTGACAAATTGTCACACAGAAAATTTGCAATAAAATATCAAACGTTAGATCTAAAAACAGATAGCCTTGAGAAACTGGTTTTGGGTTTTTTATTATTGCCTACCTTTCAGTGTTGGATTGACAGTTGAGGAGATCTGTTTCCCATGCTGGTTTTCAGCCTCACAGTAATAGAGCCCAGCAGTGGTAGCAGTCATGCAGATGGTGATATTTTGCCGGATGGCCCACAGCGTCACTTCATCTCGCATTTGGAACCAGGTGTAGTTTTCACCAGGTGAGTTACCATCACTGGTACAGTGAAGAGTGACCAGAATGCCATCATTCACTGGCCCAGATGGACTCAAGATGCCACTGGTGTTCTCTGGCAAGTCTGTTTCAGAGAAAGAAAAAATATAGGAATGAAAAGAGAAAACAAGAATGACAATTAACAATATCTACAATATTTGTGGCAAGTTTAAATTTTTTGTATTGTGCACATGTGTGAGTGAATGAGTGTGTGAATGACTCAGATTTGGGTCCACATGTTTTGCCATATTACATTACACCTTAAAGAACAAGAAGTACAATCTACAGCTGTAAAGAGGTGTGTTCTCTGCTTAGAAGACAATAAGTGTATAGTCTGGGGAAACTGTTATGGTTCTAACAGAGGACACTGAGGGAAACACTGCTCAGCTTCTCTACCATTAATGTCCTTCTGCAGGCTGTAGTCAGCTGTGCAGGTGACCATTTGCTTGTGATGTAGACAGGAAACATTTAATTTCAGGGCTGATGACACAGACACAGTGCCGTTGTTGTCCTCCTGCATGTGCCCCTCAGCCGTCAACAAGGGAGTCCAGGTTAAGATAGGAGGCAGCCCAGGACACAGGGCTGGAGCTTTGCATATCAGGGTCAGTTGAGTCCCCTTCTGTACCAGTTGTCCTGGAGACAGTTTGGGTTTTGGTGGAATGACTGAAAGAGAAGTAATTGTCTTATAGTCTGACAGGGAACCGCAGGTAAAGACTAATCTTGTTCAAGGTAAGAGGTAGGCCCACCGATGCCAATTTGTAACACAGAGATTTAGCAATAAAATATTAAGCTCTGGATCCACAACCAGAAACTCCCTAGATACTGGTTTTGGACCAGTATCTGTCCGTTGTTACTCACCTTTCAGCACTGGATTGACAACTGAGGAGATCTGTGTCCCATGCTGGTTTTGGGCCTCACAGTAATAGAACCCAGCAGTGGTAGCAGTCATGCAGATGGTGAAGTTTTTCCCTGTGGCTCGCAGAGTCACTTCATATTCTTGCACTTGGAACCAGGTGTAATTTTTGACAGGAGGGTTGCCATCACTGGTACACTGAAGAGTGACCAGAGCACCTTCTTCCACTGGCCCAGATGGACTGAAGAAGGCAGTAGTGTTCTTTGGAGAGTCTGTTTCAGAGAAGGAATAAATAGAAGAAAGGGAANGAGAAGGAACAAATAGCAGAAAGGGAAGGGAAAAAAGGAAAAAAAAGAATAAATGTCTACTGTATTTTTGTGACTTTAGTTTGCCCATATGTGACTAAATGAGTGTGTGATTGACCCAGAGGTTTGGGTTCATATGATTTGCCATATTATTTTGCACTTTAGAGAACAAGAGCTTCAAACTGCAGCTGTGAGGAGGTGTGTTCTCTGCTTAGAAGATAATTAGTGAATAGTCTGAAGAAACTGTATTGGTTTTTACAGAGGATCTCGAGGGAAACACTCTGCTCAGCTTTTCTGCTACTGGCTTCCTTTTGCAGGCTGTAGTTAGCTGTGCAGGTAACCATCTGCTTATGGTGGAGACTGGAAACAGTGACGTTCAGAACTGATAATACAATCATGGTGCCATCCTTGTTCTTCTCCAGCTTTTGTACATTATTCCCTAACAAGGGGGTCCATGTTAAGGTAGGGGGCAGGTGTGGACATGGTGCTGAAGCTCTGCATGTCAGGGTCAGTTGAGTCCCCTCCTTTACCGGTCCCACTGGAGACAGCTGGGGTTTTGAAGGCAAGGCTGAAAGGGAATTAAATGTGTTACAGTCTGTCATGGAATTTTGGACTAAGACTAATCTCGCTCAAGGGAAGATATGGATACATCAAAAGATTTTTTTCTAGACAGACGAGGAATCGGTTGTATGCCTAACTCCTCAGAGAGTGAACAGAAGCTGTGTAGCAATTAAGAAAATGTAAACCTTTAAAGAAATGTTAAACAGTATGTAGAGAGTGACTTCAGAATTGGGTCCCAAGAAGAAAATATTTTAATATGCCTTTAATTTTTATACCTCTTACAGTGATGTTTACTCCATTTGGATAAGAATATTTGATGTCCTTAGTTTCCAGCCTGAAATAATATTGATCAGTATAATGTGGTGGCATTATGTCCAACATGGTGGTGCAGTTTTTTAAGGTCAAGTTTCCAAGTATCTGGCCATTTAGGATGTTCCATCTGTTGAATGAGTTGAACACCTTTAGGCCATCCCGTACATGGCCTTTTAGCCATATGCCTTGCACTGGAGTTTGCAGGCATCCAGTGTAGGAATAGTGCACATCCAAAGAGCACGGGATCAGTAGACAGGAGTCGGCAAGAGCTTCTAGTCGTGGGGGTATCCAGGTTGACCAACTGTTGCAAGCAACATCTGAAACACAGACCACAGCATTGTTAAAATATGGTAAAATGCAGACCTAGTGCATCATGTTAAGGACCAGGTTAATCGTTTCTTTAAATCAACTTGGAGAAAGAAACATAATGTTAGAAACTGGTAAAGCAAAAAAAAACAAGGCTTTAAATTTCTGTATTTTCAATCCTCCATGGAGAAGTAAACATTTTTTGTAAATTTTGCATCAGTGCAAAAGCTTGATAAATGAGCCTCAAAATATAACAGGAGCTTACCACTGTCACTGACCACTGTTTTCACTGTAGGACAAAGGTCTATTCAGAACACGAAGTGTTGTTGCATTTTCAAACCAATGTGTTTTTTTTTCTTTATATCTTAGAAATTTACAGTTTACCATGGCTCAAATAATTTCTTTAATTTTTTTCTTAAAATGTGAGTAATAAATCCAAACCAAAATCGGAGCTTCTGTAGCTGAACTTAATGTACTGGTTACCAAGCTTGGAATAATAACTCTGATCTGAATTTGCTTGTTATAAACCTCAGAGAAACAATGCTAATATTAAATAACCCATTATAAAACATTAAGAAGTAATGCTTAGCTTGTCAACATGGGCAAAAAAGAAATGCAGTAGGCTTACCTGACAGTAAGAAGCTGAAGAGAATGAGTCTATCCATTGTGACCACACAATTCTAGGAGCCAAATTAAAAAAAAAAAATATAGGTAAATGCGAAGCTAAAATGCACATAAAGACCCATTAAAAAAGCATTACATTTTCACAGTAGAATCAGAGTAAGCTAACTGTTTTTACATGAATTCTTAACATTTAATAAAAAAATTAAATAAAAGACAAATAGGTACTTTAATCCCAGAGGTAGTTCGACAAGGCTACAGCAGCAACTAGTGACAAAGCATGCACGTAATAACAAAAAAGAAGGCTGGATTCAGAGAACAAATGAATGAATAAATCAATAAATAAATAAACAAATAAATAAATAGGCCAAAATGCAAATGGTAATGAAGTGAAAAATGGCAGGACTTATGATATAGCCTTATGACTATTGACATAAATGTGAAGTGGATGTGCAAACAGGAGTAAAAAAGATGCGGCTTTTGTTAACCATTAAACTATAAAGAGAAAATGTGTTCAGCATGCAGTATATGGGTGAAATGATGACTTGAGCACACTGCTGGAGGTAAGACTGTCAATAATTCTTGAACACGGCTTTTAGTTGAAAGTGCTGTTATCAAAAAAAGTGCCTCTGCATTATTATTTATGACCACAGATACAGGCACAAGAAGTTAGCAGCCAGAGCGGCCATACAAATGATGCAAATATAAAACTGTGCCAACACACTCATGGTATGTATAATCAAAAACTGTGAAACACCTCTGAAAACAGTTAAAATCAACAAAAAACAAAATTTATTTACAATCCATTGTCTTTAATACAGACTGGAAGGGTCTTAAGAGAGTCCAAGGTGGCAGACTGTCAAGTTTAGTAGCTTTTAAATTGATTTTTTTTTTCACAGTTTTGACGGTTAAATGGCAATGTAAACATATATTTAATTTGCAATTCAAATATAAAACTAAAGAAGAATAATAAATAGTAAATAAAAAAATGATAATTATACTGCATTGATTCAGATACTTGGAAAAAAAATTAACAATTTTAAATATATTTTCCAAGACTTATAGTGTTGAAAACACATGAGGGCAAACTTTAAAAATATTATTTGGAATAATCACAGTATTTTCAATATCAAATTTTCACTTCTACCTACCTCCTACTTTCATGTCTGGAATTACCAACAGTCCCAAGTCTTGCTGCAAAGATCCAACAGTCAAGAGTTGTGATCTGATGTTATGACAGAGCGAACTCATAAAGACATGGCGAAATTAGCTCAGCTGCTGCAGAGCCACTGGCAACTTCAAAAGTATCTTTTTTTATCAAGACTACAGTTTCCATTGAGCTGGACTCAGCAGTATTCTGTAACAGTTAAAGAAACATTGTAGAACATTTCAGCTTGAGGAAATATACTGTTTCTCTGGCATTCAAAAGTTACATTTTACTGTTTGTGACGTTGGTTTTGTTCATATGATCAGCTGCAACAGTGTCTAGTTGGACTGCTATATAAATTACACATTTAGCTGTTGCTTGATATATAGCATATTTCCTAATAAATGTTCTCACTTTCTTACCAAGGTGTGGACATCTTATCATGAACATTAAACACAACATGCAGCAGCTTGCATCAGTGACTCCAGGGCAGTTCAATCAAGAATATTAATCTGACATTAGTGGTCAGGAGCTTAGGTAAAACTCATCGTTTTAATTGTACATTCCTTCCAGTAGCACCTACATTGGTCCCCCGGTAAAACCCTTTCTGAGTAACCCAAGAATAAACCATCGCTAAGACATGTAGTGATGCACATAGTGACTATGCAGTGCATGGGTACATTAAAGATGGTTTTATTATTAAGTAAAGGGAAAAGAGTCACAAAATAACATTTCCTGTTATGTTAAATGGGGTAAAAGTAAATGTGTATCTACCATACATCTGAAATAAAAATAATTTTGTGTCATATATAACCGTGTGTGTGTGTGAGTGTGTGTGTGTGTGTGTGTGTGTGTGTGTGTGTGTGTGTTAGTTTACAGGAAATGGGCAAGAGGTGGTGACAAACCCTTCAAACCTCAAAATACATTTTAAATACATTTTATATTTTTGGGGCCAATGTGACACTGCAGAAATAAGATAAATCACAAGAATCCTCCCATTTAGCTACAGATATGCAATTTCCACCCCCACACACACACACACACACACCAAATTTCATTCCATTTCCATTTCACTTTTACAAAACATATTTTCTAATAATCCGTATTGTTAAAACGTACACAAGCATTCCCCAGGAAGCACTACATGGCCAGCTGTCCAGTTTAGATACCTTTTCTAAATAATTTTAGAAAACATTGACAAATGGGTTGATGGCTCATGCTCTTCCTTTATTGTAGAAGCTGTCATGGTCCTTGAATCCTGTGAAACATTTTGGGACACTACAGTGTTGTCAAAGTTTATACTCTACACAGTTTGCCTCTGCAACACACCCAGGTGGGTTTCCTTTTTCTAAAGGAGAAAATTAATTTATTCAGTGAGGACCTGCTGTGGTGGCCAGCAGTACTGCTGGGAGAGCAGGGACCCAGTCACTTCCTGAAAAACAGCATAATTATTTGGTTATTTTAATTTTCACAGATCTTTTACACACAGTCTTACAATCATAAATGTTAAAAGTAGCAGTAGTTATGGTTATAGTCACCAACTTTTTCCTTCTAGCCGTCTACTTCTAAATGATCAATTATTTCTTCTTACTCTTTAGATGCTATTTGTAAATTAAATGTTATGTATAATATTCATATTAATGTTCTGTGCATTTATATGTTCCAGTTTCCTGAGTTTTCTACCTGGTTCTGCTTAATTCTGCTTCACATAAATGATTTGTGCTCCTTTTCAGGAGACCTCTCAAGGCCTTTAAAGATGATTTACAAACTTCACCACAAGATAGGAGTGAGAAATCTGGAAACCTGTTCTCTAAGATGCCATTCCTGATTGATTTTCCTCCCTTAAAATCTCCTGTGATAATTTGCCTGTACATGACTCTGAAATATATAATGTAATGTTTCTATGTACAGGCACTTATGTCAGACAAAACACAAAATGAACAAAGAAACAAACAAGCAAACAAACACAAACAAAATCATTTCAGTCTTTGCTATTTCTCTATTATTTGTTTGCTTTAACTTATAGACATACTAATAAATTGTATTAGTATGAATCCTACTGAATCCTAGTTACAGGCTCTGTTTTAACGTGTTTTAAAATTCTCTTCAGTTGCACATGGACTTTTTTAAAATTAAGATTCCTCACTTTTTAACTCATTTACCCTTTTTGCAGCTTCTGTGTTCAGGTTAACCTTACGTGTGCACACCCAGTCAATGTTAATTCCATATTCACCATAAACATACTTTTCAGCCAAGTTGTTGAAATGCAGTTTACTGCCAGATACCAGGAATCAAACTTCACACTACATATGTGCAGAGATGTTTTTGCAAGATGAAAAATCATTTATTGTAAAAAAAGCTCTGTAGAAATAAATCTTTAAATTATTTGGACTAAATAATCCAAAGTGGAAAGATCTGATTCAGTTAAGGGGGCAACATGATTGCGCAATGAATAGTCCTGCTCTGTCACCACACCTCAGCTGTACAAATGTGTGTTCATACTCAACACAGTCTGTCTGATATTTGCAATTTTTCCCCTGTGTAGCTGCATGGCTTTCCTCCCACAGTTCAAAGAGAAATGTTTCAGGTAAATTGGTGGGTCTAAACTGCCCATAGTGTGTGCATATGTGTGTGAATAGCTACTTTGCAATAGACTGGCACCCTTTTCAGGGTGTATTCTCTTAGCCCAGTGCCCAGTGATTCCAGGATATGCTCTGAATCTCCAGGACTCTTAAGGACAATGAATGAATGGATCATTTGTCTAAACAACATTTGTATTAAATGATTCTGAATTCACCTCTAAATCACAGAATAGCTAAATATATTTATGGGGCTGTAAAATGAGACAACACAAATGCAGACTGGGAAGAGAGGAAACATGAAATTATTACTATTAGGAAAGTTAATACATAGTGGCATAAGCAAAGGTGTTAACTAATTAGTAATAGGGTGGTTAATTTTGTTTTCAAGGTTCTTGTTTACTATCACATTTAATAAAGACAACGTACATCAGTGACTCCAAATCAGCTGAATCTTTAATATTTATGAGGCATTGGTGATCAGCAAGTTAGGTAAGACATGTTCTTGATTTAATCTAAAGGTTCCTTTCAGGAGTGCTTTTCCAGTTCCCATGCTGAAATGCTTTTTTTAGAGACTCAACAGTAAACTGTTCCCAAGACATGTGATGTACTTAGTCACTGTGCAGTACAGTGAAATAACAATACACAATGATAATATTTCCATCTATCGTAATTTGTTATAGTGCTTTTTGCAATAGTCACCCTTTTTTGGGCTTCATTTTCTTTTTTGTTGCTCCAGCTGTTTCCTACTCTGTGGGCCTCTGTATCTTGACACCTGCAAGTACAGCAGCTTCACAAAACGTCTTTGCACATTCCACACATACACTGTCAACACTGGGAGCATGTGCTCAACCTTGACATGACGAGAGTAACAAGGAATCGAAAACAAAGTAACCTAATGGATTCAGTAAAATGTGGACTTAAAACTATGAATAGGCAAATATGACATTTGTTAACAGTAGGAACAACGCAAGATATGTAAAATAGTAAATTATTATAAGAAAATTATTTTAGATTTTTCTTTATAATTTTTCTTTTCTTGTGAGCCACTCACAAAAATGACCGAAAAAGTAAACAGTAATTTATAATTAGCAACAAAACATTTTTTGTACCAATTTTTGTGCTCTCAACAGATATCTTCAGAGAAAATGACGAGTGTCTCACAGTATCATCTTCTTTATGAAAATTTTTGCCCCTTTAAGGTAGATGGCCTTGAGTATAAAGACTGTGCCAATACAGCAACTTTGTAACTCATATGAAGATCATGAAAAGGTATTAAACTGTGCCTTTGTCTAACTGATGGAGGGAAAGGCATTAGTAAAGTTCTATGGCATTTTTTTACCTCTTTCTGTGATGTTTACCTTCCGATTTCAATAAAGATTTTTATGTACACTGTAATGTTGGAAAAAATATTATTTGTTACAGTGTTATGGTCCTTGAGTCCTGTAAAACACACCTTTATGAACCTTCATCCACCATACTTGAATAAATAAATAAATTATAAATTAAAACATCTAGGATTAACCTTTGGTTAATGATTTTGCCAGTTCATTATTCTGTATTTAATGTCACAAAGAATAGAGTAGAATTAAAGTGAAATGTTTATGAACAGTGACAAGGTGAAGGTGTAGCTTTTCAGGTGCAAGTGGTGGAAGGATAATAAATGGAAAACCTAGGACAAAGGAACCATGGCAGAAATGAAACAGTAGGATGAAGACAGTGGGGCCAGTCAGGGCATCTAGGGTCACAGTGGCTAACACTGACAAGACCTCACACACACTCTGAACCAGCATTCTTATACAGCCAGTCCTAAAAGGCTATGTCAAGTCAGCTGTGCAGGAGGAATGCTAATACCGTACTGTACTGTACTGTACTGCACTGTACTGCACTGTGGTTTAGAGATGGGTCCTCGGGTGTTCTCCATGGGTGTCTCTGGAGCTTGTGAGACTATCACTGATTATTGATCACAGTGTGGATCATGGCACAGAATTATTATAGATAAAGAAAATTAGAATTTGAATAGATGAATAGATGTATAAATGTTTGTATGGAACAATCTATCCATCTTTGATCATTAACCTCCATATCCTGGTCAAGGTTTTAGGGAAGAAAATTTTGACTACTACTAAAGACAAAATGAAAGTAACTAGTCAAACTCATACCAGTGAATCTGGCTAGCAGGTTTCATCACAGTCAACAACATCACTGCTCAGCACTGGCTGCCTTCTTGCAATTTTTCAGTAAGATACTGGCTACATTCAGTAATGGACATTCATTTTCTTCATCTATCAACTCCAAGGCTAAAGGTAAAGCAAAGTAAAAGTAAATTCTATTTCGGCAGCACATTATGATGAGGGTCAGTGAGAGTGGTCTTGTTCTGTTGCTAAACAACATATGGCAATAATAGAGGTTTAAAATGATTCAGTTGTTGACAAGCCTTTTTCATTCTTCAGGGATGTAGACATATAACAGCAATCAAATTTTACAGTTTTGCTTCCTTGTAGTACTTCAGATTTCAAAATGAAACCTGCGTGCACAATAAAATGCAAACAGCATATACTGTTGTGTCCCTAATACAGTTAAAACTTCATATTATTATAAATATTTAATTGTAATCTTTTTAACTTATTTTACCAGATTTGTTGAAAACTTTTTTACTCAAGGTCCACTTTATTGTCATTCTGCCATGTAGTTTCTCCTGGACCACAGTGCACAATACATTAAACATGACAGCACAAGACAGCGGAGACAAATTGAATAGATAAATAGATGAATGGATAAATAAATAGAGACAGATAAATAAAACATAAAGAACAGATCAAATAAATAAATATGTAAATAAGGTGGTTTAGTTATTGCAGCAGAGGTAGGAAGGGTGTAAGGCTTATTTGCTGTTTTTGTCTGAGAATCTAAAAGCCTCCAAGAAACTAGTTAACTCCCAAATCCACCTTTTTTCCCACAGAAACCGTGTAAAATCCACTACAGACACACAGCCCACTCAGCTGCTGAATACATTCTGATGAAAAAGAAACTACCGGACTAATTAATTCCTGACCCTACAAGTGGGGCTCCCACTGGGTAACATGGGACACTATTGTTGTTTTTTCCACCAATATGGGGGAGAAGGGTGGACACGTACAAGGTCATACAAGTTGTTGACATGGAGACATGTTTGTACACAAGGTTCTGAACAAATAAATCATAAAATCATTTTATTGTCAGCTGTCGTCTGCATTTCATTGGCCATAATTTATTTTTGACCAATCGGTTTATTGCTGTTTGTTCTACCTACATTCAATTGTGTTCTGCGGAGGTTCTAAATTCTTGTTCCTAAAGTGAGTTATTGTGTAAGTTGCTTCTAATTTACAGAACTTGTGGGACATATGGGCAATATTAAAAGTTAGCTAATAGTTAATGAATTAAAGGGTAGCCTGTAGACACAGCAAGTGATGTAGTGACTTTGCAGCACTTGGGGTGTTTGGGCATTTTATTGGCCTTCAATCCGTTTACTTTGGTTCAAATTAGCCTTCCTAATATTCTGAATCACTAGCTTCAATTTATTTTTTTATAATGAAATAAATTAAAAAAGAATGATGGCAACATATATGAGACAGTCTTTTTAGTAAGGAAAACTGATAATTCCCCAAAATAAAATAAAATTTACCTCCAGAAATACAAATCTGTAGACTTCTGTTGGTGACCACTATTTTCTCATGAAACGTTATAAGGAGCAGTTATCAGTAAAACAAAATACACATGTACTGCAGCTTAGGAACAAAGTTAGGATGTGAAAGTTATTTCATAATTCCTAATGTTTTTATAATTGTAGTTATAGGTGTAGTGTAATGTTGTTAGAGTAGTAGTTGACCTATTAAACCACAAAAAGATTTTTAGCATGGCCTTTTTCCTCAATTTCTTCTCAGGATAGGTTCTGACTTAAAAAAACATTAGCTCTAAAATGAGCTACAGTGAACTGAAGATTTGCTGCAAGGCTTTTTTACTGTTTGTATTATTTTTTCATAAATAGTTCACAAGGTAAGGTGTCAGTGTCCCTCTATGCTGCAAACACAGGGCATGAGATATGAAGCCAATGTCAATTTATTTTATTATGTTTTATTTATATGAAGCAACAATAGAATTAAGTCTACTTTAAAATAACAAAGTAAAAAGTTATCACCACAACCTGTTATTTACTGTTCTGTTTTACACACGGGACACAATCCCTGTACCTCCTGAACATCAAGCAACTCAGGAGAATAAAACAGAAGAGGGTGAGATGCAGCATAATGGAGGATCACATGCAGAGAACACATTAAAGTGTTTCACATTAAACCAACCACATACCTCAAGATAAACTTCCAGCAAATCAGTCCAAGAATAAAAAATCATCTTGATGCTTTAAGTTTGCAGTCAAAAAAAGCTTAAAAAATACACTCTTACCTCTTAAGTAATTTTTGTAAAAATATTGAATATATCAATAATAAATTTAAAAAATATGCATCACCTCCCAAGAGCTAAAACATCTCCCATTTAATTTCAGTACTAAACCTTGACTGGTGAATACAAAGTATCATTGTACACACAAATTATAGACTTTATGGTATTAACACATCACTCAGTTTTCAGTTGATTGAGCTGATACGGAACTGTTGTACAACTAGTGAATTTGGTCATATGATGGACACAACTCAAGGGACACGGTTGCTTGTGATGCTCATGCTCTCTTTCATTTGCCTGCAGGTCTTCATGTGGCACATGAACACAGAAAAGCCCCTTCTCATCACTGACTTGAAGAAAGGATCCATGGGTCCCCAAAATGGAAAAACTGATAGCTTATTACCAGCAACAGTGAGGCCCCTGGCTTAGCAGGAGGAAAGCAAAATGTATTTACGTCTAAATGAAAGGCTGCATCACACGGCTGCTTTTGCTCTTATCAAATGTCTAAAATTTTAAACTGCACTTTAGTACAAAAATTGTATTCATTTTTTCTTTTCTGCATTCATTTTTAAACAGCTATCATTTTCCAGTAAAACCTATGAAAAACATCTGGGAGGCAAATCAAGTGCATTTCTCCGTTTTTCCAAAGGTGCAATGGCAAGCCTCCAAAAGGGATTTGAAACAACCATTTCCCAGTGGGTCACCTCTAGCTGCCTGTCAATTAGCAATAACTAAATTTGCAGCATCAAAAGGTAGTCTCAGCATTCATTTCCAATGTTTGATTTATTACTTCATACGAAATGTATGCAATAAAGGTTCATCCTCTTCACCTGGTCAGAAGCACCTAGTGAATCCTGCCAATGAATGTATTACCACACCCCTTCCTGCTGTTCTAAACATTCATATCATTCCTTCATCATTTTCCTTTTTACTAAAAAAAAATCTTTTTTTAGTCTTGGTTTGATCTTTTTAAAAATCGTAAAAAATATATTTTAAATAGTATTTCTCCAGAAGTTTGTTTTGCTAGAGTAGCAATGTTTTGAATTTTAAATTTAGACTTACACATCTGACACAAGCTGTTTGCAGAAAACATGGTTTAAATTTCACTTGACACATTACAACCGCAACCTGATGTTATTTTCGAAAAGTGTCCATATTTCAGTCACTGTTAGGTACACCTCTTTCATGCGAAACTCACCCTCTGACTGGAATTTTGTTTTCCATCACACCATTTTCTGTGAGCTGCATAAACTAGTGTACAAAAATCCCGCAAATGTGGCCTTTTTGTGTGCTTAAGTCCAACCGAGAAGACCAATAAGTAGCTGAACAAACCCTTGGTTCCCTGCAGCAAAGACTCTCATTCAATCTGATACAGGCAAAACATGATTAAATTTTTAAACAGGGTATGTGCTCCCGCTGGTCAGCTGGCACCCCAGTGAAAGTAGTCACTATCTTCTGTCTTGTACCATCACCCCCGTCCCCCCACAGTGCTGGACTTGTCACCACTCTGGAGGAAAGGAGCTCAGATGAACCACTCAGTGATGGCATGGACAGCCTTTCCCACAGCATCACTGAAGAACAAGGACACAGACACACACACACAATGTGCATGCAGACTCATGAGACTAAAGGTTTATGCACCACTCAGTGTGACCCGCAGATCCAGAGATAATAGAATAATGACAGGCAATTATAGACTGTTATTGGTGTTTACTAAAGGCAGTATTAAGTCCAAGTTTTGCTCAAATTGAACAACTAATATGGTGTTTTTAGCAGCAAGTACCTCCTTGAAAAGATCCAGTTTAGTGTCTCCTGAAGAGCTTTTGGAGAACAATAGAACCTTTTTAAATCAAATCAATATACTGTGTTTCTCTTTAAAATAATCTCAAACAGAATTGAATAAAATATCACTTTTAGATAATGTGATCTGTTTCTCTATATGAAATTGAAAATCGTAGCATCAAGCTTAACAGACAAAATGCCAGTTATAGAGCCTGCAGTGTATACAAGACAATACTCCACCATTAATAGAAATCCCTTAGTTGCAATGAATCCAGCTCTTTGTAGTTTGGCAGTAATAGGTGGGAAATTCAAATCAACATGCTTCTGATCTTTACAGTTCCTAAATATATTGCTTTGTCTAATGGGTATTACAATTTTTAATCAACATTACAGATTTTAAAGGGAATAATTCACATTTTAAAATCCAGACAGTCCAGATACCCTGACGAAATCATTTAGTTTCTGAATTGCTTTCTGTATTTCTGATGCATTTAAAAAAAAATTCGTATGTGTCTGAACACCTTTGAAAGAGTATCTTGAAGTGAATAGCCATTACTTTAGTGACTATTAAAAAGGGGATAAATCAGACATTTTTGTCAAAGCTGCTATCAGGAATTTGCGTTGTTTCACTATGTAGTTTAACCAAGCTATTACACAGCACTTATTGCACAGCACTTTAAACTTTAATACTTTATAAAAATGTATTACCAAAATAAATAAAATAATTATAATCTATTAAACCCAAGATGAGTTTATTGTTGTTAGAAATATAACATGATGTCCATACATTTATCCAGACTGATAATCATCAATAATGGAATTGATACAGTTCTTTAGCCTCGCTGCAAAACAGTGGCAAAGATTTTTGCACTATTGTTGATTAAAATAAGTGTTCTTCAGTTTTCTAGAAGCAGTGGGTCTGCATTAAGCAGTGAAATTAAGGAAATCAATCCTTGGTTTAAAGAAGCAGGCAGTTTCCTTCAAAAGACCTCTTTAAAAACCATCAGTTAAAATTTTGACATGTCATCCTGAAAAATTTTCCTGTTTTTCCTATGTATGCTATTTGTGTTTTTCACAGCATCCATGTCTTTCATTATACTGCCCATATCTTTCTTCTCTTGTTTCTGTTCTTTGGATAGGGATTTATAATAGTCCTTCAGGGCTTCAATTGCCAAAGAGCTGTGTAACCATTTCTTCCACTGTATCTGCCCTTTGCCCAACACTGTTCTTATTTTGGCATCCCAAAAGTCAAGAAGTGAGGGCTTATGTTCCTGTTTTGCCTCCGATGTACTCAGTTTAGAGTCCATGACCATCTCAAAAGAAACATTGCTGGTTTACATATTTTCTAGGCTTATTGACAGTCCCTCTGGATAAGTGGAGACAATTTTTTTCTTTAATTACATTTTTTCTCATACTATTTGTTATTAGTTACACAGGTAAGTGTTCAAATATGACCAGATTCTGAAATAATGGTCATATTTAATAGTTTACTCAGCCTTGGAAACACAACCGTGCCAGTCACTATCTTGCACCAATAGAGGGTGACAAGGTCCATTCTAGATTACTTGGCCCACTTGTCTTAAACAATTATGTTTATAAACAGCATTGTTTAGCTAAATGATTCCATGCCCTTTTATCATATTACACTTAAGTGACACATCAACTTATCAGTAATTATTAGGAACTATAAAATTAAGGTTGCTTGAATAGGAGGCCACATCTTTTATGGCTGTGTTGCACTTATCTACACTGGCAACTTAATAATTTTTTGTTATTGTGTAACAGTGTGTAAGAGTCATTTTCTTGAGTCCACATCCTGGATAGTTTTGATGTGAAAAGAGTTGTAGGCAAAGAGGGATGTGTAGAGTGTTATGGAAAGTAAGTGAACAGAGGACACGAGCAACAATTTCCTAATGGGAAGTGTCAAATTTCATACATTCCTGAAGAATTTTAGCTGTTCAAGTGACAAAGAAATCTGAGGTACTCATTTAACAAAAGATATTAGGTTATTTTTAAATATTTAGTACAAAATACCTAATTTTACATTTCTCCTCTAGCAGCTCACAGGTCAAACATACTATATTCTGCTGCATCTCAATACCAAGGCAACACCATTTCATAAAAAATACCCTAATTTTAAAAGTAAGGTAGAAATAATAATTGTTTATGTAATATACAAGATATGCATTGTCCTAGTTCACTGGGTCAATAATAAAAATAATTATGCAGTAATTCCCCATGGATATAACAGTAAGAGTTTTTCTGAGATTTGAAGTAACAATCTTTTGGTGTCAAGTTCTAAATCAGGTGATTAAATGCAATTGGAAAAGGTGACTGTTTTCGGGATATAACTGATGGAAAAATGAGAAAAAAGTCAGGATAAAGAATAAAAACAAATAATGACACATGCAAGGTTTACTCTTTCACAAGTGCCATCCTCATAAATAATGCAAACATACTTAGGAGAAATGTTACTCAATGAACTTCCTCAAAGAGTGAGGAACGCTAGTCATCAAGGACCTCCTGAAGACAGTAATGCCCTCCTAGACTGCCAGTCCATCACTGGTGATCCTACACTGCCTGCAAATGCATAAAAAAGATATTTAGATCAAAAAGATGGAATGGATGCATCCATTGTATATACTGGCAGTTACTGCCTTGCTGGTGAGAAAAACTTCTTTATTCAAATAAGTAAACAGAAAGACTTTCCCTCCACTGGTCAATGCATAAAAGAAGGGATTTCTGTGATAGCTCAGTTACCACATATGTTTATTACCTAAAGTCAGGGATTTCAGCCTTTCCTATAAGTATAAGGAGCATTCAAAATGTCCTCTTTTAGGATTCATGCTCAACACTGAAGGCAGCCGACAACGAAACCTGTTTCTCTCTTCTAGGTAATGATACAATATCGCACGGGGTTAGGGTTAGGGTTAGGCATTTAGTAGGGCCACGTCACCAGAAAAAAGATAAATGATTGTCGGCTTCCTTTGGGAGCAGGAAGAGGAATCTCGGCGTGTGAAGGCAGCGTCGCAAGTGAAGCAAGTGCAATGGCTGAGGTGGAGTGGCGCAGAGAAGCGCATGATCACCTGGCGAGAGCTGTGGATGATGCATGCAAGCTGTCTGAAGTTCTTGCTGGGGGCCACCTACGATGTATTTCCGACGCCACAGAATCTTGGACAGTGGGCAGGTGAGGATACAAGTTGTAAGTTGTGCACAGGGAACGGGATGTTGAAACATGTTTTATTAGCATGTAAATTTTAGTTTGTCACAGGAACGTTACACATGGAGACACAATCAGGTGCTTCATTCTTTGGTGGCGGTGATTAAAAGGAAGTGGCTGGAAGTTAACTTGTTGCCGGCTGCGGGCAGGGTTGAGGTAATTGCGTTTGTTCGTGAGGGCCAGGGTAAATGCAAACAGCAGCAAAGGGTCGGAGTAGGTAACTGGTCAGGAGCGAGGGATTGGAAGCTAGAGGTAGACGTGGGTAGGAAATTGCAGGTCCCGCAGTGTATTGCGATGACTACACTGAGACCGGATATGGTGTTGTACTCGGAGGCTAGGCAAATAGTATACCTAATAGAGTTGACAGTGCCGTCTGAGGATGATATTGAAGTAGCGTACGAGAGGAAGAAGTTGAGGTATAATGAAGTAGTGGCTGAGACTCGTGAGCGTGGGTGGCAGGCATATCTTAAGCCGGTAGAGGTAGGTGCCAGAGGCTTCTTGGCAAGAACTATTACTTCTTTGCTTAGTGGGTTTGAAGTTAGAGGAGGTAAACTAAAGGAAGCGGTGAAGGGATTATCGCTAGTAGCTGAGAGGGCTAGTCAGTGGCTGTGGTTGAGGAGAGCTCAACTAGACTGGGGGAAGGTGGGGTAGGTGGGATAGGGCGGCAGTATAGTTACTGGGGGCTACATGGACCTTTGACCTAGTAGGCTTGGAGGGGGGTGGGTCTGGGACGCCAAGCCTTACTGCTGAGCCATCCGGAGGTGTTGTGGGCCTAAGTCAGCGAAACACCGATGAAGGCTGGTGCCTACCTGATGACCCCGGTGAAGAGCTTACAAGGTGGCGTGTTAGGGTGTATAGTGTGTTAGGGTTGGGGGGGAGTAGGTGGGTAGGTTGTTAGATGGGTAGGGTAGGGCTCTATGCTTCATCCCAAGTGGGTAAGCGCAGGATATCTGTCAACTTATCCTGTATATTCATAATTAATCACAAGCAATGCCTAAAACCAATATCTTTCCCATCTTTATCTTTATTTTTAGCAGTATAAATTATACAAGGCACTGACTACACAAAGGCAGCCCAAGTTTTGGTAAACTAGTGTTTGCTGATATAGTGGAGATTTTAGTTGTGGAAAGCAGAGTCATGAGAATTGCATGAATCTTCTTCCCTGTCCAAAAGAATATGGTCTTTCTCTTGGCCATTCTCATAGTGTTTCCTCTCATCCCACATACCATTAGATTTGTTACTTCCCTCTCTCTCTGTGGGATTCAGTCTGTCTCTGCATTCAGTCTCTAAGCACATGCTACATTATATACTTCTGCTTGGACCATGACAATGCTATCTCATTCTGGAGTGGAGAAAAGTACTAACCTGTAGGTGGTGATCAGTGAGGTGACCAATGTGTTCTAAAGCTTGTTACACAGCACTGTAGGTTTCTCAATTGACCTCTTTGGACTGCAAAAGGCTAATGGCTCCAGATATAAAAGGCTGGTATGGAAATCTGTATTGTTCTAAAGGGATACAGGTTGGAGATCCTGAACAGGTGAGGGACTGTGTTGTGACCCTGTGTTGACAGGGTCCTTTGTATCCATCCTTACCAAATATCAAACAAAGAACCACTTACAGAGAGAAAATACACACCATTCATCTATAAAGAGAATAACTAAAATCCCAAGAGACAGGATGAAAAAAATAGCAATTGAATTAGTGCCAGAGTTTTCAGTACATCTCAACTTTAGTGAGATCAGACTGTGATTGTTTTCATATTATTGTTACAGTCCATATCTCACCAGGCATTTTTCACGGAACATCATTGCTCATTAGTGTAAGACTTGTCTCCAATTCGGCTCCTCTGACATATATCACTGGTTCTGAAACATCCATGTCCCAAGTTGCCAATGTTCACGACTGTTTCTTATTCTATTCATTGTGTTTACACTGACACGATTCTTTTGTTCTTTTCTTGGTGTTTCCTGTTGTCTTGGTCTCTGCAGTAGCGGGGTGTATAATTAAGATCATCTTTGTAACAGGATCTGTTTTTAGCTTTTTAGCTCTCCAACCAGACATAAGCTCTGCATGAAATGTATGTGTGACATAGTAGAGTAGAACATACATACAGTAGAACATACAGGAGTTCCAAAAGTAGAAAATTGCCCAAAGCAATTTACCATATTTTACACATTTATACAGCTGGTTGACTTTACTGCATTAATTCAGGGTAACAACCTTGACCAAAGATGCTGGAGCAGGAAATGGGGTTTAAAATCAGGTCATCCAAAGCCAAAAATGTCTAATTTTACATGGTAATATAATATACTTGATCATTCATTTTTGCCACAATTTATCATTACAGCTTATGACATGCAACAGTGTAGGATTAAGAAGTGAAACACTGGGACATTTCAGTTTTTTGAAGTGTCCAGGCATGGAGCAGCAGTGGTTTCGCTTCTACTGTAGGTGTATTTATTAATGAAATCCACTTGTACCAAACACAAATCTTTCAAGTTACATTATTAAAAACAGCTACTTTTCAGCCATAAAAATTAAAAAGACTTAAACTATCAAGTGTTTAAAGGTCCAAACATGATCCTGTCCCAGTATTCTAAGTGTAAAACTCAATATCACTCTACTCCCCTTGTTTCAAAATTTAAGTCCTAAATGTAGTCCTTAAATAGCCAGTTTTTTCTTTCTAAGACACCTCCTGGTGCAGCTGTTGATCTGGGGACAGGGTATGGCCAGGCTGCAGCCTGCCACTGTTACATTATTCAAAAAGATCTCAAATAAAATAATATAAACACAGTTTATACTTTGGAAGGATGTTTAAGATGTGTGCTTGTACAGAAATTTAAAAAATTGAAATATTGCTAGGTATTTACTACTGTTTCTAATAATTTTAGTGATACAAAACTCTATTTTTTAATTAGTAACATATTCATTTGAGTGGTGGGAAACAGCCACCTGGAAATAATGATTTCATGACACATTCTGTCTTTGGGGTTCTTTAATCTCTAGAAGTGGTCAAGTGAACACAACTCATGTAACTCACAGGATATTTAGTGCATGACATTTCAACCAAGATGACATTGCCCATTCTTCATGTACACTTTGATGACCAGCTCTCTGTAGACAGATAAAATGTTGCTTTACCAACTGGGCCACTTGGAATTGGGAGTTAGTGCAATGTGCATTAAGGCCTCCAGATGGCTTTTCCACTAGTCAGTCTCACTTCTGAATGCAGAAGATGTGTGGCTGAGGTGGCAGCTGGCCAGGTAGCCAATGTAAGGAGAAGGAATAAGAAAGGCTGACATGTTCAAATTCCAACCCTAGCTTCTCCTCAGAGACCCGTCCTCCTCCTCCTTCAGGACACCTTCCCTATTGCCTCACTGCCTGTGTCGTGGCTCCAGAAATGGGGCTCTGCTATATTCAGAGGCTGAGCCTTCTACTAACCATCTTCTTCTATTAACATACTTGTTATTAACCTTTATTTTGTTGACACCTTTGTCCAAGACCACTTCACTGCAAAGCATCAATTTTATATGAGAATATAATACATTTTCCACACAATATCATGAGTCTCTACTGCTGTCATTAATGAATAGGATGTCAGATTACATCATAGACTATGCATAACTCTACTGAAGGTGCATATTTAAATATAAATTAATGAACGGAAAGTGAAAAAGGGGGCATTCATTCAACCATTTTCAAGATTCACTGCAAATGTGCTGTGTAGCAAGTGAACTTGATCTAGCTAATCAGCATTAATGTCTGGTTTGCCTGATTTTCCAGTGTCCCAAAGTGACCAGGACATCGAGGCTCTTAGTGCTGACCTGCAGAAATGGAGCAATTTTGTAGGGATTTAATGACTGCCGTGTTCCCAGCCAGTTTATGGTGTAACCACTCAGAAAGTGTTCCAAAAATATCAGCATACTGTAAGCAAGGACAGAGAGTGTCTGTCAGAAGGATATGGCTCTATTTCCAACATAACATGTATAACATTGTTTTAAAAGAAACAGGAAGAATGATTAAATTACAGGTAATGAATAAGCACATGCAGCAGAGCAAAGTGAGGAATCAGCACTGGCAAGCAGCCATAAATACCAGCATGTTCATAACACTGAGGAATATTATACGGTAGAGATGAGCTCAAGTCTTTGGGTCAGAGAAATGACGTGAAGGGGACATTTCAGGTGTTGAATAGCCACTTTTTGCTGCTATGTATCCTATGTCATAAGACATGTTGTGTGTAAGGTTGCAAACTGTAGGGCAAGAAGCAGGTTATATTCTAACCCATTCCACATTTATATTTAACAACTGTCTTAATATATACAAATAAAATAAACATTAATGGTATTGTTCTGTGTGTAAATTAGTGAAGCCTTAAAGTTAATTACCCCTGGAACCCTTGAATCCAAACCCTAAAGCTGAGCCCAGAAAAGCAGATAAATTATAGTAAAGGATGCAGGCTTGTGGCTTGAAGCTCCAAGCCTATAATTCCCAGGGGCTGTACTGTCTTGCTGCTGAACCCTTGCAAAGCCAGAAGAATTCCAGAAAAAATATTCCTCTGGCTTAATGACAAAAATCATACAACTTTCTTTAAAGATGTTAAGTTTAAAAACATGAAATGCACTTGTTTTGATTTGCACATAATTTTTAACTAAAGCCACAAATTCCAGGCAGGATATGGTTAAGAAAATCTGCATCTGTAGCTAGCAGCGAAGCCTCATAGGTGGTAAACTGAGACTAAGTCGAACTTACACCTGTACGGCCCAGGCACTGTAAAGCAGCACTACTGCTACACCATAATTGCACCTATATAATATATATTACAGTTGTACCTCGCTATCTGTAAACTCTGTATTTGAAAAATTGCTTTTTATAACTCTTGAAAATCCTAAAATTCACTTGTCCAAATCAAAATTCCATTTATCCAAATCTGCATCTGAAACATTTCAAAATGGGCCAGTGAAGCCATTTAACTTGCACATAAGGAACCTGTAAAGTCTGCCGCAGTCGCATCTTAGCTGTTCTTAGGATTCAGTTCAATTTATTTTTACAGAGCACTTCTTCTCCCACAGTGACAGACTGCTGAACAGTAGATTAGAATAATGTAACAGAAAACACGTATATACTGACGCTATAGATGACGGTTAAATGTTAATGAGAACAACTATATAGGGTATACATGCAGAACTGTAAATCTGCCAGTAACTTAGGGGAAAAAACAAAAAAACTCCCAATCAGGAAGCGAGGGAGAAAAATATACCTCTGGGGGTCCAAGTGCCAGCAGCTGCCTACCCCTCCTGGGCCCCTTTTAATAGAAAATAGTGCCAGTAATAGCAGCTAACAAAGGTCATACTATTAAGGACAACACTGTTTAGGACAGTGAAGCTGGATAAGTGATGTTGAGGTGCAGGTGAGCTGGTCGCATCATCAAGGCAGGGGGGTCCTCAGCTCTCAGCAACATGGATTGTTGGTCTCACCACTGGTCTCGTCTGGCCTCAGTGGTGGGGCTCAATAATCTGCGTTAGTAGTTCAAAGAAACTCAAAAAGAACAAGTGGGGGTTAGTATCTAATGACATTAAAGACAATGTAATTAAACAGTGTAGACGAGATGCAGAAATGAAGCAGCAGGATTCAGCAGTACTTATATTGATAAATGCCAAAGAAAAGAAATGAGTTGTAAGTAACAATTTAAAGGCCACCATAGAAGAGACATTTCTGACAATATCAGGCAGACTATTCCAAAGCTTAGGTGTTCCATAGTTAAAGGCACATCCTCCTACTATAAGCTTATTAATCACAGGTACTTAAAGATAACCAACATTTAATAATTGTAGGCATCGCTGTGATGTTCCTATGGTACACAGTTGCAATGCCATGTATGGCCCTATAAGTTAAGAGTAAAAGTTTATAATCTACTCTACACTTAACAGGAAGCCACTGTAAGGACCTAAGAAAAGGTGTTATACGGTCGTATTTCCTCCATCTTTTTGTATTAACTGTAGTCTGGATATGGTCTGGTCCAGACAGTGTGACAGCAGAGTGTTATAGTAATCGATCCTGCTCGAAACCAAGGCATGAACCAACTTTTCAGCATCTTGCCTACTTAGGAATTGCCATATTTCAGTTATATTGCTTAACTGCAGGAGTCTGGATCTAGTGAAAATAGTAACATGAAAGTCAAAGGACATGTCAGTGTCCAGGCATGGAGCAGCAGTGGTTTCGCTTCTACTGTAGGTGTATTTATTAATGAAATCCACTTGTACCAAACTCAAATCTCTCAAGTTACATTATTAAAAACAACTACTTTCAGCCATAAAAATTGAAAAGACTTAAACTATCAAGTGTTTAAAGGTCCAAACATGATCCTGTCCTATTATTCTGTGTAAAACTCAATATCACTCTACTCCCCTTGTTTCAAAATTCAAGTCCTAAATGTGGAGTCCTTAAATAGCCAGTTTTTTCTTTCTAAGACACCTCCTGGTGCAGCTGTTGATCTGAGGACAGGGTATGGCAAGGTTGCAGCCAAAATTTTTACACACTCTTTTTACATATAAAAGTCAGTCCTTAAGAGGCAAAGACTGAGGTGATTGCACCTAGTATTCTCGCGGTTTAACAAGTGTTGTGAATTTGTATTTTCACAATTTTTTTGCCGCATTATTAATTGAAAATGTCTCAGAAGAAAAGAAAGAGTGAAAAATAGTGTGAAGATTATCGCTGGATTCTCCTCACCTTGGTTAAAGACATTTCTGGACTTTTTGATGCAAACTTTAGCAACATACAAAGCTGTGGCGAAGGCTCTAGTGCACAGCGTGAGCCTTAAAAAAAGATATGGAGGTTTTCAAGACCCCTAGGAAAGAGTAATGAAGGGAATTCTCAGGACATGCGACTCATGTCAATCCATTATTCTGTACTATTAAAAAACTACTGGAATGCAGCGGTGCCATGGTGTTCTTGTAAGTGTTAAGTCAGGTGTAAGGCTATTGTGGTTATGCACATCAATGCTGTCGCTCACAAGAATTTTGGGTTGTTTGGTGCATTTGACTTGGCATCTTTTCAGTTGACACATATGATGAGGAGCCATGGATGCACATCTGACCCCGCCTCATAAGACATACGCACTCACGCACATGCACACGAAAAGATAAGCACACACAAATGCACACATGCACAAACACACTCTAAGACACACAGACACTCCTATTCCATGAGATACCAAAAACATGCCCCCTATCTAAATCTAGCAAGAGCAAACGCAAAATGCGTACATCTGTGTTCAATTTTTTTTTCCTAGCAAGGCCCTGAAGGATAAAAAAAGAAGAGTTTATGCGACCTACTTTGCTAAAAAGATTAAACTGATATACTAACATTTTCATCTTCCACTTTTTCCCTCAAACCTCATTTAACCATATTCATGCCTTTGATTTCTCATCATATTTGCAACTTTAATGGGCTGAAAAGGCCCTAGGCCTCTAGTTACTGGTATCCTGCTCGTGATTTAGGTGATCCTCCAACTAAATCTTCACACATTCTCTATCAGGCTTCAACAGAAGATGAGACTGATTTTTTTTCAACACCTCTGGGTAGGATTGGGTTTTGGATGCTCAAAAAGAGTCAGGATGAGTCTGTTTCTACAGTGACAACCACAAGGTCTTTTTATCAACAAAAGAAGCCTCTACTGAATGTATATATTTGATGCAATATTTGCAATAATGGTGCTGAGATGTGTTAAAAACACTGCTCAGTGTCCAGTTATTTACAAAGACCCACACAGTATTCACCAGTGACTTTAACCCTTTATCCTACACTTGTAAACAGGTGCCTCAAAAGCAGTGGAGTGACGATTACCAGCATCAGTGCAGTTCCCTTTGGTGTTTGGCAGAATCTGAGGCAGCTTCCAGTGTAGTACATACTCCTTTGTTGTGTTACTTTTCTATTTGCAGCCATAGAAGTTGCTCTATTTTCAGATTGAGGAACACTTTAAAATACTAATGAATAGCCTGCATAATTGTGGAATATAAAGGAACTCAGTGATGTTGCAACTCAGATTGGTGATTTCCAAGAAACTGGCCTAAGTGGATTTGTAGCAAAATAACAGTCTACTAATCTGTTTTCTTTGTTAAATAATGACCCAATAAAAATAATAACCCAACAAAATAACAAAATGTTCATTTATTTATTCATGGAGGTAGTAATTCATTTATTGATCAAACGATCCAACATTAAATAGGTTCTCTTTATTTTAATGGGTTAGATGAAGATCTGATTACATTTTAGGTAAATCATCAAAACCATCTGTGGATCAGCTTTCTTGTACAGGCGACTGACTAAGAACCAGACTGCCAGGACTTGCTTGCACTCCCAAAAGGTGCTTCCTTCTTTCCATGTTGGGTCCATGGATAATGTGGGTGACTTGACATATGGTGCATGTCTCCTTAAGTAGCAGCTTACCCAAAAGGCAGCACCGTTTCAAGTCCTGCAGAGGGTAGTCGAGCCAAAGGGGTTGAATCCTGATCCACATGCCAAGTTAAATAAAGACAACAGGCCGAGAAGGTGGGCCCAGACCCTCCTATTCCCAGTAATGGTCTGCTGGGTGATCCTCAAGTGAAAGCTACAACCCTTCTAGCATATCCTGGATCTGCTCTAGGGTCTCCTCCCTCAACTGGCCTCTCTCAATCTAGAGGAGCAGCAGCTCTACTCCAAGGTTCCCCAGATCACAGAGCTTCTCCCCCTGCCTGTCATAAGCCTTTTCCAAGTCCACAAAACTACTACTCTGGTCTCTACTATCTTTGGTTTTCTTTTTAAACGCAGGGACAACCACTCCAGCCTGCTAATCCAAAGGAACCTTACCTCCAATCCATGCTACATTGAAGAATCATGTGAGTCACACAACCCTCACACTGTCCAGTGCCTTTCATGTCTGATCAACATCTCTCTCATCCACTCCCGCATGCCCTAACATTATGGAAGTCACCCACCACCATGACTACCGTGGGAACAACGATAGAGTCTAATCCACAAGAAGCATCACACACTGCATCTTGATTGGAGGGCATGTCCACAGTACTTCTCCACCTTTTCTGGTACCTCTCAGCTGAATCGAGAGACCCCATCCAGAGCATTGCCTCCTTTTTCAGCCTAACTGGTTACCTCATTGCTGGTGTCCATCATTAGGTTCTAGAGTTGCCACCATGAAAGGCACCAACTGCCCTCAGGGCACAGCTTTTGGCAACCACATTCCCAACTGAGGTCTTCCGACTTCAGATGTTTTCAGCCTCACTTGGCATGTTAGACATTTTTTTGGACGTGGGAGTTAAATAGGTTACACAATGAGTTGTCTGCCAGATGTCTCAATGAAAGGCTCAGCAATGCCCTTATTTCATTCTTTGACGGTTAAACACAACTATTTACAGACATACAGCAACAATGTATTATGGGAGAGCTGTGACAACTAAAGCGGGAGAATAAGAGACAATGCAAAGAAGAGGTAAAAACACAAAAAATGTCCAACTGTCACAAAAAGCACAAAACACACTAGATACAAATTTATTTGAACTTTCTGTTGGCTAGCATTCTTTAAAAAAATAACTTTTGCAAATTCAGACTTGATGTTACCAATTGGTGATTTTTATTTTATTGTTTTTTTTTTTTTGCTTTATAATGAACAAAGCTACAAAAATATATTGAGCGTAACTGGATCCAAAAAAGGATTAAAACATCATAAACTGATCATATAACAACAACAACAGAAAGGATAAGAAAATGTTCATGGTTAAATTTTAGACTTTTACTATCACTTATTCCTTTCACAACAAAACTGCAGATCCCGTTTCAGATGCAGTCTCTACTCCTTGATGTGTTGAAAAGGCATGAAAACTCCCCAATGACCATGAACCCCCTCTAGCCAAAAGCTCTTGCAGTTTTATCACTGGTTTACTATCTTCAACCAAAATGGTGCAAACAAAGTATATCTATTTTATCCTACATAGTCAAATACAACAAAGATAGGGCAAAACAAAACTGAGAATATCAGAAACACATTGTGCACAACCTGACATTAAAAAGCAATAATACGTTACTTTAGTACAAATAAGACTTTGCAAAGACAGGGAATTGGAACAACAATGGCCCAAGTCAAACGTACTCAGATATGGACCATGCAAATAGAAATATATCACCAGTACAGGCATGTTTTGAGCAGAAAACATCACTCTAGGGCAAACTGAGATCCACATAAGCTGTAGTGTCAGCTGCTTTTCTTCTTTTTCTTTTTTTCACTTCCTGCAGTTGTCGGGGCAGCTGTGGTTACTGGAGGTGCTCCCAGTTTCTTATTCTTTGCCTTCTTTACTTTTTCTTTGATGGCCTCAATGTCTATTTTACCTTCTGTGGAAGCTGAATAAGAGGCAGTGAACACAGATATGGCTAATAAGTGACTGAAGACAAATACACAAACTTGATGGAAAAAAAGAAAGAAATGCCCTCCGTACCTTTTTGTGGTTTCTTCACAGCAGGCTTCTCCTTTGGAGGGATAAATGCCTTGTTTCTTTCCTCCTGTTTTCTGGTCAGAGCTTCAGCCTGCTTCACCTTAAGTACAAGACACATTGCTGCCTCAGGTGGTATGACAAAAACCAGCAAAGAAGCACCAGAAATTTCCATGTAACGTGCCCAGCAACACAAATACTACGCCAAGGCCAAACAGAAATGCTACTCACCTTGATTTCCTCCATTTTCTTCCTCCTTTTCTGACTCTCTCGCAGGAAGAACTCTCCACTAGCCAGCTCCTTATCAACCTTTGAATGGCAAGTTGAAAGCCTTTAACACGCTACATTGCAAGCTACATTACTTTTCCCTGTTGGACAAAACCAGGCACAATAATCCTCAAATTACACATTTTTTAACATTTTCCAATTATTTATTTTGAAATGTACTTTCTTTGCTTATCAATTTCTAACTTTGCTATGTGTTGAAAGCAGTAAAAGTGACAATGATGTTACAATGTATTTTTGTTCTCAGCCACTTAAATCAGTTTTAATTTTAAGTTTAAATTTGAATATTTAAAAATTTTAAGTCAGTATTTTTATGTTGCTTTATTCAGGATTTTCACAGAACTTTAGCTGTAAATAATAGACAACTGACTTATTAACCTTTCAATAATTTGGACAGTTGTGCTGAAACTGGTCAGCAGCTGACAAACATTGCACGTACATTATAGAATACATCAGACAGAGGAGGTGAATGTGTTTTTGCCCATGAGACACTGGTATGCTCACCTGACTCTCGGGCTGTGGGGGTGGGAAAGGAGTGTATTCTTTCTTTACAGTCTTTTTCTTGGGCTCCTTGCGCTTAGCTAAGTTCTTGTGCTTGAATTTTGGCAGAAACCGATCCCAGGTCTGCATTCTCAGTTCAGGGTCTTTGGACAGTTCTCGTTTAATCATTAAAGCCTGAGGAAACCAAGGGTGATCTAAGATGGTAGTTAACATCAAATAACTGAGAACATTATCTTTGTCATTATACCAAACTGATAGGGAGAGTTTCAAATTAATATCTAAACCCAAATCCAGATATATTTGATTTACTAATTAAATATTTTATTTTGGGCAGGGTAAACAGTCAATATAGTTAAGAATGTTGAATAAATGAAACATCTTTAAAAGCCATTAAAGTCCTCTTATTACACCTAGAACTCAACATGTGTAACTGAAACTGCTTCAATAAATAACAGATACCTACCTTGATATTGTATATTGGGTGAATGTTTTTCATTGTATCCAAAATGACTTTCCTGACCTGAATGAATGAATGAATGAATGAATAAAATTTATTTTTGCATGAAAATATGATCATCAGAGATAAATAAACCACTATACCTAGACAGTGGGTTATCCAAACATTAAAGCAATAAGCGTACAAGGAAGAAAGTGAGGGTGAGCAAGACAGTGGGTCAAAGATTTAACCAGCTGAAAGGAAAAAATAATGGCATGGCTTTTAGGGTGTACAAGCTGATTTAAGAAACATATTCCATGATGCCACACTTGAGTAAAATGCTACATTCTTCCTTTGCCTCTTCCAAAGCTGTGAAGTGACCAACCTCTTTGAGGCCACTGTAGGGTCCGAGGACTGAAACAGTGTTGCCTTGCACCATGATGTAGCAGTTTGTGAGCAGCTCTAACGCCTGTGAAGAAGAGGGAATTCCAAGTCAATCGTACCAGTCAAGGCAGGAGATTCACACAACCCTAGTGAATTTTTGGAAGATTTGCAGTTGCTGCCTTCTAGTGGTGAGACAAACCAAGATATAGTTTTCCAACTAGCGACAGAATCTCAGACAAGAGTCACAGCAGTTCATCTTCAAGAATGACCAAAAATGTGTAACAAAAGTCTTGATACTCAGAACTGAATAGGTATGTAGGATACCATGAGCTCACCTTAAGAGTGGACCCTTTAGGACCAATAAGTCTCTGTCTCCTTTTCACAAAACGCTCTCGGTTCCTCACAAGAGACCCAATTTTAATAATGTCACAAGCCATGTCATCCTGAAGAATCCGTACAGCCTGAAGAAGAAGCAGTCAGGATCTGAGAAATAACTTCTTCATGTCATAGTTTCTGGAAACATTGTTGCTATCATTAAAAATATCAACAGCATCGTATGACATACTTATTATTGTTAGTTTTTTACAGTATTTAACCATTTTTAAACAAAGCAATTCAAATTAAACAACTTGCTCAAGAATACTACAGAACATATACTACATTACTACAATTCTTTTGTTGGATAGTTAAATAAAGATAAAATATATGGTACATCTAAAAATGTATTTTATCTTTAGATAAAATGAAAACCCACATACCTGCTCATATGGCACACTCCTGGCCAACAGCTTTATCAAGTCTCTGGCTCGTAAAATTGCATACGGGTCAAATGTCTTTTTTGTGGTGGCAACTGTCATGCTTCCCTCAATCAGGTCCAAGGTGCCATTGATATACTAAAGGACAAGGAAGGAAAAATATCCTTGCAAATGTTCCAAACTCAGAATTGGTCATACCTCACAAATGATGTCAATGCTACTCTGAGGGCACCTTTCTCTGATATTCAAATGTGATTCATTCTTGAATATATATTCAAGGCCTGGAGACTGAAGAAGATTCTTTGCTATTTCTTATGAGAAAAAATTAAAATATGTTGCCCAGCAGAAATAAGATCAGTTCAAAATTACCCAAAAGATACACAATCATCAATAACAATATTGTAGCCATAAAAAGTCTGGGGAACAAGGGATAGTACAAATGAAAAGTACAGATTCTTCAAGCTCAGAAAAGTAAATACACTGAGTGTATAATGGGGATGAGCGTTTATGAATATGCAAATGAATCAGTTAAGAGTCTCATTTTAAGATAAAGAGAAAATACCCTTAAGAAGGATTAAGGAGAAGTTGCATTTAAAGAGGGCCAGTTTACTTACTAACTCGCCAAGAGCCTTCTGGACCAAGGGCCAGCACTCTTTGAGGTATGCTTCTCTGTACTTGGGAAAGAGGGTAGCGAAGCTGCTCTCCTCCAGCAGACCCCTGGGGTTGTCCTCCTTGGTAAAAAGGGGCTCTTTCCATCCCTCAGGAACCGTGAGCAGCTCCGACTCGTCCACTGTCCACGTACCCACAGTAAAGACAGAAAAACCGCAATACCCCACACACCAGATAAAAACAAAGTTAACTTCTTAGAGCAGATCTACTGCTCCTAAAACTTTCTTTACCTAAAACACACCTGCAGTTTACTTGGAGAATGATAAAAGTTTCATCTAACTTAACTCTGACTACGTAACTATTGTGAACACAACCAAATTTGCGGCAGTTACCGAACAGACAATGCATATCCGTCAATGCAGTGTAGCTGTATTCTCAGTCACACTATATATAACTATTTACCTACCCTGAGGTTTGTTCTTTTTTGTTTTCTTCGCAGACGGCGCTGCACTCACGCTTTCCTCCGCATTGGAAGCCGCCATTGTTGTGTGATCTTCCACCCCGGAAGTAGAAATTTTGTGTAGCGCAAAAAGATTTCCGGCCTTTCCACTAGACCTACTGTGTTTTGTTAGCTGATCCTCCTGTACGGGTTGAAGGGTAGTGTATTAAAAGAAATAAAAATAGGCACAAATACGCAAACATTGAAGGCTACCCTTCAAAAAGTTAATTCAGAATAAGTGTTGTTATGGATTATTAAATGTTATTTATGTATGTATGTATGTATTTATATGTATTATTATTATTATTATTATTCCAGAATTACTGTGAATGATCACTGCTATGAAACTTCACCTCTGAATAGATACCAGTCCATCCTAGGGTGTATTTAGAATTTTGTTAAATTCAGTTGTATAAGTTTGACTTCATTTTTTTCATTTTTATTTGATTACATTATTTGTTTGTGTATTGAAACAAAACATTTGAAAACTAAAAACAATGATCATTTTAATGCAGTCAGCACTGTGTTGTTGTTAACATGGATAAAAGGATAACAGGAAGAGCAGTTAAAAGCAGGCCTCTTAGCTCTATAATGTAATGTAGTGCAAGTGGATATGTTAAAGACTGAGAATAAAATGGCTTGTTGAATTGCTGGATTGACTTGTTGATACAAATACAAAAGGTTTTCCATATTACCTTTTCCATCTTAAAACTTTCTGTTCTCCTTTCTTCTTTATGTATGTGCTAAACTCATTTTTTTAAGCTGAGGTTGAAATAAGTGAGCAAGTGAGTCTGGTATGAAAAACACTGCTATATTTGTAACAAGCACAAGTCTGAATACAAATAATGTTCAGTGGTTTATTTTAAAATCACCTTGTTTTACTCTTTATAACCATGGAACTGAGCAGCATTAAAGTGTACAGTGTTAAAGTTTATTTTAAATGAGTCTTCAAAGTTTAGTCTCATAGTCAGGAAGCCCATTGCAGGCTGTTTTTTGAGTGAATGGTTGTCCTATGTCTAATAAATCATGTAAAGTTTTCTGTCAGAACCTACTGTTTCAAAAGCCACAGAAAGATTCATAGATACTTTGAGAAAGACTACAATACATATACAATACACATGCTACAGTCTTAACTTGTCCTATTATGTAAACAACAGAAGTGGTTTGTAATTACAGAAGCATCATCATAGAGGGAATTTATACACCTATCACGTGATTTGATAGAATCTCTTGTTGTAATTCTTTAAGCCTTTGAACAAAGGGGTTTCTGTCTTTGGAATCAACCTACATTCCAAGTAATATAAATGAATTGATGTCACAAGTATTCACAGAGTGAGAACCCGAGTTACTCCTAACATTTGCTCCAGCCTTTGAGCACAGATGTTTGGTGTTTTAGTTTAAGGATGACCTTATGACAGAGTTAAAAAATATATGTACTTTTCTCTGCTTATTTTCACTAATGATCAGTTTCTGAAGATGAAGGAATGTAACAATATTTTCCTGGGCTTTTTCACACTGGGCTTTGTTCTGTTTTGTGTGGAAACAACATCTGTCAGTGACACTAGCATAGCAGCATTGCTGAGGAACATATCTTCGGGCTTGCTTTCAAGAGATGAGTCAATTTACAGCACATTTTCATCAGAAAGACACCAGCTGGATCCTTGGACAATGGGAGAGAATCTCAAATCTGTAGATCAAAGTAGTTTAGAAGATGGACCTAAGGTTCAGACTAAGAATGGAGCCGTGAGGGGAGTTGCTGTTGACAAGGTGTACATTTTCTACGGAATCCCCTATGCCAGCCCCCCTACTGGCACTCTTCGATGGAAACCCCCAACACCAGTGACCCCCTGGCCAGGAGTGTATGATGCCACCGTCCCAAGAGCTGCCTGTATGCAGTCTTGCAGTGGACCAATTTCAAAGGAGTGTCCAGGCAAGGTATTGTATTGAAGCTCAGTGCCAAAACACATGCTAATATTTTCAGAGTAGAACTGTTAATACAGTATAGAGGGGAATAAACACACATTATTGTTGTGAGCCTGGAAGATCAGAGTGTCATACCACATTAACATTTCTCAGGTGCTTTGTTAGTAGTGCTTTCAGTCCATCTGGTTGTATCCTTTCTAGGTGAGCGAAGACTGTCTGTACCTCAACATCTTTGTGCCTTTAGATGTGAACTTCTCAGCCCCCCAGTTAAGGCCATTGCCGGTGATGGTGTGGATCCATGGGGGAGATTTTATTGCTGGCACGGCATCAAAACCCTTATATGATGGGAGGTTCATCAGCAACTTCACCCATACTGTGGTTGTGAGTCTGGAGTATCGACTAGGTACTATACTGTCACTTTTTTGAGAAGACATGAGAATTGCTGGCACACCCTGGGTTTGATTTAGATAAGTAAATGAATTTGTACTGCTTTTACAGTAAATGTGCAGGATGTGAGACTATTTGCAATGTCAGATCGAGTCTTGAATTAATATTGAATAAAATGCATAAATAAAACTGTTAGTTGCAAGCAGTGTTGTACATTGACAATATGTCAGTAAATAACAGTCATTGATATTTATAGAAATATTATGCAATTCCCAGGAGCCTTTGGATTTCTTGTTTCTGGTAAAGACCCCAAAACTTCAGCTGTCGGAAACTATGGGATCTTGGACCAGCAAGCAGCCTTGCTTTGGGTTCAGCAGAACATCGCTGCCTTTGGAGGTGACTCCAACAAGGTAAGCCATTGATAGCATATTTTTTTATTCAGAAGTAAGGGTATAATAACATAGAAAAGCTTTGAAAAACAAAGGGAAGGGAAAAATGTGTTTTTTTCATAATGTTTCACTTTGAAACCTTTTGAAAAGCCATGAAAGGATAAAACTGATGTAGTTCCACAATCACAGAGTTGTCATACTGAAGGATAAAACCTGGGGCTACAGCTACATATCACATACCCTGTACTTTAAATTTAATGATTTACATTGCATTTCTGTTTTTTTTCTGACTCTTTTCTTTAAAGTAAAATGTATTGTTAAATTACTGTTAGTATACTATACTATTACTATTACTATTACTATTACTATATTCACCCATATTTTCAACAGGGTAATTATTTCATTCATTATTTTACCTCACACTTTTCTCCAAAGCAACCTACAGCGTTATGCTGTTAACAATAATGCACACAGTTATGAAGCTGGATCATTTTTTTTTACTGTATCTCTTCAGAGTAAGTACCTTGATCAAGGTGGCAGTTCTAACCTCTGCATCAACTATTGCCCCAAGTGAATAACCTCCTGTATGTTCTTACCACACATTTAAACTACCTGATTTCCTTGTGTTTTATAAAATCATTGCAAGGGAAAACATGAGCATTAGACAGGTTACAGCTGTGGGTGGCTCGTATGAACCATTTATATAATGAAATCAGTAATGAAATCAGCACTGTCCCTTTAAGGCAACCTTGTACTGCTGCTGCTACTTAATGTAATACTTGCAGTTTTAGGAATGTTCCTTAATTTATGTCCATTGTTTCATCTATGAAAGTGGTCACATGGAGAGAAATCACAGGGTACGTGTCAATTGCAACAGGTGACCATTTTTGGGGAGAGCGCAGGGGCCCAGTCTGTGGGCCTTCACCTGATGATTCAGACCAGCCAACCTCTGTTCCAACAGGCTGTTCTGCAGAGCCTGCCTTTCTCCATCCCTCTGAAGACCAGGTAGAAATACTGTCTTGAGGACCACAATGCCAGTGGTTAATATATACTTGTTAGTCACAGAAGGGATTATCAGTCCTAGTCCATTACTTGCTATTGCACAAACTGACCTGTCTGATTAAGACACCATAAACTGAGCTGTTCATTTATTGAAAGACATGACTGAAATCATGACATGAGACTAAAAGTATCAGTTGAGGGTTCACTACATATAAAACACATACTGTATTTGATTATTTATTTACCTGACATCTTCATCCAGGATGACTTGTAATGTAGTTTTGTATAACAAACTACTTACAGCTATTTACTTACTTGTTGTATGCTGTGCAATTCAGAGTAAAAAGGCTATATTGCTCAAAGGTACACCTACAGGAATAGATATTTAAACCTAAACCCTTCCAAGTGGAAGGTGATGGTTCTAAACACTAACATTACCTATTACAAATGTGCATGTCATTACTTGCATTTAGAAATATCCCATTCAGTTGTTGTTATCTTTATAGATAAATCATTCATTTCATCATTTCTATTGTGTTTAGGGCAGTACAGTTTTCTTTATATCCACTCAATAGTCCTTGTCCAGCCCAGGGTTTCAGTAGTCCAGGGACATTCCCAGAGGTATAGGGCAGTAAGCTAGGCAGGGTACACCTCAAACTGGATAAAAATTATCATACACACGCAAAAACACACACATGCACGAACAGTCTCACACTACGGATAGTTTAGATTTCCAGATTCACCTGAAACATATGTCTCTGGACTGTGTGGACTGTGGGAGAAAACTATAGCACTTCAGGCAAACCCATGTGAGCACAAGGAGAACATGCAAACATCACAGAAACTGATCAGGGACTTATACCCCTGTGAGGCACCAGGAGTACCTGCTGCACCTCCATGCTTCCCTACTACAAAAAAAAAACTAATTTAAACAGGAAAGTGGAAAAGTTGTAGATGACTGAAAATGACCACTTTCTTTTTTTAAATGAAAATAGTCATTTTAAGAAATACAATTAAAAATGGGAGCGCACACATCAACTTGAAACAAAAGGTGTATTTTAATTATCAACATGTGGCAACATACCTTCTTCAGCGCACATGTGTGTTGCGTTTTGAGTGATCTAAATACTCTCATGTGAAAGAACAACTGTTAACAATTGTAAGAGTGGAGCTGTAAACACAGAATTATGGAAACAGAATTGTACCAGCTGGAGGGGGGGAATAACTGGACAAAAAAACAATACAGTGAAAAAGGTGCAGGAAGGGGTTACACTGTTAAGGATAAACATGAGACCATTGGTTGAAACAGTGTTTAAATAAATGAACCATGCCTGTCTTTGCAACAGACATATGTCCCTGTCTCCACTTGGGGACATTAGCACCCAGGCTTATTTAACTCTGATTTAGAGTTTAGCGTGTTTTCTACAATTCTTGAAGAAATAAAATTAAAAATAATAAAAAAGTTGCAGCACAATAGCATAGCAAATAGCATTGTTGCCTCAACACCTGGGCAATTTGGATGTAGCTTTGACAATAGTTTGGTTTCTGAAATATAACAGACTTCACATATTAGCAGTAACTCTGCAGTCCAATTCCTAAGTGTCACTATACTCACCATTCCTTGGTTCTTGGAGATTAGTTACTAAATACTTGTAATAAACAACTGCTCAACTTGCAACTGTTCATATAAAAAGGCTATTGGTTTAAAGCACTTTCTAAGGATGGGGCAATGTAAAGTCCTTCACGCAAAGCAGGTTAAGGCCCCACAATGGCTGCCACCTCTGAGACACTGGGAAGTCATTTAATCTCTTTTGACTTTCAGACACGAAGCTTTGAAGCTGGGGAAGGAGTTTGCCAAGGTGGCCAATTGTTCTGCCAACGACATGGTGTGCCTGCTGTCCCTCAGCCCCCAGGCCATTCTAGCAGCTCAGATAAAAGCATGTAAGGGAAGCTGTCCAAATCTGTGTGTTCTTTAAAGTTTAAGGACCCTATTGCAGACAGTTTGAGACCCTTTTCAAGAGAGTTTAAAATATACCCACAGGTTTCATTAAATACACTCAGGTCAATATGGTTTATTAAAAAAAAGTTTATTAACTTTAATTATTCTTTTTTGTGGCTATAGATTAGTTAAAAGCTAATATCCTTTCTGTATACTGGGCAACACTGTGGTGTGACATCAATCTTCTTTAACTGTTATATAACATATGGTGCAGTTCAGGCCTAGTAGCTATTCTTGCAGTGTTAGGCCAGTTACAATTGTTTACCAATTTACACTACTGAGTAATTTTCAATTGAAGCAATTCAGGTCAGGTATTTTGCTCCAGGCGAGTGCAGCAGGATGTGGCATTTGAATCTCTTGATCTCTCAAGTCCGAAGGTGGTAGGAATAATCGCTACTCCACCTATACTGCTTAGATTTTGGCTAAAGATTTTGTGACTGAAGAACCCCAAATCTGCTGAGATAACTTCTGTCCAAACCCATCTACATGATTCTTTGAAAGACCAGTCATAGTAATTGCTGTCCTCTTCACATCACCCCCCTCCCACAGGCTCAAAGATAGTGAATCCCTTTCGCTTCCTGGAGATGTTTGAGGTGTGGGGTCCCTGCATTGATGGAGGGCTGATCAAGGAGCAGGCAGTGACTGCCTTCCAGAATGGCCATTGGCAGAGAGAGAAGCCCATTCTCCTTGGTCAGTCACATGACCTGCAATCCCTGTGTTGACTGTACAACCTCAGTCCTGCATCCCCCTATGACTGTCCTCACAACAAAGGGAAGTTTACCCTATTAGCAACATGTTTTTCAGTCAGCAGTGTAGTCTAACTGCACATTTCAAATACATCAAATTGCCTAGAACCAGGAAATGTTGCCAAAAGAGTTTAAATGAAATTTTAATGGTCCAAACTACTTTAATATTCCATAAATATTGTACACTAACCAGTGCAGAACTGGCATGCTGTTTGAATTTAGGACACACAGAAGAAAAAATATGTTGTCTGTTTACAGCATATCTGTGGACACAGCTGTTTCAGTGTTTGTATCTTAATCTCAAGAGTCTAGCAACTTCGAACTTGTTTTCTGAAATTTCTTCATACAGTAGATGTTCTTCCATTTTCATAAGTAAAGGAATGATGGGCTTTCACAAGCAGTTTTTTTAATTTTTAAAATATGTGTCCCTGCCTAGGGACTGCACAGCCCCAAGTACCATAAATATTTAGTTCAGCTAATTATAGGCCCAATATTTTATTTGCAAATTTTACAGTTAAATCTGTTTCATTTTTCTATATGACCAGTGGCATAGATCTAATGAGAGGCATGATCCTGGCTGATTTTCTTTGAAGAATTTACCATCCAATGAAAGTGAAGTTACAGAGAATTGATGAAGACAATAAACACTCAGCAAAGATGTCTAAAAGTGCTAAATGGATCCAATTCTACAGTTCTCCAAGGGACTCCAATGGTGTTTGAGTGCTATACTTCATAATACATAAATATGAAAATATTATGTGTATGAAGAAGAATCCCTATTGAATATACATCAGATGTTTAGTTAATCAACACAGGTTTGTTCCACTGGTCTGGGCAGGTTTTTGAGAATCTTTCTGTGTCCCAGTGATAATTCCCTCTTTTTGGCGGTCAGGGACCACATCTGAGGAGGGTGTGATCTTCGTGTATGGGGTCTTCTCCAAGCCTGTGACGGTGCTGGAATGCACTGTGTATGCCACAGCCATCTTCAGACAGCATGCCCTGAAGATCCTGCACAAATATCTGCCCCTGTTCAAGGGCACAGATAAGCGGGCCATGCTGTCACAGGTGAGCAGCTTGGAAACCAGTTTGTCATTTAATGTCACAAAAAGCTGATCAAGTCTTTTTCTAAGTATAATTGCATCCCATAAGTCAAAATAAATAAAATTTTGTAAAACAAACACTTCTTGATTTATTAATAGACTAGATTCTTAAAAAAAGAAAGCTATATTGAATTAAACATTTGCTAAAATGTTTTCCATTGTCTATTTATCCTATGTAGGGTTTCTGAGTTTCAGAGGCTATCCTGGAAACATAGGGTGCGAGACAGGGTATATCACAGACAGGATACCAGTCCATTACAGATTAAAAAAAAAGTATTTTATTAACTCCAACCAACAAGTGCTACATTTGTCAGCACTGATCACTTTCACTTTGCTGTTTTATCTGTTCCCTCAGTCACTTTTATGAACTGCTTGTGCTCTCCAGGGGGATGGTGGTCTTTTGGAGTCCATCCCAGAATCACTGGTAACTACAGAAGAAGGCTAAACCTGGAATTGGACACCAGTTCACCACAGAATTGCCACACATTCACACACTCACATTATATGCAATTCAATGTCACAAATTCACCTGTGGGGAAAAAACCCATGCAGACATGGGGAGAACAAGCAAACTACACAGATTGAGCTGTATTTGAAACAGAGCATCTGTGGTGAAGTGGCAGTGCTACCTCTGCACCTCCATACCATATTCTGTACAGTCAGTAAAAACATAAAGTAAAGCCTTATCCTGATTTGTTGTCTAAGTAGGATCTGTAACAGTCTTGAATATAACTATAATGAGATAAAAATATTATGCAAGGCAACGTTTTTATTAACTTTTACCTTCATTAAAATAAAATCTTAAAATAACTGAAAATAAAAAAAAATTAGTCTCCAAAAATTTGATTTAAATGCTGATTTTGGACCGATTCATCCTATAAATATGTTCAGTGTTCCTCACCTTGTTATTGATGACCAACATTTAGGAACATCAGACAGGAGCTATAAACACTGTGAACAGAATTTATGACATTGAATTGTGTGTAGAGTATTCCTCTGTGTGTGTATGTGTGTGTGTGTGAGTGTGAGGCTACTCTGTAGTGGACTGCTGACTGGTGTGGTGGACTGGTAGTCACATCAAAGTCCATGAAAAGAACACATCTCTCAATTCCAATTATCTCAATTCCACTGTGTTTATTGATTAAAGTGGCCATTTAGGAATCTGAAATTACTCTAATAATGGGATCAGTCATGATACATCTATAATGTGCCATGTTAATTGTTAATTGCTGTGAGCTGTAGATGACAGGTTTGTGTCCTTGTGATGTTTATAGATGTAGTTTCAGCAATGGCACCACTAGGTGGGGCCTTCATTCTATTGTCTGTGGAAATGGTTACCATTCTTTGTTCTGTGGCATGAATCACAGCCTCTTAGTGGCCACTGCTGACTGGCAGTGAAGAACCACTGGCCAAAGGTATGTCCCGCTGACCTCTAGAAGTCTGAGTGGTGTACTTAGATCTGCCATTGCAGCAAAGAGCAATAGACACCAGTACCACATTGCCACTACTATAGAACTTTCCACAGTTGTGAGAAAAAAATGATTCAGAGGTACATCATTTGAAGATAAAACCTGACTTAATATGCTGTGGTTCTACAGTAGCAGGCAATCTGTGAAGTGTGTAGAGTCACTGCCTTTGGCCTTGGAAGGCCGAGACTTGAATCCCACCTCCTGCTGCAGTACCCTTGATCAAAAGTACTTACCCAAAAATTACTCTAGTAAATATTTACTACCCGTGAAAGTGGGTAAATCAGTGAGCTTGGTGAAAAACATTAGATAACTTAATAGCCCTGAAGTGAAAGAGACACATTTGAAGGAGAGGTCCTAAAACTGACAGTCAGGGTTCAGGAGAGGACTTTATTTATAGAGAGACCAAAGGGTGTAGTTAAAAAGGCATCATTTTACTGTATTTGGTACAGTAATTAAGTGTTAAGAGTGGCCACTATGACACACTGACGTGATTTTGAGTGACCTACTACACGTAACATGCTTGAACAGATGACATTCACCCACAACAGCATCACACTGTGGTCAGTCATACTGACTGCATCTACACAGAAAACATGGAGCTCATCTGAAGCTTCTGCTTCTCCTCAGCTGCTCACTAGGGTTTCGAGCTCAATTCCCAATGGAGGCCGAGTCGGAGGGAGGAGGGGGTGCACGTCCTGCAACGAGCTCTTCAAAGGCAGTATGGGACTCAAGTATAGTGGAGGGAGGGATACATGTTCTACATGAGTGTGTGTAAGAGTGCATTTTTTGTCTGTTAGTGTGTAGCACCAGCTTCAATCGATCCCTTGCATCACCGGTCACGCATTGGTCGTGGAAAGATGTGGTGGCCAGAGCAACACAGGTGTTGCTGCTCTGATTTTGCGTGGGCGTCTTACTGAGAAAGAGACAGTGGTTTCCTGGTAACAGACAGGGGGGCAGATGCCACAGACATTCAGGGCATCACAAAGAGACTGCTTTCTCTGCCTTGTAAACAGAGCGTAGTGAAGAAACAGTGAGGCACAGGTACATTTTTATTTTTTTTTCAAATTTTTATTAAGGCTGTCTGTTATTTTTCATAAACAAAAATTGTAGCATATCTACCTGCCATATGTAATTTATAATTTATAATTTAAACATTCAAAACTGTAATGAATTCTAAAAATCGGCCACTAGACGGCACCTGTGCCAGTTCTCGGTGTCGCCCCTCACAGATCGTGACCGACTACGTGTTCCTGTGTCCCTCCCGCAAGTCGGCCCGCGAAGCCATCCAGTCCGGTAGCGCTGCTTGGATGTACGTTTTCGACCATGTGGTGTCAGACCGTCGCGTGTGGGACGGACTCAACTTCTGCTACGACCATGTGTGCCATGGCGCTGAACTGCCCTTCCTCTTCAGCTCGGCCACTGTGGCCAACTTCACCCTGTCACCAGCTGAGAAGCTGCTGGCCAACCGCATGCTGTGTTCCTGGGGGACGTTCGCACAGGCCGGTGACCCCAGCACACTCAGTGTACAGTCAGCCTTCTGCCACCAGCAGAGGCTACCCCCCTGGCCACAGTACTCAGGTGATAGCAACTGGCTGGTGATGAACTTCACCGTGCGCTCACACCCTCAGGCGAGCCCCCGCGACCCAATCTGCGACTTCTGGGACACGCTTGGCATTTACTAGGATTCCTGAAGTTTTAAATAGGCTTAGGGATGAAAGTCACAGAAACACAACAGTGTTAATTCAGTGTCCACTAAATCAGTGTTCTCAACAACCAGGCTTTGGTCCAGCACTGGGCCATAAATGTTGCTTTGCTGGGCTGCAGAAAGACCACCTAATAAATAAATGTATAAATAATTAGCCTGAGTATTACTGTGGGTAGCATAAAGAAATGTATGCTGTTTATTTATGAGGCACAGAATGTAAAACATTAATAAAATAAACAAGAAGTTATGTCTATATTGAGTTCAGTGCTGCCACTTGGCGGAGTTTTGCATTTGTCGAGTTAGTTTCATTACTTCTAGATTGTAGATGCTGCACAATATAAGCTAGTAGTAACTAGCTTGCTTTTGTCTTGTCTTGTGCACAATACATACACAAAACATGAGTGGTTTTCAGCCAACATTGGTGGACTGTTTTTTTGCTGGCTGGTCACGTAAAAGAAACAATTACAGTAATGCAGCATCAGAAAATTCAAGAAAAGGAAACCAAGTTTCAGTTGAAAGCATGATCCATCACATATAAGCCGTAAATTTGTTGCAACAACTCAGTCTCAGGCACCATATCCAATGTGTGAAAATGAACAAAATTTGAGGGATAGTTGTTGATGTGGTATTATATGCTGTGTCATGTCTTAAGGAGATTAGCATTTTGCTGGCACTTGCTGTTACCGAATCATGTTTTACTACCCAATGTATGGCAGACATGTTGTATTTACTGTTTTATAACTACAGGGTAATAACTGACTCCACTGGTCCACAGGACACAAAAAGGTTGAGAACCACTGCACAAAACTTCAATGTATACTGAAGGAATGTACATGTCTACTAACTGCACGTTCATGCAATGTTCACTCTTCTTAAATTTATCTTTGTATATTGTACACTCTGCTTAAATGTGATATATGTGTCTAAGGATCACCCCGCTGTTGCAGTGTCAAATTTCAGTACTTATTTAATAGCAGCCCCCATGTAATTATCCTTAATATACAGCACCCTGTGGCAGATGATGATGATGATCATGTATTTCCCTGACTGGTTTGGATGACTTCTGTGGCCGGGCTAAAGGTATTGCACTATAGTACAGTATATTAGAGCTGGCCATGTTTCTCAGCATGAACACTCCTGCTGGGAAGGCTGCCAGCCCTTACCTCTAGCGCCGTGTTCAGGAAAATTTGCTTGAGTGTCACTTTGTGGGCCTCACCCGAGCATGTTGGCTTTTACAGGTCTTCTGGGTCTTGTAATGACTGCAGGAGGTTATATTTGCAATTGTTCTGAGCTTTGTGTGTCTCGCCCAAGGCAGATTGATTGATATGCTTTGCATTTATTTGACCTGAACACCCATCCAACAGTCAACCTTTGTTTCCTATCGTTGCTAAAATTTGCTTTCATTCAATGGTATCAAATATGAAATGTACCATCTATTAAAAAGTTAAAAAGACAGTGCAGTTTTTTTTATTGTCTGTAACTTTGCTTTCCTGTGACTTCACCATTGTACCATAAGGAAATTGTTTTCATCCATCAAAATCAGTTTAGCTTAAACTCAGTTTACTCAGTTTATATTTTAGTTGTCTTACTCAATCTAGCCTATAACTATTTTTTCTCAATTTAAGTCATTTTCATCCATTTAGCCTTTAGGTGGTTTAGTCAGTTTCACTTTTAGTCATTTTGGTCAATTTTTACCTTTAGTTAAGTTGTGACCTGTTTCAAATTGATGTATGTAACTAATGTAGATATTTGTAGTGGTATTTGAGGACAGCATGCAAGGAATGTGTCTGATCCTTGAGGGGAACAGAAAGAACAGCTGGGGAGACAGATGGAAAGACCTCCGGGTGGGTAAGCGGTACTCAACACTCATGCAGTTCTAAGGTTCACAGAGAAATACTCACTAGGACTAGGAACCCAAGTGGCACCTCATCTCTCATCCTCCTCATTTTAGCACAGAGTCAGACCCCTCTAACTGATCTATCTACATATATAATATATGATCTGGACACAAGTTTATTTAACAATATTCTGATTTCATCTGCTTTGATAATTCTTTTATCCAAGAATGAAAAACCTTCCATAAATTTGCACAAAGGACTAAAAAGGACATTGGTCAGAAGATTCATATGTACAGTAGGTGTTTTGCAAATAGATTCCATCATTGTGAAGTGGTACAGCAACACATTTTTGTCTGTGTTACTATCATGTTGTGGAGGTGGGCATCCTGCCTCTACAGTTTAATGTGACTGTTGAACATCTCCCTGGGAAACCGGTGATTTATAGATAACCCCAGTATACACTGCCTAAGGCATCTAAGGGGACCACAGAACAAGCAGCATAACAAGGTTTAATGAGACTGTGGCAACTTATCAAACACAAACTTGTAGAAGGATCATTTATAATGCCCTTGGGCTCAGGTGTAAGAATATATTCAAAACTTGATATTCCTCTGCATACTGCTTTGTACATGTATTGCATTCTCCGGAGTTACATATTTTGCCTAACTGATTATGAAAACAACCTTTTTCCAAACTCTGAACAGGCAAGAAACAGCTGGTCATGAAGTCAAACAGCTGGACAGAGCAGTAACTATGTTTTTTTTCTTCCATCCCCAACAGGGGGCGTTTTTTTTTCTGTGTATCAAAACAGATGCTGCCTCCAGAGGAACGGTTATTGTTCAGAATTTCATCCTCTTTTGAAATTATCTGAATTTTTTTTTCCATTGCTCTTAGCAGCGGTGCTAATGACTGGTTAAAAAATGAACTGCATAAAAAGCAACCTGATAAGTGGGAACCTGTGCTCTAATCAAAAAAGCCCTTTTGGACCATATCTTGCATGCATAATTTGCTAAAATAGAACAGTCCAAAAGACAAAACTTCATTCCCGTGAAACGAATTGCATTTTTCCATTCTCAGCCAGCTATCTGCACCTCTGTATGGCAGGACGGCTCTGTTTCAATGCAATCTGATTGTGCCATTTGCAGCACAGCAAGAGAATTGTTCCTCCATCAGTATGTGAAGCACATGAAATCATTAAATGCTCCAATGTGGCCGTCCGTTTCTAAATGCTGTCTGCGTGCATAATTGCAGAGTGGGCTGCTTAATATTGCGGTTGCACCTTGAATGGTTTTGTTGTATTTTCTTTAACATAAAATGAAGCATATTCTCTGTTGAGAAATCTTTGACAGTTATCTTGGTTAGCAGGCCTGCAGCTATGCAGTGCCTGGGCCAGGAAGAGATAGGCTAGCTTGTAAACACATTAACAAAAGAAAATGTATTTATATACAACAGTTATGGAGATGTATAAACACTTAACTGATATGCAAACATGAACACTAAGATCAGATTTGTGTTAACTGTGTATTAAGTAGAAGCATAGTTTTTTTTCACTGTGCATGATATAGACATTTAAGGTTATAGTTTTTTCCTTTAATTACAAATTACTTGCACTACCTACAAACCTGGTTTGCAAATAACTTTAATGATTAAGGTGTAATCATCCAACATGAATAAATTTTAAATCTGACCTTTGTGATATTTTATATTCACTTCCAAATGATTTTTTTTAAAATTCATCTCATTATCATTTTCTGCACCCAAAAAGGTATTCGCAGTGTTTTTGTTATAGAAAGAGAATTCATTAGCACAACCTTAATCATTTCAAAATATGTTTGCAAAAATATGTATGGAATGGCCGAAATCGTTATCAGGAAGTAAATCAGATTGCTATTATAAAATATAGAATTTTATGTGATAAAATATGCCAGCTTATTTGTAGGACTATACTGTACATTAATAATGAAATTATATTGTTTTTTTTTTTGCTTTTTAAATTTTTTTTTTACCTTTCAGAAAGGTTAAAATGCAAATGAAGAAGACTATATAAATATATAAAATATAATAAAATGTAAGTGGGACAGGATCATTATCACTCATTAAATCAATCACTGATTAAGTGATTATTCTAGTAATGCAGTATTTCTCAAAATTTCTTGAATTTTTCAGTTGGCATAGCTAACATAGTGCATGTGTTTTATCTGAAATCCATCTCAACTCAGCGCAGGTGGAGCTGAACTCTAGTAATGGCTTTAATCACTGTTCACTGCCCACTCATTTCTCAGATAGAAATAAGTTTTAGTGACGTGACAAGGCCATTTTAACCAAGTCAGTTCACCTTGCACCAAGCCGAACATTGATGTGAGAAATGTCATTATACTGCAGTTTTCCCAAGAAGCAGCGCCAAAAGTGCAGAGAAGGCCAGAAGATTATGCTTTTGTTTGTTATTGCTGCTGTCTTTTCATTTGAAGTAATAAGGTGATAAATGAAAGTACTGGAACTCAAATATTTTATTTCATATTATTCCAAAGTGGGCAGAATTAGTACTTTGTTTAATCTGGAATGTAAAGTAACAGATGTTTTTTTTATTTTTTTATGTATTGATAATTTAGACCTTTAGTTTAGTTCTTACAACTTCAGGCTTGGGTTTGAACCCAGCCCAGTTTGTGTGGAATTTGCATGTCACCCCAGTGTCTGTGATTTTCCTCATTAAGTGTTCTGGTTGCTCTTGGCAGGGTAAATTGTGATATTTAAACTCAAGAAAAGCATAAAACCGACTCCTGCTGCAACCATGACTTTGCAAAAGTGACTTATTACGTGGCATTTGGGGGGGGCAATAGCCAATCTGAGCTCTCCTGGAAAAAATGCAGTAAAACCCATGGTGTGGTATGTATTCGTAATAATGAATGATTCTTCTTTCACTGCCAGCAATCCTTTCATCATTTCTCAGACTGCCAAGGTGTGTGTGTGATTTGCTTTCTGTATGTTGTTTTACTCCAGGATGTGACTGTTAACTGAAGCATTATTAATACTGATTTTTTAGATTTTTTTTTCAAAAGGTAAATACTGATTCGTTTTTTTAATTATTAAAGATTGTGATGTCACAAATAGCCCACAGAAACAAAGAGAAGTACAAACATGAACAATCTAACAGGCTCAACAATATTTGAACACCTTTATCTGTTGTATTAAATATGATAAAACACTGAGAGTGGGTGTCAAGCAATTTCCAGACAACTATTGAGATGTTGGTAAGAACGGTTTTGCTTAACTTGAAGATGGTATTTTTTTTACACAAACATCCATCATCCCAAGTCCTACTGCTTTATGGGATACAAACTGCCACTGATCTGCCCTGAGTTTCAGCATACCATGCAAGCAACCACATCCCTGAGATACTAAGTGGAAGTGTATTTCTCTCCATATCCCTTTGTTTGCCCTGAAAACACAGTCTGGTTTTTCAAAGAAATCTCTGACAGCTTGCAGATATTTTGCTTGCCACTAAGGTACCGGGAGCAGAAAAGTCTTTCATAACCTTCATGGCACAATGGACAACAAGGTCGCTGCAAATATTTCAAGGGATTAACACACTGTTACTTATTTCACTGTATTTATTCTGCCAGAAGGAGCATAACACGTGCCTTTCTGTTTGGTTGCTTTTCATCAGTTCAACCATGGTCACACCAAACTGAGAGTGAGTGACAGAAGGGCAAAAGACAGCTGCAATGCCCAAGTCCCCTCTTCAAAGTGCAAATATACTCCACTGATGGCCTCCATTAGGTTACAGCTCTTCTTGTAGAGCAATTCATTAATAATCTTTGATGTAAATTAAATTATGGAGGACATATCTAGAATACAAGAGAGAGAAACAGGACTATTGAAATACTAATTTCCAAACATGGGCATTCATGGGTTTCATTTATATTGGAATTTTGTCTTGTAATCTTTGAAGCCCACATAATCTTTACATTATTTGTCATGTAGGAAAATGATTTCATTAGTTGTGTTGCCTTTTGCTTGAAATCCATTAAAAATACTTCCACAAAGGTTATACTAACAATGGTTGATACAAAAATAAGGACAAATGCACTGCAAAGCAAATTTGTGGGTTTTAACTCACCTTTTTGATGCAGACAAAAAACGCACGCTACGAAATAATTTACCTGTGGTTGACTTAGCATCTATTCAAATATTTAACAACTGTGAAGTATAATGTTTGCAGAAAACATTCTCATGCCAAGTGCTGTACATGTGTTTGCAGTGTTATTGCAGACGCTGTATGAGTTGCTTTGCCTGCATTGTCTGCAATGGGTGCTTGAGCTCAGAGTCCTCAGGTGATCTTTGGCTCCACCCCTTAGCTCTACCTGACACTGCTGCCCATAGTCCCCTCAAGGCATTCTGGGACCAGAGCTTCCTCTGTTCCTTTCACTGGAGACTCCTACTTAAACAACTGAGACAGCTTAAAGGTCCAGAAAAGTACTGCTCTACCAAAAAGCACTTAAAAAAGTTAGCTGGCGGCGATAATTACAACAGAGATGATGTGGAAGAGGAAGGGGAGGTGCAGGGACAGGAAAATGTTTGGGCTGACAGAAGCTTTTTTCCAGGCCCTGTTCACCTTCTGAGCTTTTTTGTATTTCTGAAGCAAAAGCAAATCAGGGTGAAACTAGCAAATTCTCTCTCTGTGGATTTCCTTTCACTTGTAGTATTATAAATGCAATATAGACTAAGTAGGACACATTTCTTTGAAGTATCCTACTAGCACAACAACAGCAAGACAGAGACAAAAGTTACTGTTAGTACAGTTTCAGTTAGAACTGATTTCATTGTTTTTTATGCATTTACACAAACATTTTTTTCCTTTTGATTCTTTCAGCAACATCCCCAGTGTTCTCACTTTTCAAATTTCATCTACCCCTAGGTTGGGGTGAGAAGTGGGATGGTTAGATTTACTACCACTGTAGTTTTGCTTTGTAAAGATCTCGTCTGAGCATGTCAATGATTGTAAATTGACAGACAGCTGGCCCTCAGATGCAAATCAAACAAAAGGACTAAGGAAAGGGTGAACACTGAATGCCTTCAATGCTGGGCTTTTCATTACTATTATCCCACAGATTATTATCCATTGTTTCGTTCAAGGTCTGCTGGCATCCAGATAAAGTTCGTTCAAATTACTTATCCCCCTATTATTTTGGCTCTTCTCAAGTTGAGATAATGAAACATTCCCTGTCATTCTGGTGTTCAATGAAAGTGGCTTGAATTAAACTGCATAATTAGCCTTGTTCTTGAAAGCCATATGTAAGATATACAGATTTTTTTCAATGAACACATTTTTTCAAAGCTGAGGAACAGTCAAAGGAGACACTAGATTTGTAGCATAACTTTGTGAAATGGAACTGATTATAAGCAAATGAACTGTAGCATATGCTCCAGGAGATAACATGTACAGTATGTCTGGAATTAATATAAGTTGACTTTGCCTGTCACATTACCGGTTCTGTTTACCAAAAACAAATATAAAAAGTGACACTGATATATCCTAAAAAAAACACTGGAAAAGATATAACAATAATATGCAAAGCACTTTCATGAAGAGCTGGACAATCTCTTTTTTTACATGTAATTTATAATATTTCTGTGTCAGTGCTGGTGGTATTTCTATAGCCAAGTATTTTGTACAAAAATTACATATTCATCAGGTTATTAGTCTACATTCTAGACTGAGACATGCCAAAGCATACTGGAAATGCTGTCAATAAATCCAAGGATTTTCTTCATAAACATAGATGGTCTGGGTTTCCAGTGTGACAGTATAGACCATAACCAGTTTGCTAAGGGATTGTCCAGCCTGGCTTACCTTGAAAAAAGACAATGAATACAAGGTCTGACATGTTTTATATGAGTGGGATTTGTTATTTATGTTAGTTTAGTTTGGTCTATGAAGGTCGAGATACTTTCCATTACTTTTATATATTATTCTTTACTTGGCTGATGACTTTGCCAGAAGTAAATTACAATGTTAGCACTGGTGCACTTTCAGCGTACAAGGTAGAAAACGTACACTGTATCTTGGATTAAATGCATCACTACAGTTAAAACAAGACTAACATATTAACCTTCGTTATTGATGGACTGACTCTTGTTTTGAGTAATAAAAATGAAATACTACATTTATACATATTTACTTTGGCAGAGAAGGTTCCTTTGCTATATTATGAAATCTGAAACTGATAATACTGAATGCACAAAGAAACCATATGACATTAAATAAATGCATACAATCCACATATAAGTAGCACTGACTATGATTAATAATTTTCTTGGACAAAAAGACAAGTGAGCAATTCACAGAAATGCTGGTTTGATTGTTGCTGTTGACTTTGCTTTGAGTGTTTCTCTGATGGGATTGTGCTCTGTAAGCTCTGAAAAGGACGCATAGCTTCATTTTTCCTTTAGAACCCAGCAGCCTCAGCTCCCGCTTGCCTTCACTTAGAGAGGCTGTTGACTATCTATCTATCTATCTATCTATCTATCTATCTATCTATCTATCTATCTATCTATCTATCTATCTAATTCTTTGAAAGCTGAGTAGATGACCCTGCTGGGTCACCAGAACCCCCACTCACAGGAAGTCTCCAAAATGGAGCAGTTCTACTGAACTCACCTGTCATCACCACATCAGAGCCCAGACTTCAGGGTTTCATGAAAGACTGCAGCTCTTATTTACTGTGAGCCTCCCACTACAGCCAGGGCCATGTTTAGCCTCACTCCTCAGGGAATGGTGGCAAACAGAAGGCGTCTCGCCAGGCCAAGAAAACCGCAGCAAAAGTGGGTCGCACCGAGACTGGTGTGAAGAAAAAAGGAAACAAAATCCTCACACCTTGTCGCCCATGACGTCTGTGTGCCCATATCACATTTGAGACACTAATCCTTTACTGTTGCTGCTTTCTTTGTGTGCCAGCAACTGTGGGTGATTGAGACAATAGAACAACGGCCCTCACCAACAAAATGAGTTTCCTTGGCAACATTAGAAAAAAATATCCAATTTCCCGCAAGTGTGAAAAGTGACAGGAGTAGTGACAATGTGGGCAGGTTCCTCGGAAAAATGAGATGGAGAGAAAGAGATTGTTGAATGGACTATTAAAGACCATCTTTCCAGAAAACAGACCCGAGTAACAGTTGTAGAATTTGCCAAGATTTCTGGACAGCAACGCTTGCTGCTACTCCATATTTGTGAGGCTTAACTCAGCTATCTGCAGTTCATCTTTATATCCCTCAGGCAGCTAATGAAAATTTCAATACTACAACACCTGATTCATGAGTAATTATCCAATGACCTTGTCCAATGCCACATCATGATAACTTCTTAGATCTTCTTGAATTGATAAAAATCACCTCTAGAACAAACCTCGAGGAGAATTATTTCTTATCTTTCCTCATTAGCTATTTCAGTAAACCACAGAATCTTGTTCTTCAAAAGAGGTAAACAGACATAACACCACATCTGAAAAGTATGGCAATTGCAAAACACTACCATAATACTGCATCCATCCAACACCTACTGCAAAAAAAGAATAAGACATTTGTTAAAGTTACAGGTATTGTCTCCTAATACAGTTTACTCATAATTTCCCCTAGTCGTTTTTTTCCTCTAATAATTTTGCTACATTAAAATAGAGTCAAGTTATACAGTTTATACATATCTATTTGAATTTTAGCATATGTAAGGTCCCATGTTCTTGGCATACAGACACACCATCCTCCCACAAACTTCTGATCTGTTTCCTTACTGGTTAGTTTCCCTGCACACCCATTTTTCTGTGACAACATGCTGAGAGAAATCATGTACATAAGCATTTCCAGTGACAGAAGGACTATTCAAGATGATTACTCAAATAAAAAAAGTACTTTATGTTATACCAGAATGATCCAACTTTAGACACACGATTGTTTTACCCTTGTCCAAGCTTGAATTGAATTGCTGTACCCACTATTTAGTAGTGCAAATATTCCATCCATCTTCCTATTACCATTCACCCCTTTATCCTGCTCAGGGTTGGATGCCTAACGGTACAAATAATTATTAAATAATTGTTTTTTTCTAATACATTTGTATTTAATGGGTACTGCTGCTCAATGGCAAAAAGTGGCACCTTTTGAGGATGAATCTGAAATATCTTGGGTAGGAATAATAATATAGGTGCACATAAGAGAGATTGTGAGGAATCTCCAGTATGACTTCAAAGCGTCCTCCTTCTCAGAGTGGTCTAAAACACTGATTCTTTCTGAATCAGATTCCAGGTGGAAAGAGAGCTCTGGTAAGCATGCAATGGAAAGGTAACTGCAGCACCATCGTAGCGGCAGTCTCATAAATAGGTCTCACCCTGTAGTGACTGAGTGTCAACAAGTTGCCCATAAACAAAATGCAAACACTGCACATAAACATGTATTTACATATTTATAGTCATGAGTGAAATGCCCTTGAGTAACGTACTTAATTTAAGAACTATTACTGTTGAGGAACCTGTGGCACTGAGCAGCAGGGTTTGGGATAAAATTTGATTTACTGGCTGCTCAATAATTGTGTTTATTAGTATGATAAAATGTCACAGACTGCATATTTTGCACCTGTCAAGGGGCGACAAGATACAATTACAAACCACAGATTGTTGTGGCAGTATGATTTTGTGTCATGTGGTGCCAGGGCTGGCAGTTGACACTGTTCATGGAAAAATAAAATGGAAATATAGATCAGTAAAAATAGGTGGAGATGTCATCTTGCAATGTTTGAACTTTCAAGAATACTTTTTTATTTCTAATTAGTAAAAGTGTGTTTTAAAATGGAACCTGTGGAGCATTTTGTGGCTACCTTAGCATATAGTCGGAGGAAAAATGATTCCTTGGGCTTTCTTCAGCTTTCATTGTTTGATGGTGTGAAATAGCAATTGTGAGATTAAACTTGCACCCGTGTGGAACAGATATGCAAAATATCCATTTTTTAAAAATAATTTAGCTATGTCATTGTAATATTGGAGTGAGGGCACAGACGCGTGCAAGCGTAAGATGTCGGAAGACAGGTGTGGGCGCAGGACGGTCCAAGGTCACGGTCAAGAGACAGGCGGGGATTGAAACCAGAAAGCGGTGCAGGACAGGAACGGGTCAGGCAAGAACGGTGGTCAAAGGGAAGTGAGGGTCGACAACGAGTTAGACTAACAAGAGAGTTGCTTGGTATGCTCAGTGACAACATGGGCAATACTTCACACCAGGGTGTCGGGCTACACAGGTCTTATACCCTGTTCAGGGAAACAAGGAGCAGGTGCTGGCGATTGTGAAGCTGGGTGGAATGGTAGGCGGAGCAGGGGGCGTGACAGTCATTTAGAAAGTCTAAAATCTTTTTTTCTGCAATGAATAAGTATTTTCATACTGTTTGTATACACTGGGTCACCTGTCTATAAATAACCACAAAAATATGCTAAACAAACCTGGATTCATCTGACCAAGCTTTTTGCCAGCTTTTTTGGTCAGTTCTGATGCTCCTGTGCCCACTGAAGACATGCTTTTTTTGGTTTTCGCAGCCAACATCTGCACCATACATGCTGTAGCCCATTCAAGACAAAGCCCAGGAAGGGGTACATTCTTAAATTACATGCTGCACACCAATGGTGAATTTGCATGTGATTTGTCTANGTCTTCAGCTGCTGTAGCCCATTCAAGACAAAGCCCAGGAAGGGGTACATTCTTAAATTACATGCTGCACACCAATGGTGAATTTGCATGTGATTTGTCTAGTTGTGGTATTTCTCTTTACTACATGATCCCTCTCATTATAATTTGACCCCTCTGATCCAAATGCTGCTTTCCTCCACAGGATCCCTGATTGCTTTTTTCACACCATTCTCAGTAAACCCCTAAAACAATTGTGTGTGAACAGTGCAGGACAAGTAACGGGGAGATCCTAGAACTGACACATCTAGAACCGTCCTATCATGCCACATTCAGAATCACTAATGTCACTTGTTTTGCCCTTGTTATGCTAGAACTACTGGTCTGTCTGATTTAGGCCACACACCACAGTCATGTGACATATGACTTGTTGAATGTACAGTTTGCGCAAAGGGTGTGGGTGGGTGTACCTAATAAACTGGTAACTCAGATTACTTCTTGTACATGAAGGATACAGCTTCTTTGCAGTTCTACTTCAAAGAAACTGAGAACAGATTCAAATTTAATGAAGGTAAGTGAAAAAATTTAAAAATGTATCCCTGTGTAAACTTTCATACTTATTCTTCCTTGTCACATTTTTTAATAAAATTCCATTAATTATAAAATCCTTGTTCTCATCTATTCAGGTTCTTGAGCATAGTTAGCAAGCCAGCCATGTCTAAAGCACCAAATATTCATCACACAACATTAAAGAATTTATAATAAATTTATAATAAATTATTTTTAGTCTAAAGTTAGCCTTCTAAGCCATTGATGAGTGAATTTAAGCTATCATTGTATTACTTATTGACCACGGACTTGAAAGTAAAACATTATTGCATTGTATTAATATAAACTATATTTACGAAACTACCCTGTGTTGTTACTTTTTTATGGAGTTAACATAGGTCACATGATTTGCATATATACAAATAACATTCTCTCATGTGGAGCAGGGCCATCATATGTGAAGTAGGACCTAGGTGGATAGTTCAGATATAGCCAGTAGTTCAGGGTGGATTTGAAACACTTCAGCAGAGCTCCATGCTATTTCTCAGTCATGCTCAGACTTTCACAATGTGCCTTTGGGTACACCTGCTACTGGGAATACCACAGAATACAATTATTCCTTTCTCACAGCCTGAGGGTTTCAGTGTATCCAGTCACTCCAGAACAAATATTTAACTGTCTCGTTCTTAGATGGCTTTTTTCAAAAAATAAATAAATACCACAGTTAAAATTTTGTGTTTTTTTTCACATCTCTCCATTCCAGCTGGTATCATCTATTGCACTTTGCATCCTGTTTCGTTCAGACAAATCTGACAAGTATTTAAAGCTGAGGGAATGTCACTTTACACATTGCTTGAAATATATGATGGTCAAAGCTTTAGTGTAAAGAATGACACTAAAACTGCGAAAACTGTTTTACATATCAACAAAACATCTAGAATGGGCAGGGAATCAATGTAGTGAGTAACACTAATACTGAATGAACAATGTAAATTTGTCACAGCCCCATAAAAAGGGCAGAGTTTTGTTCTAACAGGTGATGCTAAGGTGACAATCTGAAATGAAAACATTCAATGACCATATTATCAGACTGTGTTTAAGTATGTGAGTTAGTCCACAATTTCCCCAGTTCCCCAAATATTACACACTAGCACTGTTACACTAGTTATTCAGTATAGTTCACTGGCTCTTTTAAGGGATGGTGGTACAGATGTGTAGTGTTGGGGTTTCTGTAGATCAGAAATGTGAAGTACATTTGCGAATTTGATAAACCGTTCTAGCAGTGCCTGAGTAAATTTGGCAAAAACAGTTAAAGAAAAATCCTAAAGGAAGTATATCAGTCCCTCACCAAGATGTGAGGTGTGTCAGCAGCTATACATGGAAAGAAAATTGTAAAGGTTGGGGATCAACAGACATTGTTATTGATAAATAAAGCAAAGAATATCTGTAAGTGTTTTGTTAAATGCAGTAAAGCTGTGGATTGTGTTGACTGTGTTAAAATGTGGAATATATCCAAAATTATAGGTCTGCCACAACTTATTGCCATATTGAATGTGAAATGGTTGGCAGTGAAGCAGACAGGACACCAGTAGATAGCGTTCCACTACTTGCTAAGTCAAATAAAAACAATGAGCTGCTGCCTGTTGATGGACATGTGACCTAAGATGCATCAGCAGCTGGACTGAGGGAGCTTTACAGTTTTGGGGTTACTACTGAAGTTGTCTGTTGTTATGTTTAATGTCTCATTTTACCTTGTACATGAAGGGGTCCATAACTTCCATTTTGATTGCTGATTTTCAAAATAAATGCCTTGTTTTAGGAAAATCTGTTGTAATTTTTTTCATTTCTTCTGCCCATGTGGCTACCTTATCCCAGCAAGCAACAATAACAGGAGACCTTAGTAAACACAAAGAAAAATTGAGTGTAAGTAAATTGTTATGTTTCTAATTCAATTTACTGTTTCATCAGCACCTATTTAACTTTGCTTTAAAGCTCTTGGTGATGTAAAAATAGCTTGAAAACCTGCTAGTCCTGGACTTCAAGGGACAAGGTTAAATTGTCCTTCACTGTGTAAATATGCCTAAATGATTATGTCAGCATTATCAACAACCTTAGATTGCTAGGTAATGTTCCATGAATTAACTGACATAAAACCTTCATCAAAAAATTGTCATTTCATCAGTACTGCCAAGACTTTTTTATGCCTAATAATGTGTATAGCTTATTAAGTATTTGATCCAATATAGAACTTTTTATGGAAACTGCTAGTCAACAATAATAATAAATTAGATTAATATGCTTTGACTATCCAGTGATTGTTACCAAGATGAACAGTCTGGAATCTGCATGTCTGGAAAAGGAATACGGTCAACTCGAATAATAGCTGTCAACAGATGCTCTGTGCGCTTGTCTTAAAGCCTCCAAGATGTGCTAAATTTCTGCAAGTCTTTGAAGAAAAGACGGATGCTTTGAGGGAAGACCACAGCCCCACAGAACAGCCGTGCTTAAATGAAGAACAAGCAAAGATTTCACAATAAGCACCTTCTGCTTGGCTTTTCCCTGTGCATCCAAAGGCATCTGCCTTGCCACTCACTGGAAAACAAAAACATCATCCGACACAGAACAATCCTTTCTTTATTCACAGCGGAAACAAAGGCGTTACTGACAGATACAGCACCCCACAGAATTAACTCTCTCATTCCATGCAGTGACATTTTCCTTTGCAACCTAGAATTACTGAAGGCCAGGCACAAAATTATCATAAACTTTTTAAAAATCTGAAAGTGCCCAGAAAAGGTTATCAACTTCTTTTCTAATATAGATTTGTTGTAAAATATTTTTATTTATTATCTGTTCATTGAAGGACATCTTTTGCAGAATGGGTCTTGTGTCATGTTTAATTTTACGTTGGCAGTTTCATGTCTAAACACTATGGCACAATTGAAATTAATCAATAAATAATTTAAAATAAATAAAAAAAATACACATAACTAAATGAATGGTTGTGAAGGAAACCAGCAGCAGCATCATTAATCTGAAAACTAAATCAATGTCTTTATTTAACAGAGAGGGAGATGACTACCATAGGCGTCCTGACTTCTGTCATCGGGGACTTTCTGTCAGATGTAGGCATGACACCTGTTTATGATGTCTCTTTGTGAACCATACGCAGTGCATGTTCTTTTGTCTATAATGTCGCAGTGATGTGAAAGATATTTCTCATTATGGTAAATGATCAGTCTCTTTTCTTGTAGTAACCTCTGTTTTATCTTCACTTTCACACTGTGGAAGAAGAGAAATCCTTGGAAAAATGAGTTTGGAAATAAAATTGAAAAAACAAAATTAATTTACTACTGCTATTCCTGAAACCTTAAGAAAGCTACTGAACCTTAGTATTCTTAGTGTCAGTTATACTTTGTGGATTAATGCAAACTGTACCAAATTCCCATTGAAGATCTGAACAATTAAACAAGAAACTGCAATGAGAATGGAAAAGGATGTCCTTTGGGGAAGGAAATTACAACAGTAAACTCATTTCCTGGTTACAGAAGCTACTTTTGTGTACTTTTTTCATATTATTATTCCTTGATTCATAATATAATGTCAGGGATGAAACATTTTTCCCTTCTAACTTTTGGGATCGACCATTTATATTATTAACACATTTAAAGAATCTCATGTCCATTTTCACTACTTATTTTGACAATGAAAATATTTGTTATTTTTTTCCACACCACTTGCTAGAGAATAAATGAACGTCAAAACAAAATCTTTGGCAAAGACAAAGATCCCATTTCCATGGATACAGAGCAGGGACTGATTCACTTGGGGTCTGAAATGCATTTAGCGGCCTGATAGGGATTGGACACGGCATGTGTCAGTTAAGTTACACACAAATCCCCTGCAGCCTCAGCCAGTTATTGCCCCTGAGATCATCTCCACCAGCAGTATGATAGAGAGCCCAACCCTTTGTTTACACACAGAAAGATGGCAAATGTCTTGGTCATGTCTGAGATTTGCACTGTTTTTTCTTCACTATTCAGTGACTAAACATAACAGATCATATTTGCAGAGTTGTAGTACTTCTTACCAGGCTCCAGCTGGGTAAATTTTAAGTGTGAAGTCACTTGAAAGGATGCCTTCTGCATTGTAAATATTCATAGTTAATCAATCCACAGATGCTATTTATATAGTAAAAATAATTGAAATAACATTTTAAAAAGTAATTTACAGGGATGAATATAAATAAATTGAAGTGACCTAACCATTTTTCAAGGGTTACACATGAAAATCAGATATAATGGCTAGTTTAAAGTCTAAGAAATTGGAATAAGCTTCTTTTATTTTTTTGCAAATTATTGCAATAGTGTTAGCTTCTTCTTTAAAATGAAATTTAAGCACCAAATAACTTATTGTCCTACACAGAATTTCTTTTAGTGCTGCCAAGGCATTTTTCAGCTGACCACAGCTATACAGTAATAATGTTAGTGTTAAATCAGCTCTGAGAGAAACCAAACGTATCAAAGATACGGTCTGTCAGCGGTTTATTCAGACAAGCAGCCTTTTTTTAATACTAAGGGCCTGAAGCACAGTACAACACCAAAAGGGATCAGGTGTAGTGCACAGGGCCAATTCATTCACTCACTTCTATTTCAAATACATATTAGACATTAGAAAAAAAGTCTCCCGCATTACAGTGATACATAATACAATATATTTCTCTACAAATACAAGACAACAAATTCTTGTATCCTGAATGTAGTAAGTGGAAAGTGTAAGTTTGCCTTTTTATTAGAAAGCAGTCTTCAAGTGGATCAAAGCATTTAATTCTCTGCTTTCCCAAAGTTTTCTGTGGATCACTGATTTTTCCGCTCAGTCAGAAAAGACAGCAGGTGCAGCAGTTGGTTCTCAGGAATAGATATTACTTCCTGGCCATCTGGTACATCTCTGGGAAAAAAAATCCCTGAAAGAAAAGAAGGAGGAAGCAGACTATTTACCTTTCCACAGCTCTAAACAATGAGAGAATACAGCTGCTTTTCCTGCATTTCAGAACACTTCCAGTTACATGGATCTCATACGCTGTACTTGAGAGAAACATTGCAATAGTAAAAGCAGCTACAGTACATAAAAGAGGAAAGGAAATGCATGGTGAAGAAGAAACAGCTTAACTATTAATAAATATGATCTTTCTTTGCTGAAGTAACCAAATAATAAATCATAAATATTGTAAATGTCAGCACCAGTGCAGTTAAGCTGTACTATCTATCTATCTATCTAGCTATCTAAAGCTTTAAATGCAGAATTTGTGTGAGAAGATGTCATTCAGATTGGAGCATCAGTTTGGTTCTTTGTTGCAAAGTGTGAAATGGAAAATTTTTTACTGCCAAGATGGATGAATCTGTGTTAAAAGTTATCACACTAAAATGTTCTATAATAATACAAGATACAAGGATGGGAACTGTACCAAACAACTGCAAAAATTAAGCAGTTCTAAATACCCACTGCTAAAATTATTTGATTTTACTGTACATTGCTACAGAATTGGTGAATTTGCTGATTTTTTAAGCTTCTCAAAGTTATACATCTTGTGGAGTAGATTTTCCCTTATGCGGACTCATCTAAAAAGCTGCTCTTGGTGTCAAGCTCACACTTGTGGTCAGGAACAGCAAAGAAAGACCATTGCAGGCTACTAACTAGAGAAATATGTTACAAATCCCCGACTGAGTCACCCCACCCAGCTGCAGCCAAAATTCTGAGCTGAACAGGACAGCCAACCACCTCAATGACTTCACAATGACTTCGCCATCCAGCTGACATCTGGCGCACGCAGGAACACACATGCACCAGAGTGTGAGCACATGCATGTCAGCTGTCAGCGAAGCCCTCTGAGCAACAGCTCTGACTCAAGTGAGTCATTGTTGTCATGGCAACCTTTAAAAATCCCACCAAGGATGCTGATCTCTTTGGCAGAAACAGAGTCCCAGAGAGAGGTGAGCAGTTCATGTCATTTGGTTTGAAACAGACTGCTTGGCCTCAGCAACTCTAGGCAGGTGTACACAGCTGGATCTGTCTGTCCACTCAAAATCCAGGACCCCCACCTCACTGAGCTTACTGAACCCTAACAGGCATTCTGGGAGGATGAAGGACGGGCTTTCTAAAGGCACCCGAAACACCTTCCTGTGAACAGTTGCACATAGCTCATAAACAAGCAAAGTTGTTGGTATTGAAGTGTTTATTTTTTCCTCATCTTTTCCTGTTTTCATTTTGCACATTCTTTGCAAATGTTGATCATTTTGCATGAAAATCCATTGATTCCAGAAAAATCTGTACTGTCTTATACTATTAGCATGTCCATTCTAAGGAAGATATCTCTTATTTTTCTTGACTTTAGTATTTTTGGAATATTTTGCTTTACATATTGCAGAGCTGAGATTTTAACAAGGAAATGTTGCAGGTAGTGTATCGTGTTTAGAGCCTGAAAGCCTGCATAAGAACTTCAATAACAGCTGTTATCAGTGTGGAGTGTCAGCATGTCCTACCCTGAAAAGCTAATAAGAATGTTTGCAATAATTTGCCATTTACTAGTACTGCCCCTAAACACTTACAGTAGATAGTGCAGTAATAAATAACAACCTGAAGGATGCTGGATTAAATCCACTGGCCTCTTCTATGTTTCCTTACAGAAAATTCCCAAAATGTTTTATTGTTATATCTAGCTGAACCAGCAAAGCAGAAACATCAAGTCATTCGGTAACAGAAGAAGAGTCTGCTCAATTCCTACAAGAAAAATTCTGCAAATTTTAATCCTGAAAATTGTAGGGGAAGGTAGATTTCATCCAAGTCCGTGATTGCAGACATAGCCCAGAAGTACTGGAACTATGTATGCCACCAAGGTCCAGAATCATTACAGAGTTGTACTGAATTGATAACCTGAGGTGACATCCATAACCACTTTCAATCTAAAATGTGACCATATCATTCCAAAATTATGTAAACAATGATGAAGATTTGGATTCTGTTTATATATATATATATATATATATATATATAATTTTTCCATACCTGATATATATATATATATTTATTTTATTTAAAACAAATGCTGAAAGGCATGAGTTTTCGCTTTACCCCTTTCCGTGGTCTTTGATATAATTTTAATTGCTCTTTTATTAAGTTTTATTTAATTGAAGAAAAAACTACATTCTACTATATAAAGGCATACTAAATGTGGCACTTAACTGCAACAGATGCTAAACCATCTGCACTGTATGAATTCCAGCACACTGCTTGTAGAGTAAACAGTATAGTTCTATACTGCTGGAATACAAAAAGGGAACAGTTTGAAAGTGCACATTATGTGCTGTTATGCACATAATGTTCTTTATCAAAAAAATTCACCATTATGTATGGCGAGCAGGGCCCCTTTGATAGACTTCACCAGCTGAGATAGCTTTGGGCTAAGCTGCACTGGTGTCTTCAAGTGATGAGACTAAAGTCAACACAAAGGGCCATTCATGCATGGAGGGACCAAAATAGTTTGTGCAATTTAGTCTAATAATGTACTCTTATTTGTTTCGGATTGAATGAGGGCCCTGGTTTAAAAAAAAATCATAGCAAAATATATGAAGAAACACTTGTCAGAATAACTCAAAAGGTGGAGAACAAAGGAACACCACTGAAGTGCATTAGTAAAATGTCTGCTGAGCTCAAAACACTGCAATATCTATACAAAGCATTCTTTCCGCTCCATATCAACAATTCAATACAGCTGCTACCCTAAAAGTTCCAATATGCAAAAATGTTATTCCCTCTGTTTAAATACACTCTTGGTTTACTTTCATATATTTGTAAGGCTGGCAGACCAACTTGAAATGTTAACTTTGAATGTTTTGCATTAATGTTGTCAGTGTGACAGAAAACATTTAACTAAATAATTCAAGATGTGATTCAGTATATGTGTCCCAGCAATGATTTTAAAAAATGGCCAGGAACTGCAGTATTAATGTCACTAGAGAATTTGTTCATCTAGGTAACACTTTGTAAAGTTGCCTACTGTCAATGTCTCTTCTGTGACTAAAGTGGAAGAAAGGTGGAGGCAGGGATGAATTAAATATACAAATCTTACACACAAATGTTTGCATATTAACAGATCTTTACTTTAACAATGTATGTTATTGACCTGAATATGAATGTGATGTCAAATGCAAAAAATGGCCTCAAAATTACCATTTAAGTGCATTAGAATGGCCAGGAGGGGTAGGTAGTTACTGATATTTGTATTTGTTAGGTTTATTTTTCTCCTTTTTTTTAGTTTAAAGGTTTTTTTGTATTCCTCTCTTCAGCTGCAAACTGCTATACTATATGGTAAACTATAACTACAACCAAAGCCATGAGTATAACTAAAACAACCTATAGCTGTAACTTATGCCTTTCCTAGTGACTTTGTTCTGGGCTCTGTGTCTCACAGGTGAGAAGAGAGCTCTGTAAAAACTAATTCAATTTAACTGAAATGCAAGGCAAAAATTTACAATGAAGTGCACTGTGAAAAAACAAATGAGAGGTTTAGATTCCATTTGCAAACAGAAAACATCAAATACACACATGCAGGGAACTGATTTCCCTCTGCGTGCCTTTTTTTTACTCATTAATCACTTTGGTTGCCATATACAGCCAATTATCCCAAGCTTTGAAAGACTATTCCTTGTTATGAAGCCTTAGTAAGACTGCTGGGCTGGAGGAAGTGTTAAAGTTAAATGGATGCATACAAATTGGCTGAAATGAGAGCGTTCAATTTGCCCGAGACAAACTAGATTGGTGTCAATGAACTGAAGGCCAGGATGTGTGTCTGACCTTATTTTTACATTGTCTGTGGGTTACAGCTTGATAACTTGAACAGTTTGCCCATGTGGGAAAACATTCTGCTGTGCTTCTGGATGGAAAAATGTAGTCATAGTTCCAACACAGTTGTCACTTTGTGAAATATTATCAGCATATTTGCATAAATATTGTATTTAATTATTTTCTAAAAGACATTTCTGAAGAACTTGAAAAGAATTTAAATCTACTGACTGACACACTGTGGTAATAATTCAAACAAAAAAAAATGTTTCATCTGACAGCCTTCCAGTTTTTACTAACTTATGAATACAGCCAGTTGCCTTAGGCTCCATTCTCCTATGGCTGACCCCTAAATGTACTATTAATAACTATTATCAGTGGTCCCAGACTGCCCATGTGACAAGGACCTGGTTTGTCCAATATATTTCCTCAGGCAGTGTCCACTATGCTTGGTTTTTTAAAATATCCTGATGATTACCAGTTATACTTTGTCATGAGTTACTCCGAATTTTATCTATTTATAGACCTATTAGCAAATAGCAACTTGGGTCACACTGAGTAAACAGTGAGTAACTGGCACCTAAGTAACATGCCCTAAGTGACTCTTGGCAATTTGAAACAAGGGGTAATTGAGACCGCGTCATTGCTCCAGTGGTCACAGTTATTTACTGGGATGTCAAAGTTCACTGAATCCCTGCTTCCTTGATTTCTTGCGCACCCCCATAAGTTGAACTGAAAGGCTCAAGTAAACAAGACACCCAAAATCTTTCACAAAGTGCGGGAAAAACTGTGTACTTCTACTAGGTTACAGCACTTGTGAACGATGGGTATGGACTAAGAAATTAGGCATAATCTTTGTTTACGTTAAGGTGTTATAACTCCAAATTATGAGGATTTCTGTCTACCTTGTTTTAATGCCTACTGCAACCAGATATGCTGTATCCCTTTCTTCCTGCTGAGTGATGAGACCAAGTCTTACATGCCATAAAATAAGTCCAAAGGGGCAACACCCAACCGGTAGCTCATTCTTGAAAAATACCGGCAATGTTGTTCCCCTTGAAGAACACAGCCTGTATCGTGGAGGTATTCGACAGCCTCACACACAAAGGACCTCATGTTGCAGTGCTGGTACTCTCAGGTTGCAGGGAAAGCTTCTGAAGTTGCGGAGACCTTAACCCCTCCAAAGAATTGCCAGAAAGTGATCCCACCAACTCAAATGGCTGGCTTTTTATCCTGAGGGGGGGGTCCCTTATAAAATGGGTTACGGAGAATTAAAGAAGAGATACCATTGCTTTTTATGCCTAATGGTGAAAAACTGAAACACACTGTGCACACCCTGAGAGCAAAAACAGACTTGACAGTGTTATTGCAGACTGTAATTGCACAATTTTGGTCCAATGACCACTCAGCAATTCCCAGGAACTCTTGCATTGCAATGAGTTTCACTCCCACATAATATATGTATTTAAATCAGAAAACCATATCAAGTTCAGAGAAGAGTACTTTGGAGTCATCTTAATAACTAATCTGAATATTTTCAATTAGTCCTTAGAATTATTTGCCATAGGACTTGATCTGGGAGCTACAAACACCCCATAGCAATTACAAATTAGAACCTCTTTTGTGCTGAATTGGTAATTTATTAGCCACAAGCCAATGCTGCTTCATTTGAAATAGCAGCAATGTCACAATCACAAGCGACAAACTGGATGCAGAAGAGCCCCTCTCAGTGGGACTGAAATTCAGATGAGGCAATTACAAGGGTTTAAGTGTAATGATCCTTCAGGGTCTATACTGTCAATGCCAGCTGGGTTTCAGCAGCATAGAGAAATATTCAATATGGAGGTGGACACCAGGAAAGATGACAGTTTTTGGTTGGTGACATGGATTTAGGGGAAGAGTGATTACTGCCAGTTGTTCCACAGAGTGTGCTCAAATGACGTAACGAAGAAGCTGCTGAATACATTTCCCACTACAGCCCAAATCTTTGCTCTGATGGAAAAAATCTATAGCCATATTGACCAGCAGAGCTTTTATTGCCAAATCAGGGATGGAGATTGTGCAATATTTCCACTGAAAACTAAAACACAGGTTCCTAAGAAATGCCTCAGACAGTTTACATTAACATAATGAATGCTCATAAAATACTATTAATCTTCAAAATGTTTTCAAAATATTAATCTTCAGAACACAGTGTACACAGTCGTAAAAAAAAGTGGTGCAATTGCTTCCCCTTAATAGTTCTTTCCCTTGGTGAGTTCAGGAAATGGGATTTGTTGTATGCTGCAGCCTTTGAATTAGAGGTGCTGAGAAATAAAAAAAGATGCAATTAGTCATTTTAAGTATCACAATGGTATGGAAAAACAAAACCAAGCAAAACTGATTAATTTCAAATAAATCCACTGAATGTTAAGATTTGTTAAATTGCATTTAATTCATTATCCATATTAGTCTTAATTTTAAAAACCTGCTGAAATGTCTCGTTTTCTCTTAGAATGTGTTGTAGATAAAAGTGAGAAAATGTTTTTTTCCATTAGAGGGGACAGAAAACATTCTATCTGTCTATCTATCTATCTATCTATCTATCTATCTATCTATCTGTCTATCAACCCTGCTCAAGAGAGACGAGAAGGCTCCACACCGAGTTCATTTGATCACCGACACTGGAGCCTTTCACCCACACCCCTGCCCTATGCACACACACCCATCTGATGCCTGAGGCCACCCGTTGAGTCTGCCCCACCTTGCAGCACAAACAGACCTCCACAGACACAGTCAAATGGGTCAAGATTAAGGCAATAAGATGTAAATGTAATTAAATGCAATGAATGAGTCATCAGTGCTCCACCTGGCTTGTCCTGGTCATGTACCAGGGGGTAGCTTTCCTGGCCTCATTATGTGGACAGCATCAGGTTCTGCTTTCTCCACAGATCTAACAGACAGACATAAAAAAGAGAGTGCCAGCCCTGATCTCTGGAAGAGAAAAGTTCTCAACAGTACAACTCCAGCAGAGCTCAGAAAAATGAAACGTGTGAAAGTTCATGAGATTTGAATAATATTTAATTCAAGCAATGGCTCAGCAGCTCTCTGACTGTTTTTGTTCCAAGCCTTTGTAACAGTTATTCTGTTACACCCTATGAAACCTTGCAAGAGAACTATTAATATGAGACTAATGGCCATCACAGTTGAAATAAACATTTAAAGTTTACATTACTGCACATCGTGAATTAAAAGAAAACTTTGTCATTTATCAGTGATTAAAAGGGTATATTGATATTAGTCCCTCACAGTGGTAAAAAAAACCCTCTTTTTTATTGTAATATGGTCCTCTTCTTCTACTTCCATCCTCCCCACCAGAGTCTATCAGTATTCACCAGACATGGCCGACGTTCCCTAGCAGAGAGAATGTTTGGTGAAAGAAACCCGATGCCACCTGCATGAGAATGTGCTGAGGCCTGCAGCTGTGCAGGATCCCTCAGCACCACCCCCCACTCAACCTGGATCAAGGTCCACTTCCTCCTTCATCCTACTTTCTCCTTTACATGGAGCAGCTCGGGTCTGACAGAGATGTGTCCATCCCAGGGGCCTTTCTTGCAGGAGTGTCAGGAACTAGGGATGGCAGCTCAGTTTACCCATAGCACCAGGGATGAATGAGCTCAAAATGAAGATGTCTATCTAAAAGACTGATATTCAGTTCACCCTGTCTGAGGGGGTAATTTTAATCCTCCCTTGATGCTCTCCTTTCTTTACATTTGCAAATAATGATGCCTGTCTGTATGGTTAAATGAAAAATATATATTACTTATTTACTTAGCAGTAATCTCCATTTGTAACACTGAGTTTTTTGCTTGAGGAATCAAAAGTACTACAGGAAGAGGGATTTGAACCTGAGTTCTTCATCCATTATACAGACGTGAAATGACAAGTCGCTAGTTTACATGTTGCACTTTAGATGTTTTCAAGAGTAAAATGAACATGCACAGGGTTCATAATTTGTTTAAATTGGTTTTTCAGAACCGATAATGAATTTGAAGCCTAATAGAGGTAAGGAAATGGCAGCAGGTGGTATTGTGCTTAGAGTTGCACTTTTGAGTCCCACTTTCTGCTATAGTACCACTGATCAAGCTACTTACCCTGAACTAATACAGTAAAAATGACCCAGCTGTATAAATGAGTAAATAATTGCAAAAAGTGTAACACTATAAGCTGCTTCAGAGAAAAGCCAGAGAAAACTAAAGAAATAAATGTAAATAAGCAAAAGATGTCCACACTATAACACTAAGAATAATGAACTTGATGTTGTCCATTGGACATCACTAGAGACAGGAAGCCACCTTGCATCAAAAATGTTTTGTGACATCCACGTTGCTAGCTAGACCTGCAGATTTTCAGTTCCATACCCACTCCTCAGCATTGCTACAGTACCTCGGTCAAGATAGTTACCCTGAGTTGCTGTATTAAAATACTCAGTTGTTATAAAGCACTTTGGACCAAAGCATCATTGAAAAAAATAAAAAATACCACTTTCTAAAGTACTTTTCATGCAATTTGTCATGCAGGCTTTTAAACATTTCTCAATACACCCTGTGCAAATCAGCTGCCACCTTTTTAAACGGTGCAAACAGGGATTAAACATGAAACAGGAGCATACCTACAGAAATAACTCCCAGGCTCAGGCAGACAGCAAGGCCACAAGCCCAATGGCAACTTAACTATTCCACAGTTATGTGGGGATGCACAAGGTCACCTTCACATAGATGAAAACAATTTAGAAAAAATGTGCAGGATTTGTTCCAGGGGAGAAAGTGAAACATTTTGGCGAAAAACACGATGGTCAGATTTCCACAGGGTCAGCCAAAAATACAGTAATGACTCACAAAACAAAGTGTAAATGTGCCAGAGCTGAAAATGAATCAGAGTGCCCTCTACATGGATTCACAAACAGCATCAGGGGACAGAACTTCTTGTTTACCTAACTTACTTCACATTACCCAAGGTTTAAAACAAAGACAAAGCAGGTTATTTCAAGCATGACTGTGGAGTGGCTACACACTGACAATAGCTAAAGATTAAAACACATTTAAGAGTTGGGGAAAGTCATGGGATTAGTACAGGAAAAGTGCATTAGGAGAGTGATGTATTTTGAGAAAGTTCATTCAAATGTGGCAGTAGGATGACATTTCAGTGAAAATTTTGAGCAAAGGTACATTATATTAATTCAGTTCAAATTCAAGTTTAGTTTCACTAAGTGACACAGAGCACTGAACCAAGAATCAAAGACTGATAGCAGTTATAGTTGTTATAATGCAATACAATTGTCAGCTGAGGAGAAGAAAACAAAAAAAAACAGAAACACACAGACAGGGTAAAATAAACCTTCGTAGTGGGAAAAGTGCCAGTGAATGCCCATCCCTACTGGGCATTCTAATATGGAGCCAGGAAAGCTTATAGCACCTAGTATTTTCCAGTAGTCTTTGATCCAGGTAGTAACCAAGCCTGGCCTGGTGTGGCTGTTGAGCTCTAATAAGAATTTTTTGGAATTTTCCAGGTGATGTGGCCATAAGTCAACATTATCACTTGATTCTGCGCCCAAAATGTCTGACACCTAGATAAGATGTAAAGGCAAAAACACACCTGGTAAAAAAAAGTCCATGTGTCCATGAGTTGCCACCTTTTCAGCCAATAAGACAGCACTTGTATTGGCACGTAATAAGGTGACAGCTGACTTTACCACAATAATGGCTAATGTGATGTGTCCCTTATTGGTGTTAATGGACTAAGTGGGTTCTCTTTTCCTGGGGAAGTTAAAGCGCCCCAAATGTATTATATTTTCTGGATGATGCCCCGCAAAGACTGTGCATCACCCTCCCACCTGCCCCATCTCCAAGGCTCCAGGCTGCTCAACGAAGCAGCCACTCTGATGGTGCTTTTTCCCCTAGAATGCAAATGAGCTGAGAAATATTAATGCTTTGGTGTTTTTTTTTGGCTGGGGGGAGTGCAGGTATGTCAGGAATTGCAATACAGCAAATGTAAATTTCAGAAAGTACTGACTCAGTTGAAAGTACTTTTTCATTTGCAGAAGACAAAGGTTAAGCAGACATAGAAAAAGCTTTTTTGCTGTAAACTGACAAGCATACCACAAGCCATTCAGAACATATAAATTCTGCTATTACTATAACTCTTTTGATTTACTTTAAGAATGAAAATTTTAAAAATTGTTTGATATGTTACTTTTGTTTAAACCAAAATATATAATATTGTCTTCCCTCACATAAGTGCAAATTGTTGTTGTAGATGTGCTACTAAAGACAATTCTTGTAAAAGGAACTCTTTGTTATCAATTATTTTAAAGGGAAAAATAAATAATGGGGCTGTACAGAGGGGTAGGGAAGGTTTCCCAGCACCTGTGTGAACAGATCACAGTTTTGGACTGTGGAATTTGCATGTTGTTCCCTATGGTTCTGGCATAGGCTCTGGACCACACCCCTGCCTCGCCTTATATGTGGTTATTATTAGCAAAATAAATCATTCATTATCAATCCACAAAAGGTTCACCCATTTTTTCACTAATCTTGCAAAATTTCTTAGTCTTTTATAATAAAATTATGACCTGTTATCAAAAAATAAGATATATCATAACCAAAAAATAGATTCCATTTTTTAAACTTTGGCTGAGTTTGTGACTTGTTCACTAGGGGATATGTCTGTGAAGGTACAATGGGAGAAGTGTCTTCTTTCAAAATTCACAGTAACAGGATGACCCACTCTTTCTCCAGTCCATCAATATAAAATAACAAGCTGAGCTGTCCATTTGCCCGTCCCAGGTGACTGAACAAGAACAATCTCTTTATTCTGCAAAGGCAGCGGTTACAGAATTGATTCTTTTGCCATGGTGGTCTAATGGCTATTTGAAATGCATATCCTGCATTTCCCCAAACTGAGCAGGTAGTCCTCATTGTTCCTCTCAGTGACAGAGGAAAAATGAACAAAGATTCCCTCTCATGGTCTGTATTTACTTTTGCCAGAAGTGTTACTGATATACCATAATTTCTCCTCAGTACAACCACATGCAGTTGCATTGGTAACAGGTTGTTAGACAAGACTGTCAAAGGTAACAAGGTGACATAAATATTTCAGAAACATTAGCAGAGCACAAGATGAAATAGGATGTTCTATATACTCTGTATCTAAAGTTTCTATATCTTTATAACTGCTATAACAGCTCTTGAAAATATCTATTTATCAGTATCCTAATGAAAACTTTTGCTATAACTAATATTTATCTGAATCTTATCCATAATAAAAGAATTAAAATGAGAATAAAAAACAAATCTACAAATAAATACCATACAGTATCAAACAATGTGCTGTAATAAAAGAAACACTGTATGTATTATAATGAACTGTATTGTATACTGTTACGCATTTGCATATGTGTAACAAACGTGTGTGCTGGTGTCTTGTCATTTGTTTCTGCTAGTTTCGCTTAGTGTAAATGCATTTGCACAGCGTCACCACATTTGCTGTGATTTAAGTCAGATAATGCAGCTAGATGCCCGTAGAAGAAGAGGAAGGATTTTCATGCAACCACAAATCCTTCCCGTGGTGGACATTTTTTTTAAGTTCTACAGCCTGCAGACACAACAACATTATTGAAAATCCTATCACAGGTCATAAGGAGATTTACAAAAGAAAAATTATGTAAAGGCATAGTTCCAAGTTTTTTCTCCCTCCTCCACTCCTCCAACAGAGACAACTGATGCAGCTCCATACAACAAACCAATAGTAATTAATCAATACATTTGGTAAGTACCCAGTAAAAGTTGTTAGCTTTGTTTCTCAAAATTTTTATCTTGATTTTTTTTAACTAGACTTTATTTTCTTAAATAAACCCATTTTTTTCAGTGGTCAGTGGTGGCAGTAACATGTGAAATGTCCTGTACTGTACATACTGCACCACACATTATAAACATAAAAATTAATGACAACATTAATTGTTTTCTAATTAGGTAACTATTTATGGTGTTTTATCATGTCATAGTCATGGGTTGATGTGTTTTCAGAGATGAGTTACAGTTTATTCAGATCCTGAGGGATTACTGTTTTTATTTATTTATTTATTTATTTATTTATTTATTTTCTTTTTGAAGGGTCGCAGAATATCCTTGGATTCATTTGTTGTTTATTTCTTCATTCCCTAGGCTAAAGTTAGCAAGGAAATGTCTGCTGGTAACTCCATAAACACCACCCAAGGACTTCTTAGACTACCAAGGGTTAGACATTGTCTGCTGTAGACTTGCAAATGGCTCCACTGGTTTGGTGTCATGGACATCAGGGTCTATAGAAGAATGCTGAATGACAAGAGCACCGATTGTCCAAAAAGGCAATCCCATCTCACCATGTTACTGGCTTGTAACTCAAAAAGCCAAATGTCAAACAGTCAACTGGACTTCTTACAGATCCAAAAACAATGTGTTTTGGGGAAATTTCAGCTGAATAATGGAAAAGTTACTTAACTGAAACTTTTTGCCATGTCAGAAGAGTGCAGCCATTCCATTCTGCAACAGCTATTTTACAAAAGGTAACATCATAAATGGAAATCTTACAGGAATTGATCATCTATATACAATGAACTTGAATCTTATCATCACCATATACCAAGAGTCTGTGGTCAAAGCAGATGGATGCAAATGATTTTGTGTTTACAGAAAGAACTTTAAAACATTCCCATTTTGTGATCTGAACAGTGGGACTTACAGTACTGACTTCAGTCAATACAGCAGAGGTATTTTCTGTGGTTTACTTAGTTATTCTTTCCCAGGAGGTATAGTTTACTGGAAACTGAACCATAACAAGATAATAAACACATGGTGAGCATTTTGTGACTGTGTCCAAAGACAGCTTTTTGGGTTATGACATATATAAAATGTATATCCTGAATAACCCAGCTAGTATCTAGTACCCATATGTGGTATGGAAACAATATGCTGAGGTCCAAGAGAAAACGTTTTTGTCATTTGCAAGCAGTTACCTGCATAGTACAGCAAGGGGTCCAATGTGAGTGATGTACTCCAGACTTCTGTAGGTGGACATTGGCAATAAAATAACACCCTGCTTAGTCCTCTTTTGTTAAAGTACTCACACTATAACATTATATCACACATGCGTATAATTCACTAGGCATTGCATATCTCCTTTCATTGTTATTACTCCTCATTCTCCTTGCACACATTATGGTCCTTCCCTGTGAGGGCAGGGCATTATCTTTCTTGTTGCACTGCCTCCCCAGGTCCCTCAGTTGCCTATAATGCTTGCAGCAAATTCGCAAGTAAAATACAGTACTGCACCCATTGAGGTGTTGCACTGGACTGAATATGAGAATGTCTGGAAAAGCACAATGTCATGGAACTAAATACAAAGAGGAAATCTAAAGCAGTGTGGTGTTTTGGGCTTTCACCAAAAATGCTAGTATGTCTGGTTTCACTTTCAGATGCAGTGAGTTCCTCCAGCTATAATTATGCCACACATGATAAAGCCTTGCAGTACAAAAAACAAGGTTCATAAAGAAGCTTTAATGCATTCATCATTTTTGTACTTCAAAGTATTGCTCAAAGACCATAACAGACTGTATTATTAATGTCTGTAATTTAAGAAAGATTAATCAAATTCAACATGAAAAGTGCTGTATACTTCATCAGAAAGAATCATACACTGGAGCCTTGTGTTATGAATAATGGAATTATGCATTTTCTATGCTATGAACGTTTCCAAATTGCTAATTTAATTGCAATTGCTTTTTTCTTTGCTTTGTTTTCTACGACTGTATGACACAAAATCAGAATGCATTTTTGCACAAAGAAATTATTGACCAATAAAAGGCATGCAAAAAAGTGACTACATCTTTATTCACCTCACTTCCATGGTGTTAACAGCTAGCGTCTGATATTTGTGAATATTAGTGATTGATAATGACATTAAGCACATACTTATGAGATGTAACAGTCAACAGTAGAATACAGCTCAGTTAACCTGATAAATTAATCTGTAATTAAATCAAGGGCATTATTATTATTATTGTTGTTGTTGTTGTTGTTGTTGTTGTTGTTGTTGTTGTTGTTCTTAAAGTGTTGAAATTGATTATGATGTCGTGGAAATTAGTGAAAAAATACAATTCAAGATGCTATTGCAAGTTATAAGGAGATTTACAAAAGATAATTACATGAAGGCAAACCTCTATTTTCCATTTTTTCTCCCAAATTGTTAATTTTCACAAATTTTAAATTTTAATATTTGAAGGTGGCAAAAAATGCATTACAGAGTACAGCTTGATCTGAGTTTTCATAAAACTTAATCACTGAATAAGTCTAGGGATTATTTAAGTATTACTAAGCTTTTACTGACTGTGAAAAAACTGATTTACAAACACAATGAGTCATGAATGTACTTCCAATCCCAGTTGTGTTCAAAAGTTGAGGAGCCAACATATGTCTTTGTTCAAGGCTTCCCATGAACACCCACCAAAGATCATGTGCATCCTGAGGCACATTAAAACTTCACAATATGTGTGCTGACTTTTAAGACTTAAGCAGTGGAATCACATACTTCATTAATTTTTCCAGGATGCTCTTTGTCTTGGGTGCAGGTATGTCGTGTCCTGTTGTGACCTCACTGAGGAACCGGCGGCAGCTAAGATGTGGTAAGAAGTTTACTGCAACCAGTCCTCCTTCCACTGACAAGCGCAAAAGCTCACTATTCAGCTCTTTGTGTTTTCCTTCTTCATCATCTGATAAGTTTCCTGTTTCTATCAGCAGTGATACACACCTCATAAATTGATGAGTAACACTCCATGGCCATGCAAGCTGCCTTTGTGGGAAACCCCAAATCACTGGTGGTTTTCAGGTGGCTTTTCTCCACTTTACTCCCAAAACCCTCCAGTAAGCTCTGTAATGTAGAATCTGCCTGAGATGATTTTATTCCTTCTCCAATTCATAGCAAAAAATAAAAATAAGTTGCAATTATTTTACACTTTAATTACTCAAAAAATCCAGTTTAAATTATTCAAACCATATTCCAAATGGATTTTAATATATACTTTTTAATGTGAACATATCTGTTGTTTCAGGATTTATGTGCACAATGATATGAAGTCTGATGCTCTTCTGTTCCTATCTTTAAATTATTTAACACGCATATCTATAATTCAATAAACAATGTCATGTGACTGATATCCAGCAGCGATATCTCAAAGCTCACCCGCGAGCCAAATATCCATTAAAAATAACTTTGCATTGAATTATTCACCCGGAATTTGTTTTTTGCATTTTTCTCAAAGGCTGGCTTTTCTTCTTTAGAATAAAACTTTGCTGAAGTGGTTCAAAAGATCGTTTGTCTGCACTGTCATTGGTGGAAAGCTCATGAATGAATTTTTTCAGGACATGATTTTAATCTACATCATATATTCAATTTCTTATGAAGCAGTGAGTAGGAAATGATATGTAGAATTAGATATTATTACTTTGGTAATTGCAGTACTTTAAACTTTGTGATAGTAGAGGTACAAACAGATTCGCCTACCTGTTAATAAAAAGTGATCTAACTCCATTTTTTGTCTGTAAGATTTGAATTTCGATGCTAGCATGTTTGAGAGCAGATAGAAAAACACACTTTGGTAATTTGAAATGGCTTTATTCCTGTCACTACAAAGGCACTCAGTGTCCCAGAAAAAATAGCAATAGACCTATATCTCAGTTATTCTGCAATATTTGAGCGTTCACTTTCTGAATATAATGAGCAATATATCTTAAAACTGATGTACAAGTCTAGAAGTCCTGGCCCAACAAGTACTATCTGAGTGAAGCCAAACAACATCAGAGAAATCCACGCAAATATGCGTGCAAACTCGGTGGCAGCAGTGCACCCAGCATTTATGTTTTCAGTCTTTGCCTCGTGGTCCATGTTCAAATGCAGTTTGTGCTTTTGTGATTTTGTTTACTTTTAGTCAGTCGGTAGGTACAACAGTGACAGATCAGTAACAGCCCATTACAGTAGGTTTTTTTTTTTCTATTTTATATTGTCATTTCTTAATTTTTAAAATAAATTTGATTGTTAAATGTTCGTTGTTACTACTACTTTTTATAAAGAATGAAACATAATGTATAATCCTAAATAAGTAACTGCATAAAAACACACAAATGCATATTAATTACCTCATTAACTGATTGATGATTAGGTAATTTGTATTTAATTTGTACTTTATCTCCCTGAAATAGGTATTTTAGATTGTTATGGATATTCTGGGTAAATTAGTTGGAGTTTCTCAAATGCAACAGAACCTAATCATAATTTTCCGTATAAGAAATAATGGAAATAGCTTCCTGATATTTGAATAAGCAATTCAAGACATTTTTAGGAACATTTTACACTCTGGGAGTGCAGATACCAGGGTATACGGGGACTGTATGAAAATAATGGATTTTATGAGGCTCTATAGACTGCCTAATATCAGCATGGGTCTGCTCTCAGCACATGATAGAACTGTTGCTAGAGGTCAGCAAGGAGAATGAAACATTTATCCTATTGAATTATTCTAAAGGAAAGAAGTGACCCTTTGCTGTTGCTGCCATTTGTCAGAGTGTCGCTCAGCACTTTGAAAATTTATCCTCCGGTGGCAACCCTCCACTGAGCAGGGAGAGCACATGTCCCTTTGCTTACAGCACACATCAAAGCGATCCGTGTGTCCTCTAGCTATTCACAGCTTCTTGTAGGAATCGGGGCTGGTGTCAGAGCTACAGAGTCAGCGCCAGACAGTCTGGTCGGCTTTAACAAAGATCAGTACCCGGACGTGCTTCAACATAGAACACGGATTGGACAGATACTAGATGGGAACTGAAGGAATTAATGCTCTCAAACTTGGCCACTAGGGTATTAAACCCTTCTGGGTACTGAGCTGAGGTTCTTTACAAATTTTTTGAGTGAATTCAATTTGTGGTGAAGAATCTGTCGGACAGGCAATCGGCAGAGCTGCACTGTGGGTCTGCTCACCCCTCCCTCACCTCCAAAGCATCCGCTCAGACCAACTATTGTCTTCATTTGCTCAGTTTCCATGGGAACAGTGGGTCATGAAAAAGCAGAAGCAGAGCAATCCCTTTGAGTAAAGGAGCAGAAAGACTGACACCAAAGCATCTGGCCCGAATGAGACAAGGACCAAAAGCAGAACAAGGAAGGGTTGCCCCTATCAGAGCAGAGTTATCCAACCTTCCAGTCAGTTCATCCACTGGTCTTGGAGGGCTGAGGCCAGTGATGCTTCCAGCTCTCTTTTTAACACTGAGAACTCAGACAGGGAGTTAAATGGATGCTATGAAGACAGTAAGTTTAATCAGCTGGTTCCTTGGCTCACATTGAATAGATCATCACTACATGACAAGGAGAACAAAGGACCCCAAAATGCACATATCCCCCAAAGAAGTTGTCAGTGCTCTTTCATTCACCCAAATCAGTGCACACTAAAGCTTCCTTCCAAACCACTTCTTCTGTCTCCTCTGAGTAAGACAGATACTTGAGTGAGAGCCAGGAACTGAGCCTATAGGAAGTTTACTTTTCTTATTAATATTTACATTCCCTCACTTATCTTACCCTTAACTTACAATGATTATCCCATTTATACAGGTTATTTTATGGGAGAACCTTGATCAATGGTTCTACAGCAGGAGGTAGGATTCAAACCTGGGGCCTCCAAAACCAAAGGTAGAAATTGAAACTGTAACACCACTTACCGCCACATAATAAAGCACTGCATTTGTTTAATCAGTTCATGGTTTTCTCCAAAACAACTTAATTTGCCCATATATATAGCTGTGAAAGTTTGGTTACTGCATTAATTCAAGGTAAGTACCTCACTTAATGGTACTACAGCAGGAGACAGGATTTGTACCTGTATAAACTAACGAGTAATACTCACTGTAAGCATTATGCCACCTGCGGTTCAACAAAGAGACCAGGAACAGCTATGGGACAAGGAGCCTATTAACTAATCTCTTGCAGGTCCTCAGTGTCTGAATGCTGGTTTGAATAAGACATGTGAAGGGTGTAAGTGACAATTAATCGAATGCTTTTTGGCTTGGTAAGGTTCTCCAGATGATGTCCCAGAGGTGCTCAGCGGTATCTGCATTTTTTAAAAGATAAGCTGAGTGGGAGGCCTTCAACTGGGCACTCAGTTGCATCAGATCCATTTTCTTTGTGAGTACCAAGATCGATGTCCCATCCCCCACATTTCACCCCACATCCACCGCCCACACTACAAATCCACAAATGGGTTTCACTTCAGAGGACCAACATAGGTGCTAAGATGTTTGCATGCATGTTGCCACTCTGCAAGGTAGGATGCTATCTCTCTACAAGGCTCAGCTCTTATCCCTTAAAACCAAGGGATAATGCCTGGAAATTAGCTCCTAACTGATCTAGAGCCACACCAACACCTCCAAGCCCCTTACAAATTTCAAGCGAGTGCCTAGCATCTCTCTGAAGTGCGGCTAACATTTTTCCAAGGGGTGTGAATAAGGTCATTCATCTCCAGCGGAAGCTGAAGCAGGGTGGGACGGTGGGGGCAGCTCATGTGAGCATGTGACAGAAATTGAAAGTCTACAGGGCTGCTAATCATGGACAGGATGTCTCCATTGGCCAATTGAGGAATCTGGGAGGCAAAGGTACGTGGCTCATGGACTGGGACTCTACACTCGGTCCACCTGATAAGGTTTCTGCTGCAAAGATGAGCATAGCCCGATGCTTCATGAATCACCTGCAGCAGACTAAACTGTACAGAATAAGACTACAGCTGCTGTCATTTTGGGATTTCATTGTCTTTATTTATTAAAAATGAGGGCGAGACAGTCTTAGGCTTCAAACCATCTCCTGTTCACTTCAACCAAGGAACAGACGCATGAAAGTCAAACTGTACCTTTCAAGTATCTGCTTTTATGTTATTTGGTAAGCACTGATAAAAATACTTTATAAAAATGCATTTTGGTGATTGACAGAAGGAGCGAGAAATGAATGATGCATGTATCAATTTAAGATCTTGAACCACCATTGTATCTGAAGGAATATTTAGAACTTATCTGTTTATATTTATCAAAAAAATCATCTTTGGAGAAAAAGCTTTTCATAGAGTGTATTATTGAATTCCACCTTGGGGCTTTATTTTTTCATTTTATAAATTTGCTCTACAGTATTGGGAAGAGCATAAAAATAACCATGTTTACAGAAGGAAGCTTTACCAAAGGTATAGGTTTACTGTAAATGTTATTGCCAAGTTTGACTGTCACACAGTTTGTGACATGGCGTCTTAAATTCCCATTATGTGAAACTAACAACGACCGCTTCCAGGTGTGTTTACATTACAAAGACGGTTCTGTGTTTGTTAAAAACGTTCAATCTGTCAGTAGCTGGCCTCTGACGTGCATCTATTGTTCAGAAGCAGTACTTTATCTATGAACAAATACACAGTCTTCAAATACAACATTTGCTTTTTACTTTTTGGGGAGTATTTTGTGCTCCATGTCAAAGCTGTTATGTTATTTCAAATGTTTTAGAGGCTTTAGTATATGCATGTGGTGTATGCTTTTATGATACATTTTTATCATGGTAACAGCTGCTTTACAGGTGAGCAGCACAGTGGTGCAGCAGTCTCACAGCACCTGGGCTGTACAGGTGTAGTTATAAGTCCTTTTCAGTCTGGGAGTTTGCATGTTCTCCCAGTGTCTGTGTGGGTTTTCTCTGGGTGCACTGGTTTCCTCCCATAATCGAAAGACATGTGTTTCAGATTAATTGGTCACTCTAAATTGCCCTGCCATTCTATCCTGGGCCAGTTTCATAGCCTAGCACCCTCTGCTTCTAGGATAGGCTGTGAGCCAATGTGACCCTGCTCAGGATTAACCATTACTGAAAATGGGTGGATGGATGGATGGATGGATGGATGGATGGATGGATGGATGGATGGATGGATAATCTGCTGCTCGAGCTTTCCATGTTGCTGGTATAAAATATTGCATTTTCAGCACTGCAATTTAAACCAATTTTGGCTCATCTTTATTTGAGGAAACATACTTTGGCTCATTAAAAGCACTTTGTTTTTGCTGGTCAGTTTATTATACATGTTATGAGGTTTTCAGCACAGAGGTATTTCTGTCTACTTGATGTCCATTTGCAAGATATTTACTCAGTGATACAAAGACCCAAATGATGCATGGTAAATCCTCAAGGGTTTTGCATCAGGTTGTTGAAACCAGATGCAAATGGTGTGATCTGTTTTGTTAAAGGAAAGCCTGGGAACAAACCATGCAATTCTTGTTCTTTTATGTTGCAAATGAAATCACTTAACACCAAGTGCACAATTGTCAAACAGTGAGCAAATGAGAGGACATTATTTCTGTTTGGGAAGTTTTCAAGATGTCATTTTGCTGCATGAATTCACCGATAGTCAGATTCACAGCACCGCACCAGATTTTAAATGCTTAACAAAGACTGAAGAGGTTGCAGGAATCATTGAAAGTTTGGCATTGAAGCCTTAAATAATAGATTTCAACTCCTTAGTGTATGGATTTGGAATATTTGAAAATGTCAGCCTCTCATATATTAGTAGATGCACTGTTTGTTTACAAAGAAGCTTTGTTTCTGGAGGACTGGTGGCTCTAAACTGCCTTTATTGAGTGAATCAGACACCCTGAGATGCCTGGCATCCTACCAAAAGTGTACCCTGCCTAGACTAGTGCCTCATGTTTGGGGGTAGACACTGGACTACTGTGATTCTTATAGCCATTTTTAGTGGATTAATGAATTTACAGGTACCTCACTGTCTGAGCTAAGAGATATTGTTAAGTACTGTTAAAAACTGTTTTTTGATTTATCTCAAATCTTAAATACTGCAGTATTGAACTTTGCAACCATCCATCCTTAGAGCGCTTACACATTTAATTGTTTATTTATAGTTTAGTATGACTGTAATTTTTAATTGTCTTTTCTTGCTATTTACTTGATGTTATATAATGGTTATTTGTATTAATCTGCTTTGGTGAGCTTTGCATATTATTGAATCTGTAATATATATTTTGTTAAACTGCTCCGTGTATGAATTCCACTACAAGGATTAATAAAGTTATATCCTATCCCATCCTACCCAATCCAGTCTTTTGTTGTCCAGATTCTTACTGATATATGTATATTGGTATCCAAATGATGCAGTGAAAAATAAAATTAAGTTCCAATTAAATTATTGTTTAACCTAATAAGATTTATTCTTTTATACTTTAACAATGCAGATTATATGACATCCTCAAGAATGCAACACCAAACTCCCACCCTCATTATTGCAAGTTTATTCTTTCTGTATTTATACACCCATTCACAAGGTTTCTGCTGATGGCAGAGTAAGGGCCAAAATGGTTTGGTGGTTTCATTAAGGTCAGGAGATTGGTCCCAGTGATTAACTTCCTTAATGGCCGTGCACTCCTTGACTTCCTCTCATATGTCTTTGCCTTGTAAGTTTTGTGCTGGAGCATTAATGCATGCTGTCACTAGGTGTTAAGGACTGGGATATAACATCTGCTATTAAATTTCATTTTACACCAACTTTATGGCTTCTCTGAACATAGTACTTAACCTCTACAGACACTCAGGTCAGAGATTTTAGGTTCTCATCCTCTTAAGCTGTGTCATGTAGGGGAATCCCACACAAGAATGGCCTTATCTTTAGACAAAGAGGAACGGCCACAGAGGGCAGGAGTGTCTGGGGTGGGGCTATGCCCTCACTCCCTGCTGGTGTTTCTCCATTATCAGTGGACCCTGGGAGCTGTTGAGTATGTTTGCATTGGCAGGTGACTTAGAGGCAGAATTTCAGTAATCTCTGGCCAAACACCACCTGTCTATGTAGGCAGCAAGACAGCAGCACCGAAAAAACCCAGCAGGAAAGAAATGCTCTTTTTTTAAACACTATCATCTTAAGTGATAGCGGTCCCAAAACAGACTATGAAGTACTATATTGTTAATGAGCTATCTACATTCCTCACAGAGCTACAGCATCTTCACAAAAGCCACACACGGTTAAAGATCAATGTTCTCACTTTGAAAGAATTATTTTACATGTTCACTGTATATTTTTTTTCCATTACACACATTGTATGTCAACCCAGCTTCTTAAAGGTTGCATTTTATGATTTTTTTATAGTTTATCTCAGCTCTTAAATACTGTAGCATCCATCCATCCATTCAATCATCTATCACCGATAACCATTTGTCCAAGCAGGTGTTTTAATACCACGTCAACTCAGATGCAATTTTTTTTCTCTGAAACCTGCTGGACTGAAGTTATCCAAAACAAGAGATACCTACCCCCATAAAACATTATCCTGACAACTGTGTCCGCTTTTTTTCATAGAGCATTAAGCTGTATTATCCTTAGTGTGCACAAGCATGGAGACACACCCGTTGAAAACACTTCCTGCCTGGGTCTCTGGGAAGCGGCAACAGCTGAGTTAACTGACCTGAACATGACTGCCGGGTGGTCCAGGAGTGAAACACAGATCTGAGCAAAGGGAGGCAACAGGATCCCCCGCCTCTTCATTCTTTCTCCATACCACTGATACCACAGGAGGACCCCTCTTTTGCTATTGGAAACAGTTCTGTTTTCAAGAGATTAGGCTTTTGTTCTGGAATGTCAAAAAAATTGCATGTAATCAAGGATTTTTTCCTTGGAATATTCCACCAGCTGCTCTTTTCCATAGCTGAATGAAGGGGACAACTCTGACAATCAAAATTAAACAAGGAAACCAACCTTTTTATGCAAAACTTAAGACTATTTTTTCAGATATTCATGTACTTATTTAGCTAAATTCACCTAAAGGACTGTTTATCATATGAAAATACAAATTCATCTTATTCCAGATGCTTAATGTCAATGAGGGAAAGAGAAATCATTTCATGCAGTACCTAAGACTGGCAATTTAGTTTTTAATATTAATTTATGTGCATACTTAACTAAACTAGTGCAAAAATTTGCTTCTCATCTGGATTTAAAAATTTCCCTTCCTCCATATGGTTAAGTGCCGACCAGCTAATTGTCTGAACAATCACTGAAACATATTTCCTCTGCATTTTCATTTTATGAAATCTGCCAATGTTGTTAAAAACCTCTACCCAAAAATCTCTTAACTTCAAAAGTATCCTGGGTTAGCATGCTGCATAATTCTAGAGACTTTCCAGTTACCATATTCTCCACCACAAAAACATTGCCTTTATGCATTATTAACATCTGTTAATTGATATTTTTTTCATAGTGAATTACAAGTACATACATACAAATTATGTTGAAATTATTAGAAAAGTCCAGGTAGACCTGTGAAATTTTTCTTCAAAGTACTGCAATTACTTTGATAGCACTATTTTTTCAGTTTCAGTTTGAAAAAAGAAATATTTTCAGCAAAGAATAAAACAACAAAGCCATTGAATTAGTACACCTTAAGTAAGGATTTTATCAAGCTGTAAAAGTTCAAACATTTTGAGGTTTTTTTCATGTATAGTTCCCAAGGAAATGGCCATGATTCCAATACATTATTCAGCAGTTTAACTATATCACATTTTCCACGAAAGAAAGAGAAATAAATACAACTCAAGGTTATCAGTTTGAGGTCGAGGGCAAAGAAGGAATATATCTCTAAGGCTAATCTCACATGCTATCTTACACCTACAGTGTTTCAAAGCAGGAGAAAAATCAACAAAACATTTTGTCTGTATTTTGTCCAGAGGCTTTTAAACTGTCTGTCTCGCCTCAGAGGGCCAGAAGGGGGGATTTGACTCAACACTTTAATAGGGCTTATAGATGTTCTACTTGTTTGTTGGGGAACATTACTGTCTGTGTGTACATCCCGGTCTAAAATGTTTATTACAAACATGGATTTGAATTTGTTACGGACTTTCAACAATTTCCACCCCTATAAACAAGAGAACAGTTTGGCCTGACATTTATTTATCCTGTGGGGCTCTGATGTTACTGAACGCATTCCTCTACTCTATTTTTTTCTCTTGGATAAACAATGCCCATAGTTGTTTGAATCAATGCACAAAAGCACAGGCCTCTGTAAGCATTAACCTGAAGTTCTCCTGGTCCTTTACATGGTAAATGATTAAAGTTTTTCAATACAATATGAAATAAAAGCACTTTTTTCCTTATAGACACCATTTGTTAACAGGAAAATCAGGAAATTATGATTCCTAAGATATGTCAGTAAATTCCTTAAATTCAATAACATTATAACAATGTTTGTAGTAAAAATACATTGTATTTCACTACAAAAGAAACTGTAAATACCATTCTGAATGGTTGCTTTTAGCCTTGGTCTCCACATTTTTCCTAGCAATAATATCACCCACTTCTCACTAATGACACTGGATATGTGACCACTATGTCACTTGTATTTCTAACTGGCTTCCAGTTTTAGCCAAAAAAAACATTTTTATCCATTTAAACAACTGATGCTTTTACAGAAGCAGTCCCTTGTGGGATTAGTAATCTTCCAGCAACAAGTCTGTGCCCTTGAAGACCTAATTATCAAAAAATATGTTTTCAAGTGGTAAAGAGCCTTTCATTAATTTGTTGCAACAGCTGCATCACGGAGGACAAATGTGTGCCTGTGTTTTTAGTGGAAAAAACAGTGAGAATCAGCTGACCACTGCAGTCTGCCCTTATTCCTGTCACCCACGAAGGTGACTGTAAATACAGGGCCACCCAGGTCAGGTGGGGCTTTTCACAGCACCATTCTCGTCATTCAGCACACCTTCACCATCTATCTGATGGCTTGCCACCTGTTTGTAAGACTAACTGAAGACTATTCACACAAAGGTTTTATTTGTTCTGGGTTTAATTGTATCGGGTTAATATTGGAGACCCTTGAACAGTGAACAGTGACTTTAAATATGTTTCTCATAAATAAACAGTATAGGGGACAGTGAAAATTAATGTAGAGTATGACGCACATGAACTATTTGCTGTGTACAAAAAGGAAATGTCAAAACATTCTATTCAGCACTCTGCATCCTCCAAGCTTGACTAGTTTCAAAACAGGAGGAGAGGAACATTAAAAAACAAACAAGAAACACACAGTTCATGTGAAATGGAATGTATATATTTAAGCAGTATGAAAAATGGAATGTTTATATTTTGAACAGTATCAAAATAGATCTCACATCAAAAACAGGACCCACACTCTGTACACTACCAGGTAAAAAGTCAAGTTGGGACAAGAATTCAGGTAAATTATTCAGGTCAGAACAAAATTTTTATATTGCCTGTATCCAGAACAATAGAAAACTGAATGTAACCTTTGTCATCTGATGACAAAAACTAATTAAAAATGAAACAAAAAAACATGAAAAAATATATCCATACACCTCAAAAAACTTTGGGATCATAACTTAATAGTCTTTTCATTTAAGCTCACCTTCTCCTGACAAATTACATAAGTCAGGTATCCTATTTCATTTCTTACAGAAATTACAATACTTTTAGGTGGTCACAAAAATCCACAAAAGGTTTCAAGCACATCCAAAAAAAAAAAAAAACTCACCTCAATGCAGATGACTTTGCAAGGCTTCCAAAGATATTTTGAACAGAGTAATAAGACAGGAGACTAAAAACTAAATAAACCATCACATAAATTCTAATTAGTCTTTGGTACAATTTGACAAAAAAAAATGAAGTACAAAATTTTCTTTCAAGTAAAAAAAAATTAAACAGAAAGGGATTTTGTTCATTTCATGTAAGTGTAACAGTATAAATCCACGGCAATCTGTGCTTGTAGACCAATTGCACATCATTTGTGTCTAATACCTTTGTGCTATGTAGTCAAAAGCAAACATTGTACATTTATTCATACCAGGTAGTAAATTCAGCTCTGTATGTGAACATCTTCTGACTAATCCACCCTCCATCAGCTCATATTCATAAATACCAAACATTAGGGAACATATGTACAACTAATAAATTAAAAAATACCACAGGGTGGTTTTGTTCGTGGCAAAGTTTAAACAGACAACTGTGGAGGAGATGGTTCTACAAAAGAAAGCCATTGCCGTGTCAGGGGTCCAAGGTGATGGCACTCGCTCCTCCGCCTCGGGTCCTAACCTGCAAATCAGAATTTGCATCACATGTTTGGAACAAGTGTAGCTTTTCAAAACGTGGAGCACAAAAACACAATAGGCTGAGCACACAGACCACACAACCCTGGTATTAAATCTTTGTTTTAGTGGCACCTCCTATGAATTAGAAAGGGAGAGTGATGCCAGTTTTCAATTTGAAAGGCAGGGTGGTCAGGAAGTTACACACAACCAGCTTCCCTGAAAGCAGCACCTGTCTCAGTCCTGGAGACAAATTCACCCTCAATGTAGATGTCCAGGAAGAGGTGTAAGCCTTTTAGGGTACATTTTTCACCCCTTAATTAATTTGTGCTAATGGTGATCATAAAAAAGGACAAACTACCAAACATTGTATTAGTTTCATAAAGTTAAACTCATGTTGTGGATTGCACATTGCAATTTGTGGTTTAAGTGTTCCAGAAAGTAGCTGCAGAACAAGTAGTAAAAGCACCATGAAAAACAAGTTAGTTATGATCATTTTAACCTTTTGGTCTAATAGGTATCAGAATGTGCTGCATTAAAACATTATTAAAAAGTAACATGAGCACACTTCCAAAATCACATTTATCCACCTCATCTTTTTTTCCCTTTTAATCAAAGTTAAATGTTAAAGTTTTACTTTACTTTGCTAAACTCCCATTCAGATGCTTTGGCTAAGCTGCAAAACTCTGCTGCTACTATATAGCTCTATTTTTCATAGCCTTATAGTTACATTTCACTGCCAGGGTTATAGTGGTTATACTATCAGTCCGCTTTCCTACCATTCATTCGACATTTGTGCCTCTTTACTCAAAGAAATAAATACTGATAATATCAGCAGTATCCCTTAGTATCTTTCTTCGCTGCAGACACGTATAATGTAATAGTAAGTAGTTCGCTGACCCCGAGCAGCGGCACTTACCGAGCGACTGCGCGCTCCCGGTCGCCTTGTGACCCGGCAGCGGCACCACGAGCAGCTGCTGCTTCTGGCGCGTGGAGCGCACAGCCAGGATGGCCTGCCGGTTCTTGTACTGCACCATCCGCAGCGTGATCTCGGCGTTCCAGCCCTCGTCCTGCGGACACCTGAAGTCGATCTCCTTGCCCTCGGACATGACCACAGTGAAGTACACGTACTTGCCCTTGCGCTCCACGCAGTCCACGGTCTTCATGTGGGAGAAGTGCAACTCTTTGACCCGGCCGGAGTCCCTCAGCTGTTTCTGCTGATGCTGCTGCTGCTGGAGGTCATGCTGCTTGGACGCGCGCAGCAGGAGCCCCTCTTCCGTGAGCACGCAGTGCTTCTTCTTCCACAGCTGCAGCAAGCCATCACTGCGCTTCTCCATGAGCCCCTCTTTGAGCACCTTCCCGGCGCCCTCCAGCATGGCGACGCGGCAGCGAGGACGAGGAGGACGACGCGCTGCTTCCTGCGAATAGAGAGCCGCGAACGCGTGAGCCTGTCCGCGCGCCACAGCCACCGCCGCCCCTCCTCTTTCTCGCGCTCCTGCTGTGACTGGGGGTCTTTCCCCGCACGGCTCAAGCGCGCCGCGCGCCGCGCCCCCCGCCTCTCCCATGTCCCTCGCGCAGAGCGGAAGCGTCCTAAACCCCGCGGGAGCTGCACCGAAGAAGCTCAGTTCACCTTAATGCAGATTTTGAAGTACAAATTAATGTATTTTTTTAATGATATTTTAAAAAACCGTTTTTTGTCCCTTTACTTGCATTTGCTTTACTAAATGAAAAAATACTGTGTCTTGTAAACTAACACATTTATTCCAGTGTCACAATTGATCCTATTTACATAAGGTGACTGAAAAAGAACTGGACACTTTCATGAATTCGTTACTTAGTAACTAAGTATCATAAAAACATGCAGTATAAACCACTTTGTAGTGTTAACCCTGATTTTCCCCACATTTTCGCTCATGAAAATTGTCGCATTTCCACCTCATTAACTTAGTAATAAATTTTTGAAACTGTTTCATTCTTAATGAATTGCCCTCCGTCTAGTCTCGCTGCTATTTCCACTCCTATGCTCATGCTACTCACATCCCTGTAAATTACCGTATTATCTCTACAGTATCTACATTTTCTTCATTTTTATACTTTTTATTAGCCGCAGTAGAAAAGGGTCTTTAAAATGTAGATATGTGAACCTTTTGTTTTCTTCAAACCTATATTTAAAATATTTACACTGTTACCTTTTTATGAGCAACAGAACTGGGTCACAACCTTATAGACACACCGTATATTATAAAAATTAAGTTATTCGGCTTTAACGATCTGCTGTAGATGTTTATGCGTTTAGAATGAACAATTTCTACAGAGGTGCTCCTGCAAGAGGGGAAAGTGGGAAAGTGCTCTTCCTGGTGGTCGTTGTGGGAATCGCACGTATTTCTTCCATTCATCGAGAATGTGACAAAAGCAAACGAGCCTCCTATAAAAATGTTCGAAAATCAATCAGTCACTTTACTACCTACCCAGAGAATGTCATAGATGATAACGACACGGTAATATTTTTATTTCTTTTTAAACTTTTCGAACGCAAGCTGCACGTGGTGGATTCGCTGAAGCCCGTCCAGACACGCTCAAAGGGGACAAGTGGACCCCAGCACAACACCCCCTCCCTGGTTTATAGGAGTTAATTCACCAGCGGAATGTGGACGGAAAGGACGATCGTAGTAATGTAAATTTTCCTTTTAGCTGGTGCATTATGTGGTATGCATAAAATCTGTGCATTGTCTTTAATGTATTTATAACTCATCAATCATTACTTAATCAAAAATATAAATATGTGAAAGACTACTGATGCTCCACGCAACGTGTTGTTTGAGAATAGTCTGTGATAGCTGTACTTCTCTTAAAAATGGCCTAACACGTACAGTATCCTCATCAGCTTCAAAAACCTCAGATCTTTGTATCTCTAAATTAATAATGTGTGTCTTCAGACAGACTCCACATAAGTCCTGAGAATCAGGACAAATAGGCCATTTCTTTTTTCTCTCTCTCACAGACATATGTGACACCCAGCCTGTACCAATGTACCAGCCACTGATGGATTTTTTTGCTTTACACATATACTCACACCTGTATGTAACATTGATGAATTATGTCACTCCACACACAGACACACACTAATGTACTAAATTCCACAAATTGAAAGGTAAGTTTGGAGATGTTATCACTGTGTGCATATCCCTACAGCAGGTACCTGCACTGCCAGTGCCATCCAACAGAGCCAGTATGCACAGAAATGAAAATGTAAAAATTAATAAGAAATTATACGAGACACACATAAGGCTGCATACATTAGTGATGTAAGTATAAAATAGCTTGGTAAAATGTATTTTTTTTCCTTTCCACTTGACTACTAACATAGTCCCTATCATTCTGCTGTATTTGCCTGGCCAATAACACGTACAATGCTTATGTACTAAATGCAGCCATTTTAATGGTAAACCTGTTTTTGTGATTATATAATGTGTTTTTACATTATTAGAATTTATGTGTTATTTAATAAATAGTCCCTGGAGCAGATGCTGAACATTCACTTAACCAGAGTTTTGTTTTACATGATAGAAATAACCAGCTAAAACAAACACCAACATACAACATTAAATTTTTGTTAAATACTGTTTTGTATTCAATGTCTCCTTTTGAAGTTCATATAAACATTCATAGAAAGTGCAGCTGCTGGTTTCCATAAAACTATACAGGACATCCAGAGCATGTAGCGAAGTGCCTAGGAAGCTGTAAACCAGCATTTTTTCCAGTAGTTTTTTATTATAATAAAAAGTGCTTCCATACTAAATCTTTGGGAGTAAACATGGTTTAGCACTAAAACATCAAGTGACATAAAACAAGTTCCCTCATCAGACTGCAGTTTGCAGCATATTCTCCATGCTATTATTAAATAATTCAATACTGCATTCTTTACCAAAGTTTCTTTTTAAAAAGTACAGTATGTGCATAACATTTAAATACTTCATTATTCTGTGCCATGCAAGAGCAAGATGTAGTAAGCCCAAGTAACATGATCTCTTGTTTGGCAATGCTGTTACGCTGGGTTAGGATATACTGCTTTGCGGCTCCAGAGATGAGAGGAACACTTATGTGGCATTTCTGGCATGAGTTCAGTTCTGTGAGATGCATAATAAAGGTAACATGCAACGTCTTTGTGTCATGTATCACTTGAGGAAAAACTAGCACTGTGTTGCACAAACTTTTAGTTGCTGAAGTGAAGGAGAAAGGAGAGGGGTAGGGCCGAGAAGATGGCTGCTGGCTGCGTGTGGGCCGGGTGCTGCGTTCACATCATAGCAGTCTCATACACTGTTTACCTTACATGATCATTATGATACAGTAACCCACATGAATACTGTGCAGGTAGACATGTAACGCTTTCATGCACTTTTAAAACATCATTCATTGACATTAAAAAATACAAGCACTCAATCATATCGTCATGTTTTCATATGACTGTTAAACTACGACATCACACGTGCTGCACAGATATAGTGGATTGCACATTACAAGATATTGATGTATGCATTTTAATATGGTCATTTGCTTGCCAGAATTCCTGGAAATCATTAGTTTGTGACAATTTTTGTCCACTTCCTTTTAAAATTACCATCATTTGATTCATTTTTGACCATCATAAGTTCAAGTCCATCAATATGTCTAATGCAGTTCACAGTTAGTGGATATAAAGGGTGTGTGGGCAACTATGAAGTACGTTTCAGGCCATGATCTTGAAGAATGAAGGACTGCCCACAGAAAGTCTTCCACTTAAGGACAGTAGTGACAACTGCAGGAAGTTAGCACTGCATTCTTAGTGTCAGAATTAATACTATAGCCATTGCACTTTCCTTTTTAGCAAATGTTTCACTTTAATTCTCTCTCTCTCTTACAACACAAACTTTAAAAATTAAATCAATGTTCAAAGCATGTATTCCATTTATAGATTTATACTAGAAACATGTCCACTCAAAAAATGGCATATGGGACCAAAATGCTTAAGCACATACTCAGCCAATGACAGACACAAAACATCAAACACCGTGATCCACATTTAACCAATTTATTCATGAATATACATACACATACAATTATTGAGTACATTAGTATTTTGTAGCATAGCATGATGCTTTGACAACAGCTGCTTCAAAGGATCCAGGCAGGATGCAGCTTCAAGCCTCTAGCCAAGACTGTACTGACATGCCACTGTGCTCTGCAGTGACCCTATGGAAACCTGCCAGGAGGTTGGGGACACACAGCTGGCAGAAGTGGCCCGTTTGGTCACAGCCCCCCAACCGGTCACAGTGATAGTCTGGGAGATGCCGCACGGTCAGCTGGCCCTTCCTACCCAACAACACAGACACTCTGTGTCACGTCTCCAGCTGCCACCCACAGCAAGCTCAAGATCAGCCCAGCTCATTTTTGGTAAACTATTCAAACCTATTTCTTCCATGGTCCTGCAGTTGTGGCCCTATACCGCTCTTCCACTCGGACAAATTTGGCAATCATCTGCAACATGTTTCAAGCACCTTGGATGGTCTGCGGTCAGCACTAAGCAGCCAAACAATGGCCCTGGTGTCACTGACAGAAAGTAAATTTCCTTCATAACTAAGTGCCAGGATTACATCTAACTGTCACTGGCACAAATCATAGAGCAACATGCCTCAATGGACATCAGGGCAGCTTCCTTAACACCAACACAAGAGGCTACTCAGCCATTTGAGTCATTGTGTAATTCCCCTTGAAGAGCTTGATAAAGTTTTGGAATGCAAGAGATTTAGGTGGGAACATACGCAAAGCTGTTCTGACACACAGCCACCAAAGTTCAGGCTCTCAACAACAATCAGCAGCTTTCTAACATGCCATCTTTTAAATGAGTCATGTTTGCCTGTGGGGATAGGAAATTTATTTCATAATGTCCCTTTCTAATCTGTACACTGGAATGTATTTTTGAAGCACAAGAGTGCAACAGACTTCCAAAATAGAAAAAAATAACCGCGCTGCTAGACCGTAATGTTCACAAATGAGGTTAGTCATATATTTGTAGCCAATCACACGACAGTGAGATTTGTAAAAAGTGAGGCATCACCCGTGGCTACACATTTGGTGCAGGGTGCAGGGGTCACGAAGTGCTGGAACCATGAAGATGCCACTGTCGCAATGCACTCCTGTGTCAAGTTGGGACACAGCCATAAGCTAAGGGACTTCTTTAAATCTACAGACTACTGGGGCCGGCTTTAATCTGGCTGGTCCTTCGGAGCAAGAAATAGTTTGTAACATGATTGTAACATAATTCAGTCTATTCACAGCTGTTGTCCAAGGGCAATACAACAAAAGACTTCACAAAGAACCCAAACTAGTAAGCAGTGGAGAAAAAGGGTTCATGCTTTCAGAGAGACTTACTGCATTCTAACTGTTTATACTGAGGAAAAAGTCTAATAAAATACTATGCAGAACGAGCCACGGCTTTCAATTTGCCCCCACTGAGTTTCGTAACAAAAAAATTGTTGAATTCTTTTATTATTAATATTATTTCTACCAAGAAAAATACAAAACATTGTAAGGCGGTAAGTTAACTATGTTTTGTTTGAGAAGCTGTTACAGTGCAGTTAATCCTCAAGGCCACAGACGCCGGCTTCATTGTTGTTTGCACTCGGCTGGTGGATTTGCGTCCTTCTGTTGGAGGGAAATCGAGTGTACCGTTAACACATTGCATCTGCCAGAGCTCAGCATATACAAAAAAAAAAAAAAAAACACACGCACACACATACACACACGTTCTCTGCCCAACTATGTCTTTGCAATTTTCACTTTATCTGTTTTCAGACCGTGACCTGAAGGGAGGCCACAGTAACTCTTCACCAAAGACATTTTTGAGCAGATGTTAACCAAAAAAACAACACATTTGATAGACAAAAAAGGGGCATTTCCATTATGACATATGGGTCACATCTGTACAAGTCGTCACACGCGTATCCTGGAAGTTACTGTAATACAATGCTGAAAACAACCCTTATAGTAAAAACAGTATTTTACATACGTTAACAAATAATACCTTAAAGGGTTGAGAGCAGCAGAACAAAAACAGTTCTTCCAGGATATTTAAGGAAGATGCACATTGCTCCAAACACAGACAACAAAATTAAAAGGATTGTCAAGGAGCAACCAAGGAATCATTTTCAGTGTGCACTACCAGGATCCCTTCCACCAAAGAACAGTGTGAAAACTATGTGGACTAAACACTGATAACACTGAAGTGTATTGACTAGCTTCAACATACAGAAGAGATACATATGTAGCTGCAAAGCATTCAGAACAAAAGCAAACAAACACAACCTGCTACATTAATTAGGGGCATGAGGAAGGAATGAAGGGAAGCTGAAAATAATTTTTGAAAAGCTAACAATTCGCAGGCTGTACGTACCAGGATAGGGTTATTTCTACAGACATCATTTAAACCTAGTGAGGAAAAATTTAGAGAGCAGCTGACAAATTGCCAAGTGATTGGAGATGAAAACATTCATTAAAAACACACAGAGCAGAAGACATTCAAGAGAAAGGCAACAGAAGCCTGTATTCATAAAACTTCAGGCTAGGTGGTCAGACAGAGGCATGTATGAAAGAATGAAGGAAAAAAACTGTAAAAAATATAGCTTTCCTGTAGGAAAAAACATTTTTGGATCAGGCCCAAATGGATTCAGAGATCTACAAACCCTCCAAATACTACAACATGTATTATTCGTTTTCAATAAAATAACTTTTCACATGCCACCTGTCTAGTCACCCCCCCATGCAGCACTACCATTTAAATTTGTTTATTGTTTGCACCAGGGGGCTGGGTTCAGAGGAAAGCCATATTCCTTCACAAAGTCAATCATTCAAGGTAAAAAAAAAAAAAACCCCACAAGTAGGTAGCTGAGCATGAAGGAGCATTCTGAGAGATGTGAATGCATATGCTGTAGTGGAATTAGTTCTAATTAGTTCATATGTAACAGCTTATGCTTCACAGTCACACAGTGAGAACATGCCTCATTAACAGCAGTCTATTAATTAAGTGGCATGCCAGCCTACAGTAATCATCACCAACAACCCCAAAAATAAAGAGGGGAAATCAGTGACAACATAAAGCACTTTCACAGTATATATTCTGTATGTTGATAGATCAAACAGGCTTTAATGATATCTCACTCTGCTATAAAAATGACAGTTACCTACCTTGGGATCATATTCTGGATCATTCTCTTCATCTGCTTCTTCCTCACCCTCCTAAGGAATGAAAAATAAATGCTTCTAAGAGGTTCACATCACAGTTTCATGCTGAACACAGTCACGACTACACCGCAAACCCCATGCTATTTATGGCAATGTGTTAAACTAAGCAATGTGCTGCCCTACCTCATCGTCAGCCTCTTCCCCCTCCTCATCGTACTAAAACAGCAATAAGAGAGTCAGGTTTAGAGCTGGACACAGGTCATTCCTGTGCACACAATCAGTTTATATTTTCTGCTACTTAATTGAGATTTATTTTCTTTTTTTGGTACTTTTCATCCTGAAGAATATTTAGAAAATGCTAATATTTAAACAGGGTACTTTTTATTTGGACAGCACAGACAATTAAATAGATTTACACACACAGGGTTCTACCACCCTCTGACAGAGCAGTTTGTCAGGTGTCTAGTTTTGACTCACATCATCGTCGTCGTCCTCGATGGCCTCCCCTGTGAAGTACAGTACTGCCCTCGGTACAATACGTTCACGGATAAAGTGGCCAATTTCAAAGTCTGCAGCAAGAACAGCCTCAGAGTCCTCATCCTGAAGGGAATGCATTCAACCGCTGGGATCAATAATCCACCAAGCAATTTTGATATTATCAACTGATATTTAGTGCTAAATAAAGCTTACCAATTCTCCATTTTCAGGAACTAGATGGGGGAGGAGAACAATATAAAAACAATTAGGGTGTATGTTATAAAGATACATTACGATTTCTTATTTTCGGAATATTCTGATTCCTTGTCATTGTTGCTTAAATCAAAAAAAGGCTAAGAAGGCCACTACCTTCAGGTGGGGTGAAGAAGTTGAAGAAGGAGTCATTGGGCACCGTCTTAGTGACTGTCCGGACTGTGCCACGTCCCTTGTGCTTCTGTTTCTTCTTTATAGTTTTCAGGGTAACATTCTTCCCTTTGGTCCAGTCAATCTGGCAACTATAGGAAACAAAAAGGAATATTAGCAACATGTTATAAAACCCAGCATCCTGCTACTGCAAAGTATTTGGTGGCACTAGCAACAATTGGCATCGAAGATGACCCCTACCCAGTACAGCCCATTATCTCTGGCCCGTCGAAGGAGAATGGATCTGCCTCATCTGGCTCTGATCGCATCTTGTAGGTTTTTGTCAGCACTTGGTTTGTAAAGAAGTCGTTGGGCTCAAAATGGAATTCTAACGTAAAGCTCTGAGGATGAGAAAATAGCAGTAGTATGGTTTAAGGAAGTAGAGCCTTAGCAGGTGCACTGCAGAAGGCTAAATTAGCTGACAAAGGGGGCAACTCAGGGCAACAGAGTTAAGAGGAACACTCACCATTGGCTGGCCTGGATCTGAAAACTTAACTTTTATGTCTTGTAAGTGCTTGAGAATGGGTTCGTCATGTTCCTGGAAAAGAATGCATGAATTTTTAAACATACAGTGGAGTTTTTGCATACTTTGCACAAACAATGGCTCTAGAGAAATTCTGATGTCACTCCCAGATCAAACAGCAGGTGGCAGCAGCCACTAACGTTCCTGGTATCCTGAACTGCTGTAGAAAACGACAGGCCGTTGGAAATACCTGCAGCATATCACTGAGTAAGTCCACATTCTTGAAGACTGTGAGCCAGAATTCTGGGATTCCCCGAGGATCTTCTTTCTCTTCATCTTTCTTTTCTTCTTCCAGCTTTGCCTTTTCCTTCATCTCTTCCTGGAAGCAAAAAAAAAAATGACTAAAAGATGGGGCATACCCAAAACATGATGCCTTTACTTATTTCACAGCCTATCTGGCTGCCAAAATAACATTTTCAGAACAAAATTTCAGCCATTATCAGAATATCTGGACTGACAGAAATAAATCAATTTAAAATGGGATTTTTTTGGAGTCTAGAGCCTCAGCAATTCAGAACTGTCTTTCTCCCAGTTAAATGCCCCATTATAAAACAATCCACCAGTGATTACAGAATCCAGCAACCACATTGAACCTAAGCAGGAGTGCGGGGAGTGGACAATCACCTGTACCTGCTTACTTACTGTCAGCTCCTCCTCCTCATCCGCTTTCCACTCACACTCCTCGTCTGTGGGCTCATATGATGCATTGATGATATCACTCCTCTGAAGGGCATTCAGGAACAGTCACATTAGTGCCACAGGTAACACAGGGTGGTAGAGGTAGAGTCGGGTGCCAAAAATTGGCAACAAGGGTCAGGGTTTCCATACATATTTTATATAACACCTTGAAAGATATGTAAGATGTTTCTAAGCAAACATTTTTGAAAGTAGTCGGTCTGGTATGACGTCGCCAAGATCATATCAGACTGAATACTTCCAAAAATTCTATATAAAACCAAGATTTGCTTAGCATCTGAAATCTCAAATGGGGCTTAAAGGGAGGAAAACAGCTATTTCAAATGTCTACATGTTTACATTATACAACATACCTGATAAAGACCCTATTACCACTACTAGCGCCAAGTAACCAGAGTGTGAACTACAAAGTGCAGCCTTAACCAAACTGAAGGCTGTGAAAACTCAGCAAAGACCTGGGCTTCACTGCATACACTGCTGTGTGGCAAACCTGCACTCTCACCTTATCGAAGAGGGGCTGGTACAGAGCAGCGTATTTCCGTTCCAGTTCATGGACTTCCTCATAAAACTTGGCCTCAATGTGGGCACATTTCACCTGCAGGTTCTTGAGGGCATTCACGCGCCTCTTGACAACCTTGGGTAAACTGGAGAGAAGCAAAAAAGTAAACATAACAGATTCCTGCTGAGTCGAAGAAAGACAATAAGGGTGCTGAAACAGCCATCTGATGGGCGGATGTGTGATCAGCTGCTGCTCTGGCACCAGCCTGGTGAGTGCCATCACTCATCCATGGGGTGAAGCAGGACATCAGGCGCCAGGTTCTGACTCTAACGGACTTCACATCCTTCTGTCTGCCAACTGAGCAGTCTGTGGCACATTGTCTTAATCCTGCCTTAGCCAGGCCATACTGTACAGTTCCCATCATGTCAAGAAAAGACTCCACGTTTTCAGATGTTTTACCACACCCTTTCATTTAACAGAGGAATCGTGCTGGACCTTACGTCCAATACAACAATATAGGACCAACTGTAGTGAGAAATCTTTACAGTTTGCATTTCTTCTGACTGACCTCTGAAAGACTTCCATAAGACTTATTCTGTGATCACCTCGCTACACTGCCGATAGAAGGCCCAGCATGCCCTGCAGCAATGTAGCTTCTGGTAGGGTGAATGAAGGGACAAAATGAGGAGAACCACTGGCGTGCTATTGCTGAAAGGGTGCTGGATACCCGGTCCTGTGATGTAATCAATCTGCTCCATGGTACGGAGAGTTGTAACAAAGAGCTGCGCTGTTTGGCACTAAAGCTACAACTCATGATGGGATTTCCTGCACCTGCTCCGAAGTGAGATGAGATCTCTTGGGGATGTTCTGCCAATAACTTTTATGGGCTTTCACAATTCAACAGAAGATAAAATCATAGGCTGTTAATACATATTTATGGGTTTGACACTGTTCCCAGCATCTCCCCTTGACAGACAGGAACAGCAGCGTGGAAGAAAACAGCGTCCAAGATGCAGGTTTCAAACAGCAAAACATAGACAATAGATAAAGTAAGGTCAGTCTTATCTGCAAACCCTGTCCGGTTAAAAACCACATACTGTAGCCAAAAGCCAAGCCTCACCTCTCCATGTAGCCTGACGGTGAGCCCACTAGGCCATCCAGACGCTCCTGAAGGGCTGCCAGGACCTGGGGGTTCTGCATCATCTGCACGGTGAGCTGGCGAGCTGCAGTCAGAGAAAAGACACAGCACCATAGATCAACCATAGCAGCAGAGTTCTGACCTCGTCCAGCCAATCCCAAGCACAACCAGAAGGATCGATTTTAAGCCTGTGAACAACCATACTAATTTAAATAACTTGGAGCACAAGGTTACGCTCTTCTTTTATCAAACACCTTCTGCAAGACTAAGCCTTAATTTAGGGCTCATCATAAACCTGATAGCTCAATATTATCCATATTATTCTCCTTCTTAGCATGTCATCCTGATGTTACACTCACATATCAAAAAGCTTAGCGCTGATACTCAAAACACACAATAGTTCAGTTTATTGAAACATTTATAAAGAATGTCAAAGGCAACCTGAATGACACTCCAAAAATACTCGTGTTGTCGGGTTCAGACAAGGTGAACAAACTGAGGAGCCAATCTAATCAGGGAATCCAACTCCAGCAGCTACCAACAATGATGAAGGGCACAGCGGGAAAAAGAGGAACGGGAAATGAGGCAGTGGAACATTCAATAATCCAGAAAGAGCCACAGGGGTCACCTGCAGGGACACAGGCACCTTTCAGGAGGAGGTCCGGTCTCCCTGAGCTGCCCGGTTGTCAGCCATGCCCGACTGGAGAGAGGTGCTGCTGATGACAGTGACGCACCCCTCATGGAACAAGGACACGCAAATGGCTTCAAGCACAGCACGTAAACACATGGACTGGCACTCGCCATTGTGTTTGGCCTCATTACAGAACTTTGCATCATCTCCTGTGAGTATCTGAACACTAGATAGAGACTGGGGGGGGGGGGGGGCAAAAACCAACCATTGTANCCAAGCTGGACAGACGGGGGGTGGGGGAGGGGGGGGGGGGGGGGGGGCAATAAGCAACCATTCTAAGTGACTATTCCCACTATGTAAGCTGTAAAAAGGACAAAGTGCTATCTCACCCAACAAAGGGATACAACATATTCACTAAGACTGATGTCACTATTTATCGGAGATACTCTTTGGGAGAGAAAATTGCAGTTCCAAAAACGCTTGGCGAGAAAATGTAAAATTGTTCAGAAGAATCACAGAAAGCTTAACAGAACAATTCAATGCAATGCATTAAATTATATCTCACATTAAGTTAATTGGCAAGACACAACAATTAAGTTTCCACTTAAAACAAAAATTCTGTACAGTCACAAGTGTATGTTCTTACAGTTTAGATTTATGCTGTGGGCAGCAGGGAGCAAAGTGGTTAGAACTACTGACATCCCCTTGAAGGACACAGGTTCAAATCTCACCTCATGCTATAGTACCCCTTCAGGTACTTACCCTGAATTGATCTAGTAGGAATTACCTAGCTATATAAATGTGTAACTAAGTCCCTTCGGAGAAAGGTGTCAGCTATTTTTAAAATAATAAAATTGATTTTGGAGTTATGTATCGTAATCATAAAAATGCTATTTTATACCACACTACTACAATATTTTCTCTATAAACTACACAACTTTTCACAATATCAACAAAAAGTGTGCTCTTGAAAGACAGCATAAAGACGTCAGCTGCCACTGTTTTGAGCAGGACACCTCCTCAAGACAGACTCAGCTAACCTCCCTCAGAAGCTGATGGAAGCTGAACTGGCAGCTAAACAATCCAAATCTGACAGTCACCCCAACCCCTGACCCCATTTGGCAACCAACATGTAGCGTTTCTCACACCTTTGGTGTTAACGTCCTCCCCCATCTCTTCCTCTTCCAGCTCCTCCACTTCCTCCATGTCAGCAGGGTCCAGCTCGGCCTGGTCTTTACTGCACAAGACAGGGGAAGCGAAGAGTGCCAGTCCTGTTCACTTATTTCAGGTATATAAAATCTAGTTTATCTGTTTGCAGCTCACCCTCAGTCAAAGTGGCTAACACATTTTCATATGCTATTGTTCTACATACCTGGAAATGTATACTGATTCATTACAGGATAAACACTTCAACAACAGCAGGAAAGGTTACAGGACATCAGAAAACAATCTTAAATGTACAACGTTATTCACTAGATGTTTTGTTGGACTAAGATGCTGATGGGTGACAGTGAGAAACATGCATAAAATTAAAAACAGCTTAAATTTACTTATGTATCTAATTACCTTCATGAGTAGGAAACCTATAAAATCCAAACCCATTAGACAAAAATTTCCAATCCATGTCTTAGATACAAGTATATCAAAGATGAATACATTAATATCTCTATTTTGCAATAAGAACCGCAGATATTAGCTGCTTCTGTCAGCCAATTACCATTAGACTTGAGGCAGCCACAGCAGAATATGATCTCTGCAGTTATCATTGAGCTTTGGGTGTCACTTACTGTAGTCTGCATGAGGTCCACTTACTGTAGTCAAAGGAAAAGCAAAGCAACACTCTATTGTCAGATAGGTAATGAGGATATGATCAAGTGCAATAGACCCATTTGCACCCAACTGCATGTACAGTATACATTCAGGGATGGGTCTGTGCTCATTCTCCCACCAGGGTTTGCCAACAAAACCTTCAATCCACTTGCTGCAGGATCCTGAGACAGATGGCAGGGCCTTTTAATCAAAGTTTGGCAAAGCCATTGACCAGACGGGTTCCCCACTACGACCGTGACTCAAGGGCACTATAGCGGCTTGGGCTCTCAAATTCCAAGTTTCTAAACCTGGAGAGGTGGCACATCAGGCAGCCACAGCTAAGTAAACATTTCTGTATTACACAAAGTGGTTGGAACATGTTTTGTCCATTGAACACTTTGCAATATCATCAAAAGATTCAGCATAACTTCAGGTCCCGATTTCAAATTGGGACCTTACAACTTCTGTGCTGCAAAGTCCAGTTTTGTCTCCGGCACAGCAGCATTACCAATGCCAGGAATAACCAAGAGTTTGATTTTAAACTGGACTGGGCATTAACATAGACTTTGCATTTATGTTGCAAGGCAGAGTGGAAAAAAGTGCGAGAAATAATTTTTTGTGGTTTTCTAAACTCACAGGCAGGACCACCCCCAAGCCCAGTATACAATTTTTCATACATGCCAAGTGCTGAGCAACTTTGCTTTTCAAGGTTTATGCTAAAAGAATTCTCCAGGGGAAGACCAAGGCCTTTAGGCAATATGGCACTTACATCCCCACAAAGATAATTCAAGCAAACCCAACATAAAGAACAGGTTATTTTTAACTGAAATTCTGCAGCTCTGTAATATTGAGCAGGGGCCCAGCAAGCATACGCAAACACCAAGCAACACAGTTTACAAGTAAGGTTAAATGGCACATTAACATAAGCACACTGCAGGGTCCACATCTCCACCTTCTCTCCCCATCAGCCCACCCTCGTGCAGCTTTTCAGGACATTTGGGGCAACAGGGGTCACAATCATTAGCTGTGAGACAACAAAAGGAAAGAAGCCTCGGGAAGCTGATACCTAGCAGAAAGTGGAGATGGGGAAAAGACATGCTAAATGTGTACTGGCAAAAGGAGAGAGGGTGTTGATTAGTAATTTAAGTTTTATATTAATTTAAGAGCCCATGTCTCCCCACTTACTTGTCCATGTCAGCCATCTTTAGTCAGCTCAGGGGAAATCCTAGAAAAACAGGAAAAAGAAAACATTAAATAAGAGGACTGGTACCCACTGGGTAAATGTCAGTATTTAGGTCTAGCTCCCAAACTCTGCTATGTTGGCAACACAAATGGTCAAAAATAGATTGCAGTCCATCTGACAACAAAAATGTTCACACTGTCTTATCAAAGAGTGTCAAAATCTACCACTGTAACACAAAATCATACTGCCTGTTTGTTACGGCTAGCTGTTCGTATTTTAAGCACATTATTAGTGTGCTTCAACTTGGACCCAACTTCAACCCATACGCTGCAATTAAACAGATGAATAAGATCTTATTTTCTTCATTCCCACAACAGTTCTTTCAGAAGAACAGTCGCAAGCAATGCAAAAAATCCGCTCCCGACTTGCTGCCTGCTATTATATTATAAAAAGTATTAGAACACTAATCAGTTCTTTCATGGTAACAGAAATAAACCATAAAAGCAATCCATTTGCTAAGTCACAAGGAAAAGACTCATCAGGAAAAGACAATTAGATGATCCTTTCTAAGCTGGCATAGCGTGACGTACCAGGTTAGCATATCTGGCCTGTTTGTGGTCATTAGATTATTGGCAGTATAAACTGGAGAGGCATTGTTGCTCTAAGTCTCGATCCGATCAGATGGTTGGCTGTGCACCAGTGGTATTACAGGCTGCGTGCATCTACCTTGCCTCAGGACGGGGCATGTGCCCGAGTTCAGACAGGTTGCTAGGCCAGCTAATGTACAAATGCTGGCACAAAATGATCAAAAACAAATACAATCCTATCAAATTTGAAACAAGTTTCAAACAGCAAAACATAGACAATGGATAAAACAGGATTGTACAATGATAACAATACAAGAAATCATGTACAATACACAAAATCAAAACTACCATGAATCAGCAAGTGGATAATTCTATCCTTAAAACCAACACTAAGTGTGGAACTTTAAATCCATAGCTAGTTTTTTTCTTTAATGTGATATGACCTTAAATGTGACTAATATCTTTATTTTGTTTAATATGCTCCTCTACAATAAGGACAAGGTCCACTAAACAACATTCTCAAAATTAAATGTATGTCTTAATTCGACAAGAACTTTTCTATAGGGACCCATTTTACTTCCTCAACATTTAAGCTCAAGTAAAGAAATCAAAAGATTGCACTTAACGTACAAAAGACTGATTTCCTTTTTGGACATACCTATATACGTGTCATTTCAATACATTTCCATAAAGAAAGGAATATTCATGATGCTATTAGCAGCTGGAGTTCTGAAGCAGATGGAACACAGCAAGCTTTTTTAGCTCTCCTCTTCCAATTCAGTTCAAAACTCAAAGTGATTTTCAGTCTGGATATATTTTTCTAGATGTTATCTGGAATACTGGTCTTGTATGGTGGAACGCAAAGACACGTCAACCTGTGTCTTAAGCTGTCTGCACCTTTTCCTCCATTTGTGACATCAATTGAAACCTTTGATGGCTCTCTGCCCCAACAGCTTATTTAAAACAGTAGGGGAGCTGAAAGTGTGTCACCAGACTTGGCTCAGTGTCTTAATGGAATATTTAAAAATCCACAATGACAGATGTATCAATATTACCAATGGAAAAAAACTGGAACTATATATGTATCTTCAATAGAATGTTGCCTTTAATAAGAAATATTCTTAGGAAGCATTGATAAAACTGGGGAAAAAAGAAATAAGCTCATTATAAAATTAGTGGAAAAAAGGTTAAAGCAAACTAAAGAGTTCTTATAGTCTGACGAAAAGTCCTTCACTACTGGGTGGGTACAAAAATGACTCAACCTCCCTGCCTATTATGTATTTTTTTTTAACCCTGCAGACACTTTGTTGGCCCTAACAGAGCACCACTGTTCATAGTGTACAATTCTCCTGAATTCAGGCCAAGAGCTTGAATGCCAGGAATATCAGAGTATTCACAAAAGCACTGGATCAACCCACCACACCAATCAGGATTGGGAAATCATATACCAGAAATCCTGGCACATTTCTAACCAATGAGATGGTAGTGCATTTTAAATACAGGTTATATTTTCATTTTGGACCTTAGGAACATTTGCAACTTTTGTATTTTATAAGCAGAACATGCATTTATAGTATCTTGTTGTCTATTTGTATATTTCAGTTTGACACAAAACAGTCAGAAAATTAGTGGACATGTTTTGACATCTCTTCTGTAGCAATTGCCAGAGATGAAGGGTACTTCTGGAGTGCTTTGCTTTGCCTCCTCTGTCCAGTATTGCCCAGGTGTAGCGTTGACTGGTACTGTAGGGCCATACCATTACAGCAGCACTATTAAAGTCAGACAGTTAACCAGTACTGCCTACAAACAGAAGTCACTTTGCCCTAATTGGGATGGATTTAATTTCAAAATCAGATGCTGAAAATAATGAAAAATAACACTTAATATTTTTATATAAACACTACAGACCTTCCTGTTTATAAAAGGTCTTTCTGAAGAGAATATTGCACCAGTATACAAACTAACAGCCATTATCCTGCCGAATTAGTGAGCCAGACCTGAATCACTCAGTTACAGCACATTCACAACACAGTCTTCAATTTCCAAAAACAGGGAAGTTTGTTAGGCTACAGGTACATATCTGTTACTGTACATTCTACAGCATTGCAAAGACAAATTTGTTGTTCCTCCTGCTACTACTGTTTTACTACTCCTTGGGGCAGCGCATTTCAGTGCACTACCATATTGTCAATAAAGTGTAAAAGAGTAAAAAAATTCCTTCCTACATACTGTAACTACTGCTTACAAAACTAGAAAAATAAAAATAAAAATAAATAAGAATGGTACCAGATAAAGAAGGGCAAAACAAATATAAAATTTGATGAAGTATTTCACTGCAGGTTGTTCAGCTCCATAAAGAAACAGTTCACTGTGGCTTTGTATTTTTATTATAAATTTTGGATTTCTACAGTACTACCAGACTTTTTACATTTCCTCTTTATTCAGCCCCAGTACCTTCAAAACTTTACCAAAGAAAACCTTACGGTGCCCCTGGCAATAGGATCAAATGCTGTCGAGGGCTGCATGATATTCAGTCATTTAATTATGTCACATTTGGTCCATATAAACATTATTTTACCTTATTTGTGATAAAAAAGAGTGCAGCTATAGAGTGTATAGTGCGAAAGTAAGCGATTGCACTGGAGGCCACAGTAGTGTCAGGCTGCTACAATCAGTGCTGGTCTCCAAATACAGCAACCACACAGTCGGGCAAATGTGCCAACAGCTCATAATGGTAAGATGAGATGTTCAGTAACCATAATGTGCAGCTAGTTTCCATTCTCCAAGTACACAGAAAACACTCAAAGGTACAGGCTTGACTTTATGACTTTTGTGGAGACCAAAGTTCAGGGAAGTTTAGCTGCCCTGTCAACTCTAAGGCGAGGCAAACTAGCTCGAGAACTTCCCTCACCAACCATTTCACACACTTCTATCACTGTTAGAGGAGAAAATAAAAACAAGAGACAAAATCAACAGCACACTACTCTTATTCCAGTAGTGAGTCATTTCTCTTTGAAGGGACTTAAAGGTTAATGGTTTTAAAACACAAACATGTCTGGCTGAAGACTTCTTATGCTGCCAACAAACACACTTGATGTGTTGAGGCAACGACAAAGAGACTATATATTTCTTTGTTTGGTGCTAAACCAATTTATCTCCTGGACCCAACTACACAGGCACATGTAGGGAAGGGTAGAGAACTCTGATGTTGTCAACCATTAATGTGCCATTCAAGTTTTGACCCACAGAGCTGCCATTTTTCCATCAGCATCTCACAGGCACTACTATATAGTTGGTTCTCCTTCAGAGCTCTGGTGTATCCTGGGACCACTTACAATTTGGACGGCTCTGAGATCACAATTCCAACGGTTACTGTTTAAAATCACCATACAAACAGTGTATGCAGGTTGTAAACACGATACTCCAGCTGTAGTACCCTGGGTCAACATGATAAGAGTGCACTGCTGTATAAATGGATAGATCACTGTAAAGTTGATCATCTAATCTTGTAAATAGCCTTCAACGAGTGAAAAATTAATACTAAACTGAAAAATGTTCACGGCATACAAAACACAGCTCAGAGCATGGTGAAATACAATGGAAAATAATTTTTCCGAGTTTTCCAGTAAAGTTAATAAAACGCACGTATTGTTCCTGAGAAATACTACTAAAGAGTTTATGAAAATGAGAAGGTGATTCAGATACAGTTAAGCCCTTTAAAAAAAAGCCCATGATGGAATACATATTACTTGTATTTACTTTCAATACCATTCTTTTCTCAAATTTAGACAGCTTTCACATTACTATTATGGGGTCACATTCATTCACAACAGGAGTAAAACGATTATTAAATATGATTGCAGATGTTCGGGAAAAAAGCTAACTAAAAATATGGCACGGAAACTTACCAAAACACCACTATCCTTATTAAAAGCCCCCCAGCACGTGCCACACAAACAGGCTCTCCAACCGCGGCAAACATGCGGTTCGCGAGCTGCTGGCGCGCACGTGCTACTCCAAGGCCCTCGGCGTGAGCACGAAATGATGTCATGTCAAAAGCGCGAGCCGTTGGCGAGAGCCAAACGCACGAGAGTCGGGCACTTTGTCGTACCCAAAAAGTCCCTTGAACATCTCTGGACACTTACAGTAATAATAATTAATAATTTGCAGGTGGCGCCGTAATGGAATGAGGCAGCAGCTGTGTGAACACTTCTGAATTACGATACGTTTTGGCGGTAGCTGGGACGTGTTTGTGAGAATAAGAGAGAGAAGACGCGCCCCTGTAACCCTCCATGTCTCTCCTACATCATGTCTCCCGCTGCTTCGAAGCGACATGTCGACGCAGCCCACCAGTTTGTCACTACCTCTACTCCAACTGTGAAACTCTACCAGCCTAAATTAACACGAAAAGATGTCTGAAATACAAACCGGTTCACCGGTCACATGCGATCTATAACCCTTTAAACGGCATTCACCGCCTACAGTAACTCCCGTATCTCCATGGGTATAAACTCGCCTCAGCGTGTTTGCATGTATGTAAGTGTATGTTTCAATGGCCGCTGCCTCAGCCCGCCAGCTGACGAACACTCCGTTAGCTTGGGCGCTAGCTGTTAGCTTCCCCATTTACTTCGTTCACCGAGCGCGTTTATCAGCCGACTCTCCAAGCAAAGCGCCATCCGATCGTCAGTCTGTCCGCCCCCGCTTACCTCGCGAAAGGTAGCTGCTCGGCGAGAGTGCGCGCGGCGAGGCGGTCACACTGACACACTCCGCTCTCTGATGGTGCTAAAAGGGAACGAGGATCCCGTCGCTCGCCCGCGCGCGCGTGCTCGCTCGCTCACAAAAGCGCGCAGCGTCATCACGCACACCCGGCAGTCGCCAGGGCAACGTGCTGCGTGTGGCAGGAGCTGTGAGGGAGTTCTCACATCTCCCGTGTTTTATTTTAATCACTTACTACAGGGTTATATCAGCTCCTGTTAAAACTAGTATGCTTAGCCTTTTACCTTGGAAATTTACTCGTAAATACCGTGTTTTTTTCTTTCCATTGATGTGAATGCAGTGGTCCCTCAGTTCACGAACACAAGTGGGACCGTTGCTAACTGTATAACCAAAATCGTTTCTACCACTATTTTGCAGTACAAAAATGCTTAGCAATGCAGACACGTTCTGCGAATACCTCAGATGAAGCTATAATAGATTTTCAAAGAAAACTCCCAACTTATTTTTTTATCAATTTCAAAAATATAAAAATTAGAAAACCTGTCAAATTTAATAAATTCATTATTATTATCCTGATCAGGGCTGCGGATTAGGCTCTGAAACTACATCCTGGATGGGATGCCAGCCCGTTGCAGAATAACTACATATCCACAGTCTCACACACAGTCACAAGTTAAAGAGACAAATTAATCTGAAATGCATGTCTTCGGACTGTGGGAGGAAACCCATGTAGACACAGGGAGAACATCCAAACTCAAAACTGTGTTTTGAATTCCTGTCTTGAATGTTTATACTTAAACTGGGGTTTTACTCCTGTACCTGGTTTGGAAGCTGTGTAGCTTGAGCATAATGTCTGTATTGTGGTTTTTGTTTGGACCGAGGGGAGAAAGTCATCAGATCAGCTGCACCTGGACTCTTTCTTACCAACTGGCTGTAGTCCCTGTTCACCCACTCAGAAGATCAACGCTGGATCGAGGAGGTGTTCGAGTTGGCCTGGGCAACACAGAATCCCAGTGTTAAAGTGGACTCTCCTCTTGGTCCTGGTTTTCAGGTATAGTTTGACCCTTTAATGTCAGCTGACTGCAGCAGCCCTGAATGGTTATGCATTGTTGTAGGAACTGGTGTTTACATTTCTCTTATGTTTTATGACTGGTTTCCTTTTGATATGGTTCATTGTAAATAAACTGATTTATAATTGGGAACCACATCTTTGACTCGATGTAAGGACTGTGGGGAAGCATTCACTGTGGCCTCAGTGGGCCTTATTTCCCTGGGTGTAATTCCCAGGGTGGCGTAGTCGACCACAAGTTAACATCTATGGTACCTTTAACTGGGGCTTGATCCCCTTGGCTACTGTCTCTAGTCCTTGTGCTCATCAGAGATGTCATGCCACATAATAATAGAAAGTTAGATTCTTTAATATTCTCACCTAAGGCTATATTTAAAATAGTACTACGTGTTGTTGTATTTAATTAGTTTTCAGTTAAATTAAAAGTAATGTAAAATATTTTAAAATAAAAATGTCTCTTTGGAAAGTTGACTCACAAACATCTGAAACATTCCTTGTGTCATTATTGATCTGCAGCACCCAGGAACACCAGACCCCAGCTGTAAACACTGTGGAGGGCAGTTGAATGAAGACAGATCCCCAATCCTATTCTGTCTGGTTGCCTGTTACTGCCAGCTGAGTGGCTTTTACTCAACAAGAGAGGCATTTTAGAAAGTTAAATAGAAAAATTGCTATTTAGAATTTAGAATTCTAGAATTCTATTCTAGAATTTATTTAGAATAAACAAACCAAATGTTTGTATCTTTGAAAAGTCATAACTAGAATGTTTGTAACATGAGGAGCCAAGGTATATTTCTCTCTTTATCAGATTTCTTGGTCTGTATTACATATGTCCAGATGCTAAAAGGTTATATTCTTGTAGTTTTTAATGAATCAGTGATACAACAGATTTTTAGGTATTTATAACTTTAACACCTGTAAACTCAGGGGCTTAAATTCAGCAACAGGTAAGACATTAAATCAAAAGGAACAAGCAGAGCAAACCATGTTGCCAAATTCTGGTGATTCAGGTGCTCTAGATTCTGTTGATATTCACCATTAGGCTCAGAAAGGCATGAGTCAGAAGTGATTTTATGAACAGATAAATACAGTCAGGCTGTGAAGAGTTGCGTTGCATACATTTACCTTCACTTTTAAATCAGCCCCAGGCAAAATATGAAAATTGCTCTGTAATTCATTCCTTTTCCAACATGGGTAACAGTGATCTTGCAGTCTGATGTTCCCCATCCAAGTGTTTTCGGTCACATGCTAGGTGTCTCCTGCTGTGCACAAAAAGTCTTTCCCATGCATTGGAGTACGAATTCCACCCAAAGTGTTACAGAATGGCAAACAAGTAATTTGGTCATTTTCCTTGGAGAATTGAAATGATCAAAAATTTCAATATCAATAACAATTTCTATTTAAAATGATCAAGATCAGTTCATTATCCTGTTGTCTTCTGTGCATGCATTCAGTTATTCTTTTCTAGGAAGTGCACAAATTGAGAAATGAGACTCAATCAACATATCTTCAGAGCTTTACAACTTGTATGTATTGGACTGCACTTAAGAATGCAAATTTATTATGTTCATACAAATGTTCTTCAAGGTGAATCATTTGAAATGCATTAGACTTTCATCTAATGCAAACAAAGATTGCTTTCTTTGTGTGTTTTTCAGAATACATTGGCCCTGTTTCCACAGACTTTCCCATTTTCAGATTCAGCACCTGATATCACTATGGAAAAAAAACATCTATGTTTAACTGTCTATCACTTACTTACTGCTCAATAGTGAAGGAGAGACTGGCAGGGGAGAATTGTTAAAAAGAAAGTAAAATGTTAAAACTCTTTTTAAGCATTCTTATTCCTAGAAAGTGCTTTGCAACCTGTTAGAGAATTGTGAGGGAAGGTGATAAAGTAAAAATAATAGCAAATGCTATACACCTGATTTCAGCACTTTGTGTATTTCGTTCAGTTTTCAGGCCAAGTGGTCACGGTAACCTTCATAATATAATGGTGAAAACAGGTGAATGATATTATTGAATATAAGTGAGATTTTTCTCATGGTTGATGCTTCTGCTGATCTGTGAATTTTCTGCTGAAATAGCTGTGATATTGTAACTGATTTGGTAAAATGATTCCAGGTTCACATATCAGAAAGGGAAAAGCCTTTGCACTTTTTTGTACATTTCAACAAGTTACCTAATTTCACAATGTAGGTATTATTATCATGTGAAAATTACAGTTGTTTTGCAATGCAGTGGTAATATTGGTGAAGTATATGCTCAGTTTTCTTTGTCGTGCACTGACATGAGTGCTATGAAATGTTTTCAATTAAAAATAAAAATAAATATATGACATAGTGTTTTGGCTTCTGATTGCATCACATCAACATCTGGTCCTTTCTAACTATTGTTCAGCATAAGTGTCTGGTTGAAGACAACAAAGTTGAAACGTCTTTTGAAAAATAACTTTATAGCTTAGCTTACACTTCTATCTTGAGTTATTTAGTCTGGTGCAACAAACTGCAAGGTGTAGTGAGTGCACAAGGATGATGGTTGTTTTGTGGTGCCATACCACGCTGAACTCAAGCCCATCAAACGCAACCAGTAATGGGAACTACAGCACTCCTCTCTGAGGGAACACAAGGTAGAGGCCTTGCTCAAGAACAATATTGTGGTACAGTAGGGCTATTTGTGGTTTTTCAGGTGATGCTCATGTCATTTACCATTATACTGCCTTCTGGCCCAGTTCATGCCCAAGAAGCTGCTGCTGAGCTCTTCTTTTGTTCCATCACAAAATATTCTAGATATTTTAGTCTTGTCAAAATATACATTGGTAAAACAGAATCAAGAAGCCAATTTGTTTTGAATAAATCAATACTCTGGAGGCAGAGTCAGAATGGCATCATGCTAATAAATGGTACCTTGTAAAGGTTGTCTTTACCTGATAAGAAGGGTAATGCTCCTTGGCATTCAAACATAGTCAAAAGGCTTAAAACACAAACTGTTCCAGCCTGAATAAAAGAATATTTCGTATTTTGCTCTTCTGGCTTTTGAAGCAGATAAAAGTCTACTTCATGACAAATATTAGCTTCACTTTCTTTTTATAGACCTATTTCTGGCTGATAATGTTTTACTGTGTTGGGCTCTATTTAGGCATCTAAACCCTGTGAGCAAATAACTTAATTTTGATATTATAAACATGGTTTAAGTAGTAGCAATGAAATGGTGCAATAAATCATTAGACAAAAATAATGAAAGTAATTGGTCTAACAATTATAGGTTATAAAATTTTTTTATCTTTAAAACTGGATGTAAAATGTATCCATCTGTTCATTTTTACAAACTGCTTGTGCAGTACAAGTTTACAGTGGTCCAAAGCCTAGATCATGAATCAGGGTACAATCGAGAAGGGACAACATGGCACAACAATGAAACATTTTCATTCCCTTACGAATTCACATGCAATGGGCAATATAGAGTCAAACATTTACATATTTTTATGGCATTAGGAAATCAGAGCACCTGGAAGAAACCAGGAGCATGGGGAGAACATGCAAACTCCTTACAGGCTGACTCAGATTCAAACCTATAATTCAGCCTGTAGCCCTGGACCCTTGAGGCACCAGCAGTACAGGAAAAAAAGGAATGTACAGTTCCTTTGATTTAAGATATATTAAAGTTCCTTGTAAAATGATGAATAGTAAAAATTTAATTTGTACTTGAGAGTCTACATGTCTTATAAATTTGGCCTATCTAGTGCACAGGCTTACATCTTTGAAATATCGCCTGTCAAAAAAATCATTGTCATGTGGTCATTTTCTTTCTAATATAAAATTAAAATTATTCCATTGATTTTTAAACTTATTTTTGTATTTAAAAAATAATCTCTATGTAACACCATTATTACCTGTTTTCTTCAATTTTAGCAGTTTGGTGCTACTAAAGTTAGTCTCCCACAGAAAGACATCAGGCATGAACACAACTCTTCCAGCATCTTATCTCTCCCTGCCACTGTTTTGCACCTCACTCTAGGGTTTCTTCATACATGCTCCCTGGCACTAGCCATTGAGCCTTGAAAATACAAAATGAGACACTGACCTGGTTGTGCTACATAAGAAACACACACCGCACAGCCTGATACAAGAGCATTCAGCTTGAAAATTAAAGCTGTGCCCTGCCTTTGCATTATTAATGATGTTCCTTCTTGGTAATGGGAAATAATTAAATAACACAAAGGAGGGTAGAATAATTATTTACCTAAGATGTCTCCCTTCCTTGCCCATCTATTTGGCATCAATATTTGCAAAAGCACTGGCCTTGGTTCTAAAGCAGTCAGCGTGACTGGATGAGCTTCTGACGTAAACTGTATTTTTAGCTTCTCATGTTTGAAGTATTATACACCACATTAAGATGTTAAGAAATTAAACGTTCAAGCAGAATTACTCTTAGTTAAAAGAAAGGCTGGGATAACCAGCCTTGAAAGTGGCCTCTAACCTCCTGTAGAACAAACCATCAAAGTGAAATTTTCGTACAATGTGCTGCAACCCCAGCAAGGGTCATATAAAGATGAAACCAACAGCAGGTCTTGAAAACAGCTCTCACTGACAGTTTTGATTATTTAAAGCAGAGCCTCACATGAGAAATACGCAAATCTGCCCCCCCCAGTGTTATTTTGTTGTAGTCATTTCATATTCTTTTTTTAACGGACATGTAACATTCAGAAAGAATTCTCGATTTTGCTGCGCTTTATACTTTATCACCTGCAAATCTACCATGAAGACTAGAAAGGACCGAACAGGCAAACAGAACTCTCTCATGCAGAACAGCTTTCGTATCTATTTCACATTCTCACCATGTCACTTCCCAAAACCAGTGTCAGTCTGATCCGATATCAGCCAGGTCACCAAAACCTTAACCTCCAAGAGCTGCGAACAGATCTGAGGAACACTACAAGTCTACAAAAAATGGATACAAAGGAAATTAAAATGCCAAAGAAAGTACTGTAATACCTCAATAAACATATTAGATGTGTTTTTAAGGAATCGATGAAGCACTAAATGAAACAGCACTATTAGAGGCTATTAATAAAGTATATGCATGCATGGAGTTTGAAAACCACATGCACAGCATAATACAAAATAGATTAGTTATTCCTTCAATAACAGGGAAGAAACAGAAAATGGTCTATTTTATGAATTACATTTTAAAAAAATTTTCAAAATATTTTTTGAAAATTGTAAATACATGGCAAATTATTATCAAAAAATTACTCGATAGGCACCTAACAGAGATTCGTGGCAAAACAGTACTGTGAAGAATAGGCCTGCCATGACAGCAATAGTACCCACTGGTCTTTGTGGCATGGAGCTCACAACTGCGGGTCTGGTTATGAATGGTGTTTTCTTCAGTCTTCAGCTATACCATGGTAGACCCACTGGACCTGTGTACACATATCACCACAACAGAACGCACAGGAGTGGTGAGCAGCCACTGGTACCTGGGCTTCCAGAGGTTTCCTCCTCTATTCTCAGTTGCAAATGCAAATATATATGTGTCAATATGGATTGAACCACTAGAAGAACATTGAGCATTTGGAAGTGGGGATAAACATTAAATGGGATAAATTTACCAAGGTGATTCAGTAGTTTGGAGTCATCCTACCAACGAATGTTAATGAAAGATGACGAAACAAAGATGCAGGCACAGTTTTTAAGTCTTGTGGTGAGCTTGAATTGTGTGGCCTCTGGACCCATTCTTCATAGCTGGGACATAAATGTTACAGGAGAACTGTAGGAAGAACAGCAAAGTCAGAGCCATTGAGGTAATCAGGACAAACTGGGTGTAAAGCTGCTTCAGCTGGAGGGAACATTTCATTTTTAGCAGTCTGGACAGAGGCTGACCTTTTGGCAAAAGGTTTTACTTCTGAAGACTGTCTAAATGGCAAAAGGCCAGAACAAGGATCTGACATGGCGTGGACCAGCAAATGAATGAATTAATCTTACTCGGTTGCAAGAACTTGTACAGGAGGAGAGGTGTCTAATGTGGCACAGACAAAGAGGAATTGATTAATACTGCCTGACTGTAACACCTCAGCCAAGAGAGAAATTTTGCATCATCACTGGTATCAGTGCAGCAAAATCACAGCATATAGACCAGTGATTACTAATACTAACAGATGACATGTAAAAATGTCCATCTGCTTCAGCAAGGAATATGTATACTTTTCTGCTATTACATATCTCATTCATTTGACCATGCCAACCATGTTTAAAGTGATCATTTTGTAAAATTTTTGAAACATGATATAAAAAGGAATCAAAATATTATGAAATTTGACAAAAATGCAGCACTTTCATTGGCATGGGGGCAGCCATATTAATTTTCACACTACCCTTTTCTTCAAATTTACAATTTATTCACAATTCCAATTTAAATGTTCTGTCACATAAGGCAGGATAGTGCAACAGAAGGTTACCACAAAATGAATATTTTAGTTACCTCTGACAAACCATGCATATCACACTGTATCGAAGTAGGCGCCCGTCCACTCCTCCACCCACTGCCATCCTCATCATTTTTAAACTGTCACTGCAGTATCATCTGCCACTGAGACCTCGACTAGACACTTTCTGGCTCAATATAAGGAAGGATGGCACACAGCTCCCAAACATGCTGAATTATTAATCTCAGCCATACAAACTCTCTTAACCCTTCTTGGAACGGGATCTCCTGGATCCTCCCATTTGTGATGGGTGACAAGAAGAGGGCAGTGGGTGGGGGTGGACCAGGAGACAGGGACAGAGTCAATGTCAGTCTAAGAATATCATGGCTTAGGGTTTCCCTAAGGAACTGTCTAAGTAAACAAGCCAAAGGCATCTGACTCTAGATACATTTACAAGGAGATACCAAAGGACCTGATTCTGGAGAAAGAAAAGAAAAAAGAAACTATGTTTACCTTTTTCAATTGAAACATTTTTATTATGGGAATTTGAGCATTAAGAAATGTATGTACTTTTTTCTGATTTTGGAGCACAGAAGAAAAGGTAAAGAACAGAGCAGTTGGCATTTTGTAATGGCCATCAGGAGGGTGTTTCTCACAAGTGCCTTGATTTCAATATGCTGCTCAGGCCATTATTCTCTTTGGAGATTATTGTCAGTTCAGTTTTTTGGCACCCCCTCACCTATAAAAGAAAATGCCTCAGCGAACCATCTTGGCAGCAAAACTAATCCATTTGTCTCTTGACTCTGAGGATTTGGGGATGTGCTCTGCTTCCATCATCCTTATGCCACAGTCCAACATAAACTGGAAACAGCTGGTGTCTCTGCAGAACTTCCCCACATTTCTCCTCAACCCATAATAATAGAGACAGCTGCTCACCTGCCCTGTTTGTCCTATTTCCTGCCCTTCATCCCACTAGACTTGCTGTCACGGCGCCAGCTGTTATGTGACACACAGGTTATCTGAGGTGTCAGAGCTAGTTGTGTTTCGAGGAAACGATTCAAGAAAAATTTTCATAACCGTATGATTAATCTATAAAGAGAAATGTTCCCATGAAGCAATTGCTGCCATTAACAGTCCTGCTTTAGAAAACTTGAATTCATCACCTGTCTCTAAATGTTTTACTGTCTGTGCTTGGCAATAGACTCAAAGGTGATGAATATCATAGCAACGTAGTTCACAGGCTGTCTGCCGTGTGCGTATGGCACTTGTATGTTCATACACAAACACTCTCAAAGGATGCATGTCATGCAGTTTGTTTATGTATGACTGAGGTAAAACAGGGCAAGTGGTAAGCATAAGCAGTAGTTTTTTTCTTCTTTGACTACAATTATTAATAAATGCCAAACAAGGATGAAACATATGCTGTTAACACACTCCATACTGCTACTGTTTGAAACAGAAGGGAGTAAAACTGATCCAAGCCAGTCACCATCCAGGTAGTTAAAAGAAAATATCTAGGCAGATGAAAGCAGAGGCAACAGCAAGAAGGAAAAAAGGTGACCCCATTACAGTGCTTCTGAATCAAAACAGGAATTTCCTTCTTATAAAACTGCTAGATAAGCCAGAAACATCTGGAGCAACTGGCAGACAGACAAACGGGCTGGTGGCAGCGTGCTATTCCCATGGCAACACTGCTTGCCTTCTGAATGATGGAACAGAGGGAGAGAACCGCCCACTGTGTGGTTCTGGTGAAAACAGAGCATCCTCCTCAAAATCAAAAAGAATTCCCACCCCTCCTATCTGAAAAGACGGCCCAGCGCTTCACCCGAAAAAAGGTCATCGTTCTTTGTATTTAGTTTCTTTTATCCGAGCAATAATGCTTTCCACAGAGACGTTTCTGGAGAGGGAGCCAGTGTGCATGTGTCAACTGCAAAAGCCCCAGTTATGGAATCCAAAACTATCCTGAAAATTTAACTTTGCAAATCAGGAAGGTCAACAAAGAGGCCAAATGTACAAATGCAGCCTTTGCTGATTTTAAATCTATGCTAATGATACCTAAATCTGAATATCTGTATAGAGTAACACCTGAAAGTGATCTAGAAAGGCGCTTGAGGAAAGTCTACTATGAGAGGTTGCTAATACAGCATAGTGCATGACTAGAGCTTTTGAAAACTGCACATGGGTAAAAAAACAGAAGATAGATTAGTTATATCTTCAGTAACTGAAATTTTTGGAAATTTGTTAAAATATAGGGAATTATTATGATAAAATGCTCAAATGGCTAAAACGAATATTATCATGAAACAGCGCTATGAGAGAGCACTATTTTTAGTATGTGTTTTAGAGTATAATGTCTACAATAATAAGAATTTTATATACATAAACTTTGTACTACATAGCTTTAGATTTTCATTCCCATACTGTACATGAGCTGAAGTATCCTTGTCCAAATCTTCCATCACTGGACAATTTGCGGTCATGGATTGTCCTCCCACAAGTCTAAATTCTGTGATATGGATTTGTGTCAAATATTTACCTCCTTGATCTGCCTCCTGTCCACGGAACGGCTCCAGGGATCCCCTGCTCTTGGTCCTTGAGGAAATCAAAGATGAAGAAATGAGGTTTTCCTTTTAAGCCTCCTTTTGAAGGGTCCACCAGAGGAGGAGCTGTACTGCAACACTCACAGAATGAGCTTAGATGGGGAAATTGAGCAAAAAACTCTTTGTAACTACAGTCCTGTGTTTACTGCAGACCCTGCTGACACCCCTACTCATCTTTACCATCATTTGCTCACAACGTGGATTCAGCCACAGAAATGTACGAGAATGTGGAACTTGTAATGTGACACTTCCTGCACTTCCTTTTTCCTTCCTGTAAATTGATCCCAGATGACCTGTAAAGCTCACAGCACTTCACTATTTCATGTTTCAGCATCTAAAACACAGCCACCCGATATAACAGTCAAGAACCATTCCATATGACCACTCGTCAAATCCAGGCACATTTCTCAAGGAAAACATTTCATTTTTTGATATTTTATAATAATCACTGAATTTCGTCTATATATATGCATATATTTAAATCTGAACCTCTGCGAAAGCCTCCAAGTTTGTTGTCTTAGATAACAAGTGAGAAAGCATAAAACAGCACTGAGTCGAGTAGAACAGGCTAAAATTGGCACACAGGCTCCCTCTGAAAGAAAGCTGCTTCAAAGCTCTTTAGCAGAACGGAGGGGTTTGGCAAAACATGCATTTTTCATGTTCTGGCATATATGTTTTCTGCTTTGTTATTTTCATTTCAGGAGTGCAAGATTACCTTTATTCTGAAATGAGTCACTGTCTGAAAATGCGTTGTTCAGGCACAAGCTCAAAATTACATGCAAAAAAATGACAAAGCTTGGATAATACAGCCCCTTTAAGTAGAAAAATGCATTTGTAATAATTGATGATCATACTGTTAATTGTAGCTAACTGGTCTTCATATATTAAGCCACGTTATATAGACAAAAATATCTGTATCTCTTCCATAAGTAATTTCGTCAGTAGTGCACAGTGAATCCTATGAAGGCATTTGTTTGGTGACCTGTATGTGACTAGGTCATCTGCCTTGGAGAACGAAGGCAGGAACTTTTTAGGTCTAGATACAGCATCAAGGATCTCATACATTCTGATCAAATAAAAGGATTTACAATTTTAGTACATTTCAACATTGCATTCCAGATAAAAGGTAAGCAATCTATGGGATTTCACATGTATGGCCTACTTTTCAAAAAATTGCCTGGCAGGTACTCTTCATAATGTGGGGAAGACTGTACAAATCCATAACAAGAGAGCTTGAATGCAAGAGGAGCTTTGATCTGGCTGTCAATCGTTTCTTCAGCTGCTAGTGTTGTGCTTTTTGTTTCATAGAGCTGGATGTTTTGCTGACACAATGAATCTGAAGCAATTCCTTTCCAGGACTGAACTTATAACAATTTACTCAAAGGTCCAACTCTTCATCCCTGACCGTTCCCAAGGCATCTCTAGCTAGAACACCACCAACATGCACACTGAGCTCCAAGTGGCCTTGCAGAAGAAATCCTGAAATCTAATGGATGGACAGACTTGAGGTACCACGGTGTATGTAGGGCTGAAATGTTTTCATTGATCAATCTAACCCCACCCAGTTTCACCGACTGCCTTCTTAAGCTTTGCATGTTCATGAGAAGTCAATTTTTTTCTTTCAGCAAATATTCAGTAGACTATGATTCGTGCCATACACGTACAGTATTTTTTATTTTTTTCTCATGCAGTTTCAGCAAAAGGGTCATCACATTCTGTAAGTAGTTCAGTGCACCTGCATTACAGAGATTGTTATTTAGCCATAACATTCACTGAGATACGCCAAGTTATTTTTACAAGTACTTTCTTGAAACCTGAACTACTATCCTTCTGGTCATGAAAAGAATAAATTCACTGCTCTGATGGATGACATAATTTATATCCTAAATGCTGATACTCCCTTAAGTGTCCTTTTACCATAATGTGAAGATAATAACATTAATTAGTGATTAGCTGTTTGATATACACAAGGCCCTATTAATGACTGCAGATACACAAAATTATATTTCCACAGTCCACAGTTACACAGAGATATAGCCTCTTCGTTGCCATATCATCATCATGTCAGATTATATCCTCCTACACAACATATCTGCTTCCTTTATTTTTTGAAGACATTGTTAGACTTCTACCACCACACCTCAGCTTTAATGAAGTGAAATATTTTTACTTACAAAAGTTGAATATGATTTTTACAAATTGTATCTGGGATGTAAAACTTTTTGACAACATTTACAGTACAATGATAATTTTAAAAAATTAGCATTTACTATGGTAAATGAGTGCCCTTACTTAATAGCCTAATACTGTATTTTTTAGTTTTCCATTTGACATATACCATACTAAAATTAAATAACACAATATATTTTCAAGACAGGTGGCATAGTGAGTAGTGGTGCCTCAGTTGTTTGAGCGTGGGTTCAAATCTGCCTCATTCTGTGTGGAGTTTGTATGTTCTCCCACTCCTGTGTGGGTTTCCTCCCACAGTCCAAAGATGTGTTTCTGATTAATTTGTTGCTATAAATTGCCCACTAGCGTGTGACTGTATGTGGTCACCCTGTGATGGTATTCTATCCAAGATATAGTTTCATAGCTTAGTGCCCAGTGATTACAGAACAGCTTGTTACTAATAATGGGTGGATGGATATTTTGAAAGTTATAAGTACAGTATAATGATTTAACTTTGAGGGCATCAGTGAGGAGAACAGCACAAGTAACTTTTCAGATTAAAAAATTATTTATTAAATAATAATTTCATATCAGTATGAATGAACTGCAGGGAGCAAAAGAAGCCATAAACAAGGTGTTGGTTCAGAATCTTAACACATCAAGGGTGAGAAAGATTCTCCATTTGAAGTTGTGAAATGATTTACAGTTAAATTTTGTGGAATATCATAGGTTTAAGGGACAACAATGCGAGACACTGAAACAGACTCAACACCAGCAAATCTACTTCACATTTTTATTTGACAGTTTCAATTATAGCCATTTGCTGAGCAAATGATAAAAATCTATTTCTGTATACATAAAATATTCTTGACATTCAAATTAGGATGCCATTACCTAAATGTTAAATATCAAGAGGGGGGTGATGAAACCATCTAATGTTGGGATTTTTTTTTAGCCATATACACATTTTTTGCATTGTATGAAACTATCATTGTAAGACGTTTTGGACAAGGGTATCAAATAGATTAAAAAATAAATAAAAATATAGCAATCCATTATCATTAACTGCTTTATCTCAATCACATTAGTCTGGAGTCTATTCCAGAATCACTGGCCACAAGGCTATAAAACTACAGGTTTGATGTGATGCCAGTCCATTGAAGGGCAGATATACATACACATGATATGCAAAATCTAGAGTGACCAATTAATCTGAAACCCATGTCATTGGACTGTAGGAGGAAACTGGAGCACCCAGCAAAGTCCACACAGACTGAGTTGGATTTTAACCCATGTCTGAATAGCCAAGGTACTGTGAGACAGGAGCAATCCTAAATAATAACAATAATGTACATTTCTCTTGTTCCACACTATGAGAAATGTGAATGATGTACAATCACAGTCATGAGGACACTTATGAACAGAGAGTCCCATCATCACTGATGCTCATCCCAAAGCTGTCTACAGGAAGCTATGAGTCATCTGTGTATGATGGAAAGCACAGAGGACGCCAATGAGGTCAACAAGCCTGGAGGTCAGACAGCTGAGTCCTTCGTCACTAACATCACATCCGTCTCTGCTCACATGCTAACTGCTCCGAATAAAAAAGTAGACAGTCAGTGAAGGTAATGAATGAGTGGTCTCTGTTCTCCGAAGGTCAGTGGGTTGTTTGGAGCTCAAGATGAGATGGAGCAAAGACAAAGAGAGCAGCTGAATACAAAGTTGTTTTTGGAGGAATCCTTACAGAAATAATCTTTACAGAAAAAAATCACAATATGTCCAGTAAAGGGTATATTTTTGTGATTCCTTCCCACTCAACAGGCATTAAAATGGAACAAAAAAATTGAAATAAAAATGCAAATATTTTGCAGACTGGTAGTTGGAGTGCGAGGTGGCAACACTAACCCCTGCTCCATCTGCTGTCTGTGTCTTTATGGAAACCATATGCAATTGAAGTAATTCCTCGGTATCCGACTCTAACTCGTGTTAAAGTAATCCACTGTCTCTGCCTCTTGTTTGGCACAACAATCAGCATTTAAAGAAAGAGGGTAGTTTAAGAAGCTGAAATGCACAATAAATGTGGTGGCATGGCACAAACATGTCCGGACAAAGCAAAAGCAAAACAGGCAGAAACAGCTGATAACACCCCTGCACATGCGCGTCTGGCTTTGGATAACTTCATAACAGTACACAATAGCATTTATTGTAGTACATACAATGTTTTATTTTATTAATATTTTATTACACTGTATGGTATTTATTTGTAGATTTTTAATTTATTTTGACGTTTATTCATTTTTTGATTTTTTTTTTGTCACTATGCTTTGGATAAAAATAAAAATAAAAAGCCATTGTTTCCATTCCAATAGCAATGTATAGATATCAATTTTCAAGAGCCATGATAGTGAAAATTTGGATATGGAGAGTTCAGATACTGATTCTGAAATGTCTGACTGTCTGCACATGGTTTACTCCACCTTTACATGATCCGCACTTCAGAAATAATTAATATCCCAATATGTAAGTGTATCTGTAGTATGAGTGCTAACCAAGGGGGTAATCTGTAATGCAATTTGGAGAAAGCAGGCAATGTTGGCAGCATATGCTCCAGATGGGTTAAGGATTTGAATCCCGGCCTGAACAACAGGTTTTGTCCTCTCTTCCCTTTCTCAAACTTTCAAAGCAGGCCCATTAAGCACCTTATAGTATAGATAGGTGATGTGAAGAGACCAGTAAAGCTTGTCAAATGGAGACATGATCCAAGTGATGTAGCTATGGTAGGGCCTGCGCCTGGCCTGGGGTGCCTCATGTTTGACGAAAGGTGGAACCACTGTCAATGGCCATCCAGCATACAATCCCCACTCTTCGTCATTGTAGTCATGGGGGGTTGGGGAGTGAACGTCCAAATGCTTTCCTAATCCCAGCCTGAAAGAGAGCCGCCACTGCATTCTTCTATGTGCAGGCTGGGGATTCCAGTGGGGACACATGGGGACAAAAGCACAGCTGAGCCAGCAGTCGGCTGTGCTGCAAGTTCGCCGGCCATTGTCATATTTGTGTCTGTTAAAGTCATTCCTGGATATACTTATTTAAAAGGGGTCATGAAAAGAAGTAAAGAGGTTTTGTGAACCTACATGGTAACAGTTAGCTTTTTTAAGAATGTTGATAGGGAGCGGTCACTTCAGGACATTTTTCAGCCCTGCACGCTCCTCAGATCTCTCTTATTTATTCAAGCATCATGAAAAAACAGCCAAAGAGCATTGGCAACTAGAGGGATAAGATCTGAGAGAAACATCTGCTGCTCCCTGGCTGTGTAACACGACAGAATGGCACAGCCAGTGCTCCATGCATAGGAGAGGACATTACATAACACTGAACGACACACAGAAGCTTCCAGAATAAGATCCCATTTGATGCATATTATTCATATGTATCTATTAGAATGCCCTTTAGAGAAATTAACTGTGCTCTTTCTCCCCAACACCAAGTGCAGGAAGCATTTTGATTCCTCACATGAAGAGCATAACATTTGCGTGGCAATATGGTGAATGGCTGTCCTACTTCCTCTTCAGCAACTCAAGGCTGAACACCACTGTCTTAGAGATTCAAAGGAACCTTGAGGAGGTGCTGGGGAACAATGTAGCACAGAGATGTGACGGGTGCCTTGGCAATGCTGGAGTCCAGGTGTTCTGCATCCACCACAGCCATCTGTAAGGGATAGAGAGAACCAAGACCCTACTGGTGAATCCCAAACCATGATGAGAGTAAACAGCCACTAGGAAATGGATACTGACCTGAACCAGTCATAAAAGATTAACACAACATGTCTATTTGTTCCCCAGAAGACAAGATGATACCTTGCTAACACAGTAAATTAGGAATATTTACAATACATTTTGAATTTTCATCCTGTACTGTTCACTGTGCACCTTTTAACACCTCAGCAAACTTCAGCAGTCTGCTACAGATGTTGTTGATTTCCATATCAGTAACATTTTTGTAAACAATACAGCTCATTTATTAACTTAGCTTACACTTTTCTCCAAAGGGACTTAGAGTTTTTGGTTGGTATAGTAAGCCACTTAAAATGATCTTCCCATTTAAAAAGCTGGGTATTTATCTTTTCACTGTATCTATTTAAGGTAAGTAACTTGCTTAAGAGCACTATAGCAGTAGCAGGGATCTACCCGCTGTAACCACTATGATACCCATAGCTATATTACAACTATAAATATTTCATTAACAGAAGATGGTTCAGCATCACTTGCCATTGTGAAAGACTGAAGGAATTATGAACTGTCCTATAAAACACTCGTGCAGGTGGTGTAAAACACAGTGCCATCTGTGTGAGTTTGCAAAGGCTGAGCAGACCTGTCATGATTTTTTAAATAATCTATCATGGAACACTGCATAACCAAACATGTTTCCCTTGCTTGCATAAGTGCCTGGTTGCTGACTGTGATAGTTCTAAAACAGCCCATAAAATTGGGGGTGGTCTCTTAGCATAGCTGTCGTACTTTAAACAGTGAAGGGTCCTAGTCAACAAGCTTGCCCCACCTCCCTCACAACCTGGAACAATCCACATCACCAGCTTGAGTTGGTGAATATATTGTACACCATAGTCCAGTAGAAACTACATTTCATTCTCTCATATGTCTGTATAAGGCAGAATAACAATGAAGTGAACCTTGAACAGGTTCAAAAAGTCTGTTCATAACTCAGTTTGTTTGTAAATCCAACTGCTTTAAATTTTGTCAGTGGAAGAGTCCTAATAAAGTAACCCCTCAGTTTATTCACTGGTCAGACTATTAAGTCTCAAATGAAGGAATGAAAATTTGCAGCAAAACTTTTTATTTGTTCCATTTTCATCAACTACGCATGCTGTTCTGAAAACCTGATGAGTGAGGCAGGTACTTCATGCACAAGATAACTGTTACAGAATTTTTGTTCCATTAGGTTCTGTTTTACTTGAATTAACTTTAAACAATATATTCAACATTTGTCACCATTTCGCCACCTTGAGTTTTATCTGGTCAGCCAGTTAAAATAAATAGATACATTTACAGATGGGTAGGTACAGTAAAAGATACAGGCATAATTAAAATAAACATATTTTATCCATAATGAATATAATAAGAAATGTACTGTAAGACTTCAGTTTTAATATCTTTATTAAGTTTGGGCTATAACTAAAGTTTGTCATTTAAAATAACTAAAAATGAAAATACATCGCCTTCACAAACTCCTATTCAGTGTTGATTGTTGCCCGTAAACATAACCAAAGTTTGAGATCTTGTTATTAGTCACCGACATTCACAAGGACGAGTCATGAACACGGACAAATTAGTTGTACAAATATGGTCCTTTGTGTGTTCTTCACTGCTAACTGTTGGTTTGGTATGGAAATGAAGGTGATATTCCCTCAGCAAGCAAACAAATTTTTGAAAAACAGTTAGTAAAGAAAATGGGACTGAAGAAAGTGGCGAGTGTTTGTATCTTCAAAAATTTGTTAGTCAAATGTTTGCAACACTGGGATCCAGAACATACATAACTCCTCAGCAGCTGGTTTAGTATTCTAGGAATCATGAGCACCAGCATAACAAACATCCTAAGAAGATTTAATGTTTCTTTTTAGTTCTAATCCAGGGTGGCATGGTGGTGCAGCAGGTAGCAGTGCTGCTTCAGAGTAGCTGGGATGTTTGGCCATAGACACAAATCCAGGTCAGTCTGTATGGAGTTTGTATGTTGTCTCTATGTCTGCAGATTTCCTCTCAAAATCCAGGGAGATGTTTTGGGTTAACTGGTCATTCACATACTGTGATGGAATGGTATCTTTTCAGGTTGAAGCTTAGCACCCAGTAATTCTAGGATAGGCTCTGTACTCATGTGACCCTCACCAGAAGAATCAGTTAATAAAAGTAAGTGTTCTAAACTAAACAGAGCCCAAAGAACATAACAGAGGAAATAAACTGACAAATAAATACAGCTTTCACACTGCTTTGATAGGCAACACTGTTGCAATGTACAATGCAGAGCTGCTGTTACTGACAGATACAAGAGTACCAGCTGTCAGCAGTGCTTTTCAACAGCACTGAAGCAGTGTGATTCAGTTCAGAGGGATCAGTACGAAATGGTTCAGTCCTGTCCTTTGATTAGGGGAGATACACATGGCATAACGCATGTTATATCAGGACTTATGTATCTCCTTGACCAGACCATTAATAATCTGCTTACAGCATTCACAGAACTATATTTAGAATTCAGTGCGGGGGCTTAGTATTCAGCTTCCTCTGTCTGGTAACATGGCTGCTATTACAGCTGCATGCAGAGAGATAAACTGGAAGTGTGGTTCCCCAGCAACCTAGTGTACTACAAGAAAGGCCCCATCTTCTCCTCCACCCTGGAAAAAGTAGCACCTACAGTGAGATACATGGACTGCCCTTGAAAGGCAAGGCTGAGGGGAGGATGTGAGGGTGCACTCTGCACGTGGCCTCCTTGGTGGTTGCTCCCAGCTACCTGCCAAGTTCCAGGAGAACATAACTAGAAATAACCCCAGACATTCTGTTATAGATATCAATAATTCACTGCCTACAGAAAAGAGCACACTAAGATGCTTGTGAGGTTGCAGGTTGAAATCTTGAACAAAAGCAACATTCTGGTGAACTTCAGAAGAACTATTGGTATTGCTTTTGTAAAATATTAATCCAGGGATAAATTAAAGTAATCCTAACCTGTATACACTGCTCTTTGCAAAGGTGTCTGACCAGGAAAACTAAATACACAGAAAAACTGAAATGATGAACACATAATAGCAGGTTAAAGGATAAATTTTAACAATGAAAAATAGAAATAAGCTCTGTCAGTGAATTAAAAGGGCATCTGCTAAGTTAATCATAAACACTGCTTGAATGGGTCTGTATGTAGTAGTTTATCTTACCAGTAATTCTATTGTTTAATCTTTTGAAAAGCAGTACTTTTTTTGTGCACCAGCAATTCTCACAAGCTCACAGTACTCTTTTTTAACCCCCTATGAGATTCTCTGACTGAGCTGCTCTCCCAGCAATGTTCTGCTGTAGTACCTGAACATTATTCATACCAAGCCTCACAGCAGCACTACACTACTCAGGGTGCACTGCAAAGTTTGGAGCTTGCAAATTTCACTGCAAGTCAGCTCTCACCCAGCTTTCCTGGCATTCGTTCTAAATTTGTCTTGCCTTTTATTGAAGAAACAGTATGTTATGAACATCAGCAACATATCCTAATATCTTTTTTGTGCTACAGAGGTAGCCCTACTATCTCACAGCACATGGGTTTTTTGGGTTTGAGTTTGAATCCAGCTCAGTCTGTGTGGATTTTGTATGTTCTCCCCATGTCACTCTAAATTACCAATAGCGCATGTGTGTGTTTTTTCAGTGCTTGTCCACCTGGGTAAAATTTGAGTGTTGACATTGGGAAGGGCATCTGCTTGTAGAAATTACTGCTCCAAAAAACACGAGTTCCAGGAGTTCCAAGAGTTCCAGTGTGCCTCATGTTCATGTAGAATCTGGGGTCACTGACTAACCTGGGGTTTTCCCACATAACACAACTATAAAACTAAGAAAGACCTCATACACACGCCAACATGGGAAGTACTGGTGCATATTTTTTCCACTTTGAGCACTGATCATATAAAATTTCTATTCTACCTCTATGACTACTGGTGATTCTGCTCAGCCTGTATTAATGCTCATCTAAGCTAGCACAAAGCCTTATTAACCTGCTTCTGGGAAAGAAAAGGTGTCTGTTGCTTTACTGTTAATTTACAAGATTGGGGAAATGGCAATGAGTAAATATTTGCATGAGATGCTTTCCTCCAAAGTAACTTACAGAGTTAACCTACTTACCTACAATTATTTTTCAGTTTACTGTTGGGTGATTTTTACTGGAGGAGCTTAGGATAAAAACCTTGATCAAGACTACTACAGAAGGAGCAGGATTCAAACCTGGCACCTTCAACTGAAAGTCAGCAAAATGAAAAATTACATCATCTGTCACCCCTAGCAATTGCTACTCTCAGAAAAACTACTAACAAACAGACAAATAATTATAATAACTGCACAGATTCAAAAGACTTCCAATGGTTTGTCATTGCTATGATCCTCTTAAGTACATAGCTATCACTGAAGCGCTGTGTTGTGTTTTTGTTAATGAATGTGCATATAAAACATCACTCTGCTTTCTACCACCCAGCACAGAGGCATTTATGTGTTTTGGATGCATATGACGCAGCAAAAAAGTGACCAGTGTCTAGACCTATGTTCTTCCAAATGCATTTAACATAGAAGGCTTTGCGTAAAAACAATAGTGTAAGCAAACAACCGATGGTGAGTAGTTGCTCACATGTCATCTTTTAGTCAAACAGTTCTAGAAAAGCAAGATGAAAAGATGTTATCAGCCACCCTGTCACCAGGCAACCCCCACCTCCTGTAAGCCACTTTTAGCCCCTGCATTACCCATTCATAATGTATTGATGCATTCACTATTTAAGTCTATCGTGTTGATGCATTAATAAGCTTCGCACAGCACCCGGTGTTGACACCACACATTGAGTTATTTTGCAAAATAGGTTCAGAAATTTCAGCTTTAAGTGCTGCTGTATGGTTACTGTTCTTTTTGCTGTAGAGCTCAGTGTGAATTGGATTTATCAGTCAGCAAGGATCAGTCTGGATCAGGCTATTCACAGAATTTACATGGATTTCATTTGGCTGTAAGAACAGCCACAAAGGGGCCAGATAAAGGGAGGCAGATTATTTCATTCTCCACTGACTTTGTTCATGATAGCAGAGTGTAGGACATGTTGATCAGGTGTGAAAATGATGGATAAAATAACAGTGAATGAAGAAAGAAAAAAGTATATACACTCAGCAGTCGCTTTACTAGGAACACCATTCGAATAATAGGTAGGATGCTGCCTCCCCCCCTTTGGTCTTAGAACAGCCTGAATTCTTTGTGGCATGGATTCAACAAGGTGCTGAAAACATTGCTTAGAGATTCTGGTCCATGTTGACATGATTGCATCACGTAGTTACTGCAGATTCATCAGCTGCACATTCATGCTTCCAATTTGCTGTTCTACCGCATCACAATGGTACTCTATTGGATTCATTTCTGGAGACTGGGGAGGCTAATGTAGTTTACTGAACTCATTTTTCATGGAAAAAGTTTGAGATGACTGGGACTTTGTGACATGGCGTATTATCATGCTGAAAGTAATCATTAGACAATGGAAAACTGTTGGCAATTTGTGGCCGAGGCATTAAAACGATGCTCAACTGCTATTAGGGGTCCTGATGTATAACCAAGAAAACATTCCCCACACCATCACCACCACCCTGAACTGTTGAAAGAAGGCAAATTGGGTCCATGGCTTCAGTGCTGTTCCAAACAGTCAAAGTCACATAGATCACATTTTTCCCCATTCTGAAGTTTGATATCAACATCCACTGAAGCTCATGACCTCTGTCTGCATGATTTTATGCATTGTGCTGCTGCCACATGACTGGCTGATTAGATAATTGTGTCAAACAGTAGGTGTACAGGTGTTCCTAATAAAGTGGTCCACAAGCATCGGATACAACAAATTTTAACACTTTTTTTTGTGAACTTCCTGATCATCACAAATATTCTTTTATGAAGCTATACAGAATGAGCACAATAAACCATGACAGCAAACTATGAATGAGTCAATTATCAGTGAGTGTAAATTGTTTAGTAGCTTTATTCTATAATCATCCACCAAAACTATGGAGGAACAAAGGCTACTTGGATCATTTGCGTGACAAAAAGGAATGAAACAAAAGCAATGAGCCCTAGACTGCATACTTTGTGGTCACCTGCAGTGATTATGGTTACAGCTCTCAGAGATCACGCAGAGAGGGGCAGTGAAACAGAAGCCAGAATGAAATATAATGCGATCAGTGTAAATAGCATCTCTCTGGATGGAGGTGTGAATGCGGTCACCCAAGGACAAGTGGCCCATCACTGCAGCACGGCCAGGAACAGATGGTACTGACGGCTCAGTGGGTTGTTTCTCATACTCCTGTCAGTTAATAACCCTGGTGTGGATGTCTAGGTTCTGTCTGCTTGGGTTCTACTAGGGGGGCATGGGTATTTCTCAAGCCCTCCTGTTCCTATCAAGGTTTGGTGTACTGCCATGGAGACTCCAGTGAATGTACTTAGCAGCACCCTCTAGTGGTAGTACTTGTCATATGATGGGCTACCTAGGTTAATGTTTCTCCAAAAATGAACATTTGTTTGGTTTATATCTTTTCCACAGGCCACCTAGATACCTGAGGCACTTTATGTTATAGTTTTAAAATGTTGGCCTTCATCTTGATGTATGGACACTGACCCATTACAGTGACACTAATAATGTTGACAAGACCAAGCATACAGTCCCAGCAGTTTGCAGTTAACTCTATATCTGTCTGCTTTGTTTGTTTGTCTGTTTGTTTGTTTGTTCTTTATGCACAGCTTTGTTTCTATAGCCATAAACTTGAAATGTGGCACACAGGTACACAGCTAGTATACAGGTATTTTTTTATTACTTTCCTCTTCTCCGCCTTGACTATGACTGGAGTTTCACAGTCTGTGATATCCATCTGTTCAACAGGACTAACAATACTTATGTATTAAATACAACTATTTAAAGAGTATTAGAGTTTGGTCATGCATAATGTGGTATTAGCATTTACCTTTCTACTTTTTGCCCGGGAAATGCCAGGTACCTCAGGTAGTGTATCTTATAAAAATTGATCCTGTTCTTGGTGGTCATGCTGTTTATACACATCTCACTGCATGAGCTGGGACTGTCTGCTGTGCCCCATCTTTTACTGCACTGCTCTGTTTGTCAGCCTTCCAATGGTACTGCAGGAGCTGTCAAAACATGAAGGACACCCTGCTAAGGGTGTGAATGCTATGCCATGCTGATCTGCCTGAATGGTGGATTGTCCATATGCAGGCTGTGAGGACTTTTTCAGGAATGTCAGTGTGTGGGGCCTGACAGGCATGTCATGCAGTTACCCCCCATAGAATGTGAACCCTTGGAATACACATTGATATGATTGTGACAAGCTTGTTAGCTGCTTGGTGCGTCTTCTGAGGAGGGCAAGCACTGGTTATAACTGACCAAAGGTGATGACTGTAACTGTGATATACAGCCCCAGAATCAATACATTTTGGTCAGCCCTATCCTGTTGAGACAAATATTGTGTACTCTCATGGAGCAGTTAACACTATATGCCATCAACACTTGTATACATTAACAATCATCCCATTTTTGGTTCATTTTCACTAATGTCTACTGTAGGGACCAATTTAATAAATACCTTTTTGTCAACGTGGTCTACTGATAGGTGGCATGGCTCACACATGTGCTTATAGATTTACAATTAATAATTATTAATATTCACCAATTATGAGTCAATGAAATTCTAAATTATGCATTATAATGTCATTTACTGTATGTTTTGTATTACATGATGTCATTGAGAAAAGCATAAAATAACTACAGATTATTTAAAATATTTAAGGTTTTTTTCAGTCCCTTTTGCAACTCTGGTGCTTATTTTTAATTTGTAAATTAGACACATACGCAGAGCAGCATGTTGGCTCAGTGAGTAGTGCTTGTGGCTCACAGCTCCTAGGCTGTTCAGGCGTGGGTTTCAGTCCAATTCAGTCTGTGTGGTGCTTGCATGTTCTCCCCATGTCATTTCCAGCTTTCTCTTGGTGCTCAGCTTTCCTCCCACAGTCCAAAGACATATGCTTCAGGTATGACTGGTCATCCTAAATTGTCCAAAATGTGAGTGTGTGACTGCATGAAAATCCCGTGATGCACTGGTGTCACTATCCAGGATTTTTTTCGTAGCCTAGTGTCTAATATTCCAAGATAGAATCTAGACCGCTGTGCCCCTGACTGAGCTAAAGTGTTTTCTGGATGGATGTTATCTCAACAAATTAATGTTAAATATCCATGTTTCAGTGATCTAGACCTCACAGGAGATCAGTGGACAAATATTGGATATTAGCTGTTTTTTTGTTTTTTTTTTTTTGGTTAAGCTTGACGTGATTTAATCACTTAGGAACATTTTTTTTCATTTCTTTGCTGGCCTCCCAACACCCCAACTGCAGTACAAATTACAAGAAAATAAAAATAAAAATCAGCCTAGGTAATACATTGCCAAGTAATAAATATATATGGATTAATGTATATGTTTTTATTGCTAAATTTCATTATATCTACATCCAATTGCAAAATGTAGGAAGGTATTTTTTCTACTTAAATAGAAATTGCCTAGTAGTCCACCTTAGTGGAAATGTAGGTTGTCACTTTGGGAATTGCTGCCCTAAGTGAAGATATGGGAGTGTAAAGATAGAGTTGGAGAGCACCCATCTCCTACCACAAAAGCAAGCATGCAAAGCTGGGGAATGCGGAAAATCTTTATCTCCAGAGCAGTTGTCAGGCATACACACGAATATAGCCAGCTTTACTGCCAGCTTTACCCACGCCAGTCGGAGAACAACAGAGCAGCAGCCAACATTTGACAACCATGAAAACTTCTCAGACACATACGCAGAAAATCTGGGTTTAAAAGGGCCTGCAGTGTTCGACAAGGCAGCATGCTTATGAGGCAGAGATGTTGTATGGTTACACAGTCAACTGCACACACGAGCAAAGACCCAATACGAGGTATGTGGGTCTGCTAACCTTCCCAGCTGTCATTACCAATGTCTAGCTGGATATGTAGAAGAAATGATAATAATAAAAAGGCTACAAGGAGACTGAAACAATGGAGAGTTCCCTTAATCCACCAGTGACAGCCTGAAATCAGTCCTTCCCCTCAATGAGAACACCAGTAGGTGATAGGATTCAGAGCTCCAAATTTTTCGAGTTAAATGTCAATCTGATTCCCTCTTCTTTTTTTTTAAATTAAAATGATTATGACTTTACTTCAGCCAGTATATGCCAGTTTTATTTTGAATAAGTTCCATTTGGCCTTTTTTGCATTCTCATAAGCAAGGATCAGTCCAGATTAGTTGCTTATGTTATATTATTTACATAAAAAAGGTTGTATGTAAATCCCCATGTGCCTTCTGGCAAATTATAGTATATCTTAGAATAAACATTCTTTACAGCTTCATATTGGCCTTATGTAAGCAATTTAAAATCATACCACAGTTCTGAACATAAATAAAAGTAAAACTTTGGTCTGGGAGGAAATTTATATTCATAAGGAAACCTTTTAAACCATGACAAATAAAAACTTATTCTTCAGTGCAAATAATTTGATGACCATCTTGACACATTCCCTTGTGTTATTCATTTAAATGAGGGGAAGATTTTTGCATCAAAACAAAGAAACCGTAAACACTTACTCCATCACAGAACAGGGTCTCACATGAAAAAAAATCTGATGTAGCAGTGTACAAAAATAGTTCAGCTTTGGCTCACAAAATGGGCCCTTTGCTCAATACAGTAGGATTTTTACTCTTTATATTGGCCATTTTTAAGAATCAAGAATTTTTTATTGTTGGCCACCTTTATACAGCAGATATACAATACAAGGCAGCACAAAATGAAGATCCTCTGGTCCATGGTGCACAGCATAGGGAGAAAGAAAATTTTCAGATTGAATAATAAAAAGATAATACAGATATAGATACATTCAAGATAAAAATCTGTGTATATCAAACATAATTACAGTGTATAGATAACTAATAAACATATACAAGTATATGGATAAATGTATATTTTTTCCCTTCTAAATTATATTATATGTACATCCAACTACAAAACATAGGAAGGTTTTTTGCTTAAATAAAAATTGTCAGGTGGAAAACCTGACACCACCACCACCACTTCTGCCCATATCCACTGACATATGTTGGATGGTTGGTAGTGGGGACCTGGTGATGGACTGGATGATCCTCACTACCTGCTGCAGAGTTTCCGGGTCAGAGGTAGTGCAGTTCCCATATTAGACTGAGAGGCATTAGATCAGGATGACTCTCTACAGCACATCTGAAGAAGCTGGTGAGGATGGGAAATGGAAGTCCGGCTCTTTTCAGTCTCCTCAGAAAGTTAACACAACATTTTACTGACCAAATTTCAAGGATCAAGGTTCAATGGTCACTTCAACAATAACAAAATGTAGTTTCTCCTGGATGATGGTGTACTAAAGAACTAAATACAAATTGAGGTAAATAGATAATAGTATGGATAAATAAATAGGTAAATGCATAAATATCTTTAGATAGTAGATAGATGGTTTCATAAATAATAGACGAGCTGATAAAGAGATAAATAAATGAGTAAGAACAAAAATAAAAGTAAGAAAAATCAGTGCAAACAGTCAGAGATGTTGGTGTTAATGATGCTGTGGTGGGCTGTGGTGGTAGTTTTTATTAATCCTTATGCTGAGGTCCCAGTTCAGGCTTCAGCATTAAGTGCATTGTGCTAAAGACAAGCAACCCTTTCTACATACTAAATGATTACAATTAAAGAGATAACGTAGATTATCATACTAATGGTGACAATAAACAGTAAACAGTAAAATGAGCCATCGGGCACGTTCAAGTGGAATATTTCTATAATTAATCTTTAAACCAAAAATGCTAAATTTGTCAATCCCTGTGATGTTTGGGGATCAAATGTTATACTAAAAACCCTGAAATAAACCCATAACTCTGTAGGGCTATTTTGAGTGTGGATGACACCACTATACTACCGCTTTACCTCAAGTACATTGAATACTTGTTTCTGTTCTTAAACTGGCTTCTGTGTGTATGAAAGCTTTACTGCAGGTGTTTAAATCTAGTGATAGCGTAGTGATAGTTAAAAAAATGATATTAGGAAAATAAAAACAATAGCTATAACAGCAGTTTTTGTATGTTTAGAATTTTGGAAAAAGTTTAAATAAATATCAATGCATACACAAAGGAAAATACATTTTTTCATGGGTCCCTCAGATTCTTCATGCCCTTGCATACCTTTGCCTAACGGTAAGTCCACTTCTGTCCATCAGAGAAAGTGACACAACAAGTCTACACAACAAATTAGCCCTATGAAACAGAGGAACCCTGTCATTATTTAGTGTGATGTAAGGGTGTATAAACAATAAAACAAACTATAGTTTCAGCTTTAAATTTTTAATCTATGCCAGGGTAATTCAAATTAGAAAAACCTCTGGCACTTACCTGCCAACTCAGTCACACACTTAGGGTAATAAATAATGGTAATTATTAAACTGACTTCATATAAAATTTATGGAAGGATGAAAATGTTTGAAAATTTACACTCCAGAGGTACTGTAATAATAGACATTTAATTTGTAATGTTCATAATCAGCAAAGCCAGAATTAATCAAAGATTTAAAATGCAGGTTTGTATAACTTAAAGTAAGTTTTTCTAATTTCAGTCTGATACAGAATAATGATGGTAAGATTACAAGAGATGAAAGTAAATTGTAATTTTATGCTGCTTTGAAATCCGGTACAGATTAATTAAAAATTTCAGCATGAAAGTGCAGCATTATATGCTAGAAACCAACATGAAAATGAAAAGACATGAATGATGGTCACATACCCAGGGTACCTCTTATGCTGGCCAAAAAATGCCCTCAGTTCAATACTTATTTCATGACACAGTTTATTCTGCCTGAAGACCCAAGACTGTACAAATAAACAAAAATGATTTCATATTTTTTGATCGATATCAACTTGGTGAGCAATCTAAGCAAACTCCTCAGGTATTTTGTGCAAAATAATGTGTCTCATTGAAAGAATGCTGCACTGTCTGCATTGTCTGCAAAAGTATCAGAATCCATAATTTAGCCCAATATTATATGTGAGGAATGTTTGTGTTCAAGCATAAATGTAAGACATTTTAGTTCAGTAGTTTAGTAATTCAGGACAAGAACTAACCGAAAGGCTGCAGGTTCAAGTACACTGAGCATTACAGTAAGGTCCTTCATGTAAAGTGTTCATGTAATTATACTGTAACAGCCCACAATGGTGGTGTTACTGACAGAGGGCTCCGAAGACAGAGTTGTGACAACATGAACTTTTTTCTTACACGGCATGATTGACAGCAGCATCAAACAATCATCACAACACACCCACACACAGAACTATCACACAACCAACACAGCCTCAGGGTCATTGCCAGCCCTAGTCCCACCACAGCTGGGCACATCAACTATGTACACACAGCAAAGCATGATGGGAGTCACAATTCCAAATGATGTTACAATACTCAGCTGTATATAAACATGAAAATTGTAAATAATGCTGAAAAATAAAAGTGGCACTTTTGTTTCACCGAGCCTGGGCTGTTTGGGCTCATATCTAGCTCAGTTTATGTGAAGTTTCCATGTTCTCTCTGTGTCAGTTGGGGTTCCCCCCACAGTCCAAAGACATGTGTTTCAGATTAACTGGTCACACTGAATTGCCTGTGTGTGTGTGTGTGTGTGTGTGTGTGGTCACCCTGCACTACACAGACATCCCATCTAGTGTTTGTTTTCATAGTTTAGGGCCTAGTGACTGTGGGATGGGCTCCAGACTGCCACAACCATGACCAGGAAAAAGCAGACAATAGATGAATGGATGGATAAACAAAAAAGTTGGTTTTTATTTTTGGGGACTGGCAGACATTTGCCAACTATGTCAACTTTGCTTTTTCTGTTGTTGTGTCAAGCCCAACATTGACATTTTTGGTTTCTGGAAGGTCCTAAAGACCTGTTTCTGTGCTGTGCCATTGACCAGCAGAAGGACTGTCACACAGTGCATGGATTTGGGTTCTCATCAGGTCACAGCTGTACTACATTATGGGGAGGGGGGTAAAAGAGGGGTAAAGTGGTTGTACACTATAAGCCCAAAAGACAGTATAACAGCCAACAATGCCAAGACACTGCAGTTCAAAGTATTTATTTTGTGATGTTAGAACCAATGATAAATTTACAAGAAGTCCTCCAAAATAAATATCGAAACTACGTAGACAAAAGGATAAAAGTTTTTTTGACGTACATGGTACATAAATCGGACAGACCAACATAAGTGCAATCAAAGTTTTACATAAATTTATGATGAACCATCATATTATATGCAAACAGATTTTAATCAGGATCTTTTCTAACAGTATGTAGTGCATCATACAAAACGTACACCACGTTCTCAACAAGTGACAGTAAGAAAAATAATAAACAACAGGAACCGTCTCAGAGCAGTGACCAAAGTAGCAGTTGGGCAATTCCAACCAAAAAATGCTCTGCTTCACTCTGAAAAGGACTGAGGCTTTACACACCAATACACACATGGAACTGGTTATTGAGAAACAGATGCATTCAAGACACGTTATGGCACATACACTCAAAGCTGCAGAGTGACACACCACGTCTGGCCCCAACACACACACATTAAAAACCTACCCTAGAAGGCACTGTAAGATAACAGTTTGTTACCACATTTTTGCCTGGCTTTCTGTGGCCTACGACCAGGTACCAGACATATGAAAGATACAGCAACACATATGTAGCCCAATAAAAGACAAAATAGCCAACAATTAATATGCATAAAGAATTTTTAGAATGCTGCTGCAGGTTCTTCACTATGCTTACATTTTGGAACTTGATGCACTTTGTCAGATCTACAAGTTGTATTTGGCTTTTTGCATTTCTATCATTTAAGAAATCGACAATGTGAAAAATTGTTTTATCAGTAGATACAGTAGCTGCTACATGAGGTTTTTTTCCCCTCGAGTTGAGTGTTATTGTTCCCTGGAGCAAAATTAAAACAGAAAGGTCTGATTCCAGATGGAACCCAGTGCTTTTTATAAATCATTTTTATACTTTATTTCACTTTGCATCCAATGCTTTAATGTAAGATTGGAAATTATTAATTATTTTAGACAATTTGCAACTGAAATTATGCTGCTATAAAGTTAGTTTTTGTTTGTGCAGTTCCTGTTAACTCTGGATAGTTTAAATCATGTCACAGAAAGATGAAAACTTGAATAATTTTTGCTGAATTGAAGGTCTGCTCACAGAGGACCAGAATGAAAAAGTTAGAAAGAGAGAGAGAAAAAAAATTAAATTGCTGCAAAGTAAGCCACGCTGCCAGTTATTTAGAATCCTCAACATACAGTGACAGTGAGACCAGTTGGTTCCTGGATCAGTCTCCAAGTTGTCCCTATTAGCAGAAAAACTGACTGCCCAGAGAGGTAATCCCAAGGCTTCTACGACACCTTGTTATAGAGGGAATGTGTGAGTACTTTTCATTTAAAAATCATATTAAAAACACTTTGGAGAATCTTATGGCCTCCTGGGAGAGAAGGAATGAACATTGTTCTATGGCCATGTGTATTTCTGACTGACTGGTGGAGATGCTTTGTTGGAGGAGTTCTGGGCATAGTGTGGTCCACTGCTCCTCTCTCATCCAAACCTTGAGCTCCTCCTCCATCACTAGCTATTTGAACAGGAAGTTGATGACAATTTGGGCAAAGATGAGAAAGATGACAACTGCGTAGTCACGTTGGTGCAGCAGACCACCCTCTGGCTGCACCTGGTCAGCGCCAGCTTGGTTGCGGAGTGCAGTGATGTTCCTGGACAGCGCAGGATTCAGCACATCAGCACATTGGGATCGAGGTGCAGGGAGCCAGTCATAAATTTTAACAGTGTTACTACGTTAAGTTGTAAATGTGATGAAATTCTAGACTAATTCACCTTCCTTCCACAGTGTTTACAGCTTATATTTGGTGCTTCTGTGAGTCTGAGATCCACAGCAAGGTGATGACCATAGTACATTTTCATGGGATAAATCAGTCCATAGTCTGCATTTAGTAGCAATATAAAGTGAAATTTTATCTTTATTTTGAATCATCAGTTTTTCTAATGCAGCTTTTACTTTATAAAAATGTTAAAATCCTTACATCTATATTTTATTAACATTATAATACTGCCTTTATTAAAACTTTTATATGACCTACCAAGTGGATAAATTGAGGCATATCTCCACTAACATTTTATTGATTGTACAGATGAAGTAAACTGAAAGTGTCCAGATAGATAGATAGATAGATAGATGTCTTCTAACAAATTTTTAATTCTTTTTGCCTTTACCTGAGATTTGATTGAGGAATATTTGTATTATTAAGCTTTTATTTATTTTGACTTAGTCATTGGATCTACAAACACATGTTAGAGTTATGAACTGATATCCAGTTCCAGTTGTGTTTGTAAGCTGAGGACCCAGTATATTATATAACAGACAGATACCTTCATTAATTTGAACCCCATCAACCACAACCTGTATATTTTTTAAGTGTTTTTATGCATTACCTATTGATTTCTTCTTGTGTTTGTTTTATGGATTCAATCGCACACTGCAGTTCACTGAGGTCTGTAGGTTTTTTCCTTAATCGTCCACTGTGCTTGCTTTTATGTCCTGAAATAAACACACACACACACACACACACACACACACACACTTAGACATTCACTTGAAAAACAGAATATGTCACTGCTTGTGATTTTTGGCAGGTAAATGCATGCATAAATTTTGCAGAGTAATGCACTGCACAAAGACAGTAAACACGAATCTAATGGACAAAACCATTCTTCTTCCTAGTACAATAAAAGTGCTATAGACCAGGATGTTGAGAGGCATGTGCATGTGTACCCCAGTGGGGGGCTTACTCTCACTTCCAGAGGAGTTACGGCGACCGTGTTCGGGAGACAAGCAGCTGCTCTCTCTGCCCTTGTGCTTGTGCTTCCTCTTCGGTGCAGCAACCTGCAGGGAAATGGTGAGGGGGAGATCAGGAAGGCCAGGGCAGGGGGATTAGAAATGGAAAGATCAGGAGACTTCCACACTTGTGCTGGTTGCAGAATAGTTCTTAACAGGCACTGATGAATGGATGGAAAGCATGCAAGCAGGCCCAGCCAGAGAGAGCAGTTATATGTCTCTGTCTCCAAAACTAAAGCCCAACATGGTTTATTGCAGGGGTCTCAAAGCCAACACCTTGAGTGCCACAAATAACCTGCTTTTTTTCAGTAAACTGTTCAAATTGGAGCTTTGTCAGAACCGCAACAATACTTCACTACCAGACCATTAAAAATGCTGTGAAATGGCACTTACACTGATTAACATTATTTTGCAATATGATTTATATACAATAATAGATTTTTTGGTACTGTAATATTAATTTTTACCTGGAAAATTAGCTACCAAATTAACTGTAAGTTACACCAATAGATTTAATGGTACTATAATATTAATTTATTCATTGTGTTACTTATTATACGACTCAACTGTTTATTAATTAATTTATTAATTTTTACTTGAAAATTAGTTACGAAATTAACTGGTTTGCTAACTGATTAATTTACATGGAAAAAAAGTTGTAAAAACCTGAAACATCACTGGCATTCTGTGCATTTGATTTGAGACAGCTGCTCTGAAGGACAAGCCAAAGACCACAAAAAGTATCTCTGCCAGAGGAATGAAGTATATCATTCACAAACACAAAAACTGATGAAGCAAAAAGGAAGTCCAAAAACTGATTTCAAGTTTAAATGAGAGAGGGCACAAAGTACAACCGGCCAGTGGCTCTGGCAAGGTTCTTGGCGTAGTGCAGAATACAGGCCATGCGGAGAGACTGAAGCACGGGGAACTCTGGGAGAAAAGCAGACCAACATACCTGGAATTTGCAATTGTCTCTCCTGGCCCCTTGGTTACTGAGACTAAGTACACTGGCAGAACGTACCATGGGGGTGCGGTGGCGCACTTTGGTCTGGATGCAGCCATCTTTCTCATACTGAATGAGATCGTTCAGCAGGTCCCACGGCCGTGTGCTATTGGGGTGACAATGACAGGAGGTCAACACAGACTGACACCCTCCTTACCATGATAATTATTACACCCAGCTAGAGCTTTAACTAGATGGACCATTGTGACATTGTCCTCTTCAGCTCAGCATGTGCATTATCAAACATGGTGACACTTCTGCAGTAAAACAGTTAAATGCAAATTAGTCAAGATGGAAATATTTTAAGTCTTCATGAGGACATTACCAGTGAAAGCTAATTCTTCTTCAAACTGTTCAAAATATGAATTTTGAAGTTTTTTTTTTGTTTATTTGTTTTTAATAGTGTACGTATGTAAAAATAAGTCAATGATGAAATACTGTTTGAGGTCCTCATGTCATGTGCCTATGAGTAGTGAATTTTTTTAATTAAATGAACATTTTACTGAAAATTTTACTGTAATTTTTTCATATTTTCTTCACTTGTCTGTTAAAAAAAAAGATTTGTGGAGCAAAAGTCACTTGCGTTTCCACCTTCTGGGCTTACACAAAAAACTGTTTCTTCTCCACATAAGTGCACCATTTCTCAGAAGTAGTCTGAATAATTATACTTCACATTGCAGCCTATCATAGTATAATGCAGTGGAAATATGAGGTGCACTTTGGAAACAGCAGGAAGTCATGGAGGGCGATATAATTTAGCACTCATTAAAATCACTGAAAAATTGTTGGGATACATATAAATAATGGCCCTTTCCAGGAAACTTGAGAGATCTTTAACAGATCTGGTAACAAGAATAGGCAATAATTGCACCAAGTCTTTTTAAGACCGGATAGATATTTTCTCTCAAAGACTTGGTGCTGTAATTACTGCCAAAGATGACTGCACCAAATACTGAGCTCAAGGGTTTGAATACTTAATATTATATGTAAATGACATATTTCAATTTTTTCTTTAAAAATTTTCTTTGATGCAAAATTCATGTTGACTTATATAAATTCATTTTGAGTGTTATTAAAATATCACACAGAAAGAAAAATTGAAACATAATTTTGTTATCCAGTAAAATAAGTGATTTTGTTAAAGGTCAATTGCATTTGCAAGACACTGTATAGAGAGAAAATCTGTGTTGGAATACAAATAGTCATGCAAAATTGTTATGAAACATTTCATTAAGAAAAGGAAGAAATATTCAATTTGGTATATGGCTAAAACTGTTGGTGGCCTTTAAACTGCATTATAAGCCTCATATTTTGTAGCAAGGAAAAAACTTCAAATTAGGGAGTGACATCCCTCTTGGTTGCTGCAAAAATTTCCACTGTAAGAAATAGTCATCATTTTATAACAAGCGATACCATTTATTTCCACAAGATCCTACCTTTGAGCAGGGAACTGCAAATGACGAAAGCTACACTTTACTTGGACTAGAATAAACATTCTTTTTACAGAATCTGAAGAAAAGGGAGCTCTTTTTTTCAAAGAGCTCGATTCTGTGATCAGTACTAAAGAAATCTATGACATGACAGCTTAAGCCTAGTTAGTGAAAGCTTAGATGGAACAAAAGCCAGCAGAAACATAGAGGATGTCCAGAAAAAGGACTGGGAAAATATGACCCTCTCTTCACCCTTCCATCACAACACCCCCCCAGGAGTGTACCCACTTACTCGGCATAGCGATAATGCCATTCCCCCGTGACAGGGTCCTGCTCGAAGAGTGCTGGTGTCCATTCCTCACATTTGGCTTTGTGCTCACGAGCTGCCTTCCTCTGGGCCTCCTCCAGCAGGAACTTCTCATTGGTTGCCTCTGTCTGATCCTTGTTGTTGATGGCCCGAGTCACATGCTGCCATAGCCTGCAGAAGTGAGGCTCGCAGAGGTCAGTCAGTATGGTGGACTTAAAAAGATGTACATACATCACAGGCATTCACTTGATTTTCTTCAGGGCTGGATTACACATGTCATCAGTAGACATCTAAAGTCAAAACAGAGGGAGATGGGCTTTGACCCTTGGCATTGGTGCAAATTCATGGAAAGGTAACATAGTAATGCTACTGATAATGTGCATTATCTGAGCAACTTGCTCAGATTATGGGTATGTGGGTTAAGAACATAAAAAGAATAACAGCCATCAAGAACACTCAGTCCTCATTTTGTAGACATACAAGTGGCAAATTATCTAAAGTATGAACATTTTTCTGATATTGTTTAGGTTTAGGTACTGTTACAGTAGTTCAGTTATATAATAATGCACCAGGTGTTTGTGTCGTGAATGTATGAGTTTTGGAGCAAAAGCCACATGTGTTTCCCACCTCAGTCATCCGTTTGAAGTAAAGTGCAACCAAATAGAATAGGAATGTGGAACTCATGTTTGGTGTTTGTGAGTGCTGGAGATCTATAGCAAGACACACTTGTATTGGATAAATCAGTCAAAAATCCATCATTCAGTCATTTGAAATTCTTTTGAAGTTTAATTTAGTTAATAGATATGTTAAAATATAAAGGTTTTTTTTCTAAAACATTCCCAGAGAATAAATTGATGAACATCTCGATTTGTAGCCTTAGTTTAGATAATAGATAATAAAGATATAGATAATAAAGAGATAATAAAGCAAGCTGAAAGTGGCCAGATGCTGACAAATGTTGTGCATGCAGTTTCAAGCTAAAAAAATATAATAAGATAAAGCATGCATGGTGTACCCTGATTCATGCCCTATACTTATTGAAAATGAAATAAACAAGTCTTACAACAAACTGTTAGTTCATTATACATTTGAGGGGACATTCTGTATCATTAAACTTTTACTAATTGCAATTTAGTGGTTGGATATAGAAAAAAAATGGAGCAGAAACAGATATCTGTTTTTAATTGTGTCTGTAATATCAGTGTCCACTGTACATACAATAGGATAGTATAGAATACGACTTTAATTCAGGGTACAGCACTTGAACACATAAGGCATCTAACATAAGAAGCTTAAAATAATACGTTACAATAAATAAATAAATAACATAACTAAAATAAGTATCCAATAAATGTGAAAAACAAATATAGTCTAACTGTTGTGGCATTCTGGAGGCAGATGGCTGTTGGTAAGAAAGACCCCATAATTGCTTCTAAGTTGAATAACCAGGTGGCTAAATAAGATCATGGTAATTACTTCATTCAGGGAATGTGAACCATTGTCCATTATGGACAGTCGCCTTCTCGTCATCCTGGCTTCGGTCACGGCCTCCACCAAATCAGGGCTCTGACACATGACCGAATTTTGAGTCTGTGCCTCTCACCAGAAGTGATGTTTTCCCTAACAACACACCACAGCATAAAAGATCACACTGGCTGTTTTTTTTTGATGTGGACTCTCAAGTCCTTTTAGCAGTGGTCCACTACTGCATCTGCACCTTCAATATTGCCTGGGCACAAAGGCTGTTTAACACAGCAAGGATCAACCACCAGCTCCTTTGTTTTGTTGATGTTGAGCTGGAAGTGGTTTGACACCACGAAGCATCAACTTTCTCTACACTCCCCAGTACTGCAGAGTCATCAGAGCAGGTGACTCCATTCAGACTCCACATTTAAAGTCTGAGGTGCAGAGGGGGGACAGGGATGAATGCAGTACCACCCACTGGGATGGTCCTATGTTGCTCAACATTGTGTCAGAGACACATATATAATGTAACAATGAAATGGCATAGATTATAATGGAGCCTCTTACTGATAGTGGGAAACCAGTGTCTGTTGTAATCCCTTCAAATATTACCATCATACAGCAAATCTGCATGGTTAAAACCATTTCCCCTCTTCTGTTAACTGTGAACCAGCCAAACCATTCCTGGAACTCACCTCTCAGACTCAAAGTCACCCTGTTCCTCGAGCGGCACTGTGCACCGGATCAAACGGCTCTGCCTTAGGTCAGACGTGGGATTCCAGAATGTGTCCACCATACCGGTCTTCTTGTCATTGATGAAGACCTCACTGTCCTGGAAGGTGAGACAGAGTCCAGTGTGAGGACTTCTCATTGCCGATGACCTTATTTCTAGTAGGCAGCATTAAACCAAACAGCTCCCAGTCAGACACAGCTAAGGGCAGAAACACCTAGCCACTCAGTGTTGGTGCCTGGTCCTCCAGCTCCTGCTCTAAATTGAACCAGTTGTCAATCCCCACATAAAACATTTAATGTGAGTTTGGTCATTTTGTTGAAACACATAAAAAATTTACCTCAGTCTGAAAAACAGGGGAGAAGTGAATCACAATAGGAAATGATTTATCAGTTACTGGAAGGGATTATGGAGCAGCTGAGAGGGAACAGAGGATATGAACAGGCTTGGATATGGATGGGTCACCTGTAAACATTCTTGTGCATCTATACACGTTTTGTTTTTAAAAACATAACACTTTGATCAACAGAAGGAGACAGACTTCAGGAATCATTGCCACGTACAATTCGTGATGTCAAGACCCTGCTATTGTCGAGGCCCCTAAGTGAAGGACCTACCCAGTGTCCCTCCAGGGTGGCCAGCACCTCCTTTCCCAGTTTGATCTTCCCAGAAATCTGGTTCACGCTGTCATTACTGCCCAGGAAGGGCTGCAAACACAAACAATATCCGATCAGTTTCACAATGAAAGCAATACGTATCGACAGCCATCTTCAAAGTTGAACAGTCCACTTATCTATTATCCATTGTCCACTTATCACTTATATTTTGACAGCCTGTTAAAAGATCAGATACTGAATAATTTAATTTTATATATATTGAAAATATAATTTATTTATATTTGCTTTTAAAAGCAACTTCTTAAAGCACCAAACAAAAAATAAATAGGGTAAATTAATAAACTGAGAACAAATTTGCAGTATGCCAGCATAAAAATTATAATTAAACATCAACAAAACTAAACAGTAAACTAGTACAATAAGAATATAATAGAAATGATGGTAAAACAAATAATGAGAGAGAAAGGAAAAAGAATGGAACCACTATATTGTGTCACTTGAAAGATATTTTGAACATGCATGTAATGGTTTAAAGGTGTCCACAGATTACATGATATGTTTGGGAATGGAATTCCCCCTTTTGGAGAATTTTGATTTTTCTATTTGAATTTTTTTTACCTTTCATTAACCTGCATTGGATGTAATGTAATCAACTGTTTCAAATAAAAACTGTAATTCGGAAGTTAGATGCCATCAATGTGAACAGACTCAAATGCCTTCTAATGAGCCAAGACGCTGCAGAAACTGCTGCTGTCACACACCTTCAACTTGAACTCCAGCTGGGCACTGTAACCAGTCTTCTCACATGTGATAGTGACCTGCCCGCCCAGCTCCAGTGTCATGGTTCCGTACAGGATACCTGCAGCGGACAGCTTAGTGAGCTTGCGTTCTGTGCTGCTACAGCTTATGATAACTCACCTAAAGCTAAAAGTATCAAATCCTGTAAACATATTTAAACTCATTTAGCACGTTCCTACTGTTCCTCTCAATGAGGAACTTTATTCCACTTAGTAAGACAGATCATTTTAAGCCAATGTCTCTTGTTGCAACTAGCTAACACATTTGCACTTATTAATTTAAGTGATTTTTTTTTCTAATGTGACTTATAATGTTAAGTTTCTTACAATGATTTAGCAATTTACACAGCTGGGTAATTCTAACTAGAGCTTTTAAAGTCCCTTGTCCAAGGGCACTACAGCAGGAGTTGGGATTCAAACCTAGAACTTTCAAGTGCAAGACATCATGTCTAACTTTATTATACCCTTTGCTGAACCTGAAAATACTCCATATTCCATCTTACTTCTCTACTGCTTAAATCCTTCCTCATATTACAGATTAGAATATGAAAAGTGGTCAGGCTAGACTAGCTGCCCTGCTGCTGTACCTTTACAGTGTGCGTAGGGCATGTTCATGGTATAGTCTTCCCCTCGGTTGAGGAAGGTCAGCCGTGCCTCTCCATCCAGAATGGCAGATAAGGAGTTACCTGAGAAGACAAATGGCAGATCATTGCAAACCATTTAGACCCTGCAGCACATATGGTCAAATGTCACACTATAATTTTCTTGCTAAATGCCCCTTGCAGAAGTTATAGGATGATATTTATAGCACTATGGGGCTTGTAAAGTCAGTGCTGTAAGCCATATGTGAGGATCACTGGAGAGTTGTGGTGTCACAGAAGGCTCACCATAAAACTTTGACTTAGCCAGGATGCTGCCACTGAGGCAAAAGCCATCCTTTCTGTTGCTCACATAGAAGGCCGACACTGGGGGATGATGGGAGACCTAGTGGAAAGTAAAGGGCACCCTTTAGTATAGGCATCTGATCAACATAACGGCAGGGAGGGGTTTACAATGCCATTTTGGGTACAAATGTAGGTATCTGCATAAGATATATGCATATTTACGACTTCAATATGAACGAAGTGTTATTAATACATAAGTGGACTCAGTGTTAGGGCTCTACTGCTAGGTGCAGACTATTCATTTCAAAATCTCCACTGGCAGTAACAGTAAACTGGAACTCATTCATTGTGTAACTGAAAGTAAGCACTTAGGATGGTATTATGTGTGGATGTACCATTGAGTCAAATCTGACTACAACATGGTTTACAAGGCAAGGAGGAAAAGAAGCAGTTTCCATTGCCCATGCATGTTTACACTGTACAGACACAGGAGAACATACAAGCTTCACACACCCTGAGCTGGACTCGAACCCCACAACAGGCAGACAACACAAGAGCTGTGAGGCACCCATTGTGCTACCATATTGCTCATATAGTACTACAGAGTATATTCATTTTGTTTACCACATGAACAGGTCTAAGTTTCAGTACACGGGGTCCAATTTCTTATTGTATCCGTTGATGTTCGTGAACAAAAACAAGATGATTAACGTTGCATATTTATGTAATGAATTGACCAGTACTGGCATTGAAGAGGATATGTGGAAAGTACTTTTAGTTTCAGTCATTTTAAGACAATAATAAAGTGGAATGCAGCCAGAAATTGAGGAACATTGCAGCATCTTATTGGATGAACCAGAAAACTGTCAGACTGATCAGAATGATGTGGCGATGAAGTTTTTTTCAGTAATTTCAAATTAGTTTTAATTTTAATGTGGTTTGAAGTCAAACAAGACCGTGGAAGTCTTACAGAGATACAGTCATCCATCCATCCTTCCATTATCCTTAACCACTTGTCCTGGTCAGGGCCGTAGACATCTGCAGCACTTCCCAGAATCATTGGGTACTACCCTGGATGGGATGTCAGTCCATCACAGGTCAGAGATTTTTACAAACTTATTTATATCTTTATCCAAGGTGTTTACAAATTTTAACCAATGATAAAATCAAGGGACATTTGTATTATTAAGCTTATAACTGATTATTGGTAAAAACAACTTTGGATTCATAAACTAACCAAGTTGTGAACAGATTCCCAGTGGAAACTGTATGTGAAAGCTGAGAAGCCAGTGTACTTGCCACACAGAAGGATACCCACAGTACCTGCTCAGCAATGTAGAAGGTTTTACTGTTGGTCCTGGGATGAATCCACATGCACCGGAACATCTCGCCAATGATGGGATTGTATGGCTTCTTCAGCCCCTGATTTTGAAAAGAATAAAATCACACATTAACCATCCCAAACTAGAATGTCATAAAAGGTGTCCACTATTGAAGTTTAGTGGTGAGTGTGACTAAAACCATGAGGCCAGGTACTTTTGTCTACCTTTGGCTTTTTGTAAAATCCAGAAATGTACCACTTGACTACTTTCTTCATCCGACTGTAGGCATTTTCCTCCAGTGCAGCTCTGGGAAGGGAGGTTACAGCAGAAAATGAAACAGGCAGCTAAGTGTGTATGTAGTGTACTAGGCAAGCAGAGTAGTGGAGAGAGTTCAGGACACCGGGAAAGTGCTGATACTCCATCCTTAAGCTGGGAAAAAAATACTGTATGCATTGCCTCAGTTTGCAAACTTGAGTTATAAATTGTGGTATAAAAGAAACTTTTTTCAGAAAAATTACTTATTTTCTTCACTGATCTATATCTGCACTTTTTTAAACAATTACCAACAAGCATGACCTGCTGAGTCATTAGATAGGGGTGCAGAACCATCTTAATTCAGTTCACATGCACAATGTTTACAACTTGTGCCTGGTACTCCTGAGTGTTGGTGAATCAAACAGCACCAAGTAAAAAGAGGCATACTGTTTGGGGATGATAAAGAAAATTGAATTTGAATAGAAGCTCATGAATACTGCAACTGATTAAAGCCAGAATCTGTCAGTAACCACAGTTGAAAAGGAGTTACTAAAACCAAATAGGATTACTACTCTTACTACTATAGCAACATAATAAGAAACGTAATGTTGTGCTGTCATCAGCTCACTACAAATTAATTGTTTTATTCCGGGAATTACGTGGATTGCCAAGTAACCAAACAAAGTGCTTCAGGTGTCAGGCAGAAGCTACTTAAACCTGAAAACTTTAGCACTATGGCTCTGGAATACTCAGTTCTGCAAACCCTGATCCAGAACGGAAGGCACAACATCTCTCTTGTTGCAATTAATGATTTATTTGCACTTATTTACTTGTACAACAGCACCTTCTTCACAGCAAGGTCACGTTTACTGTTTCAATTCAGGGAAAGCACCTTGATAAAGGGTACTACAAGAAGAGGTATGGTTCAAATCTGGGTCCATCTGCTGCACAAAAGAAGATTTTACCACAATGCAATCTACTACCCTTCACCATCCAACAAAAAGAATGGAAGCTCCAAGGAGAAGGTACTCAAGGTGGGTTTGGACTCACTCAGAGAGGAAGTCTGCATGGTAGTAGTAGTCAGAGAGCTTGTCCAGGAAGGAGCGCGGTTCAAGAATGAACGTGGGCAGGACCACCTTGGACAGGTCCATACCAGGCCTGACTTGCTTTAGTAATGTCCAGATCAGGGACTTGTTCTCCTCAGAGACTGTCTCTGTCTGCGAGGCTTCACCTGCCTGTGACATCCACACGCAAAGTCACATGCAGATATGGAGAGTAAAATCACACATAATCACACAGCTTTTCAGTATATATTATGCATATATTATACAAGTTTGTATTATACTATTCAAACCAAGGGTCATACTGAACTATCACAATCACAGGAGCGCAACTGGTGATTAAACATCACTACGATCACCAGTCCTCACCTCGCCCAGCTCTTCATGGGACTGTTCCATGTAGGGAGTCTCCCGCAGAACCTCATTGGGGTCTGGCTCCACATAGGAGTCATCCTGCCGCTCCGACGTGTCGCTGTCACTTTCTTCACTCTTCTCCAGCCCATCATTGTCTGACTCCTCCCGCTCTTGCTCGTTCTCCCTGTCAGATTTGTCTGAGTATAGGTCTGGATCTTTGAAATGGTCGCTCTCATTGAAGCTTGAGGGTTGGGAAGATGCAAGACACATTCATCACAACAAGGCACAGTCCTAAACACAATGCGCATTATAGAATCTATATAAAAAGTTTGCAGTAGGTCAAGAAGTCAAAAGGAGATGGGATATGGGATGTGAAAGGGCAGGCATACATACTGGAAGCCATCTGGGCCGTGAAGGTTGTTGGCACGTAGCAGGCTGTAGAAGTTCACATGGGAGTGCTCCACACTCAAGCCCAGCTCCTCCTTGCCTTCCCGGATCATAGTGCGTTTCAATAGGCCAGAACACTTCAGAGCTAGCTCCAGAGCATCCATCCAGCACCGGCCTGAAGAGAAAAGATCTTCACTACCCAGAATGCACCTGACATTAGTCAGTAATACCTATTCCCACAGACAGAATGCAAACTCATATTAGTATTTATTCATTTAACACTTTTATGCTAGGCTTCTTAAAATTATTAACCTCTTTATAGCCAGGTATTTTTCCATAAGGAACAACTTTGGGTAAGTGGAAGTGTGTTTTGGGTCCTTCGGGTGGCAAGCAACAGCTTTAACCCTAACCCACCTGCAGGACCTATATTCAGGGATAAAGAGAAACATCTTTTTTCATTAGATTTGTTTTTAAATTCCAGGAGTGATTTTAATCCTATGTATTGTCACTTTTTTCAGTGAATCTCAATGAAATATTTAAAGATTTTCCTTGAGTTATGACCGAGTTAGGGACTGAGAGCCAGGAATGATTAGTCCACCATATGCTAACTTCTTTCCAAACATTTGTTGATGTTTTTGGCCTATTTTGTTTTATTTATGGCTCTAGCATAGTACAGGGTATTCCACTTAAAACCAGTATGCCTCAGACCTGTGTGATACTGATTCAGTAATAAATGCTAAAGGCAGCTAACAGAAAAAATTGTGAATTATTGCTTCTGGCTTCTCAAAAAAATGTACTGATTCATAAGGATCTCATTTCCAGCATGTTCTGCATTTAGTCTACCAAAATTAAACAAAAAAATTTCTTGATTTTGCCATCTAAGCAGGCCGGTTTCACTGGAACACCACGTATATTCTCCATACCATAATTTAAAAATTCAATAATGCATTCTTTATTAGGTTCTTTTTTAAAAGTGCAGTATGCTCATAACATTTTTTGCATTACTTTAGTAATCTGTGCCATATAACAACAAGATGTAGTAAGCACAAGCAACATGATCTCTTGTGACTGTTCTGTCTGTAAACCCACTAAGCTCATTGATGACCAGATGGGGGGACGTTCACTGCTTGTGAGGACAACTATCACTGTGAGACAAAAGAAGATGGTTGCTGGCTGTGCATGGGATCTGCCATTGTATCATAACACACAGTCTTGTACAGCATTCTCTTGTACATGGTACATTACTATATTTTACATTGCTGTACAATGTATACATGTTTCATTAGCTATGACATGCTCATTTGTTTACTATAATTCCTGAAAATCATTAAAAATAATTTTTTTGACATCTTTTGTCCATTTAATGTTTCAATTATTTTTACTTTTATTATTATTTATTACTGACTGTTGTAAGTTTGAGTGTGTTGTGAGATGTTGAGCACATCGTATGTCAAGGACAGTCTGTATTTGCAATATTCTCAGTAAGCCTTTCTTTTGTCCAAAAGGGAGTGTGAGGTTTGAAGGAGTCATACCGTCAGACTCAGAGGCAGCACGAAAGATGAGGTGGCTGCTGGGTAATGGCTGTGTGATGGAACCCACGGCCTCTCCTTTGGGGCCCTGTAACATAAGTGGCATTACAGTTAACATGCACAGAGAGAGACTCAAGCACAACTTGTGAGAAACATGATTATACTAGGGTGACAACCCAAAAAGGCAGTATGTGGGCATGAATGAGAAAGTTTGTTGAAGTAGGTGAGCCTGTCAAAGTGACATAACATGACAGGACCCTGGTGAGAGCAAGACATTCCAGGGCACTAAGGAATTCTGGGACTTTACTTCTGTAGCCTCTAACTGAGATAGAACACCGTCCCCACCGCACATGAATAAGGATGCAGCTTAGTATATTAGTCATCTAAGTAGCAAAACTCCCACTTAGAGACAGAAGCCATTCCCTTTAGTACTCAGAGGACAATTTAGAACTTGGGTGACAAAAGCACAGATGGTTTAATAGGAAGCTTCTTCCACATCCAGAACTGCAACACAATAACTGAAGCAGCCGTGGATTATTTCTACTATAGCACATGACAGGACTCACAAGCAGTTTAGCAAAAATTGGTTGCCCTCAAGTCAAATGATAATTTCCATGTGAAAAGCCATTACAGCTTGTTCTTTGATCAGAGAACAGTGAGTAGCTAAAAGCATTTCCTGACGCATTCACTCCACGGTCTCCTGAACCACAGCCAAGGTGGCTTCCCTCAAGAAAGGAAGGAGCAGCAGGTGGTCTTGTTGGTTCAAGAGCATAAATGTCTTATAAGCTGTGGGACCACACCTTGACAGCCCAGATTGATTGCTCCAGTGGGTGGAAGAGCTTGAAGCAAAAACCGTCCTTCTTGGAGGGTCTCTCGATGAGCTCGCAGGCATTCAGCAGCACTGTGCCCACCCACTGCCCGTTTTTATGGGTTTTGTATATGAGCAGGACTCCCGGCTTCAGCACACACCACAGCTTGGTCCAGCTCTTCAAGGTGCCTCGTATCTGGTACAAAAAGGACCACAGGCTTAACTGCACTGCTACACCTTGTGTGATCAACACCTTCATAGGCTTATGGCAGATTAACACCATCACTACACAAAGAATTTGATAAGAACCCTGCAGGGAAAATGTAAAAAAAAAATCTGCAATAGCAGTTGATTTTGGAAGCATATGAATAATGAATAACACCAGTGCTTGTGGTTGGGTGGTAGTTAGCAGCATGCAGTATCAGCACTTTTCTGTATTGCTTCTGAGAGTACTGGGACTTTCTCTTCCAGTAGTGTTTCATCCTACATATGAAAACAATGATCATTATCACCTGTTTGGCATAATTGGTTAATCATACACCTGACTATAATCTTACAAAATCCCTGACTTTGTGCAAGTGTACCTAGAAGAATTGATGCTGTTTTGAAGGCAAAGGATGGTCACACCAAATATTGATTTGATTTAGATTTCTCTTCTGTTCATTCACTTTGTATTTTGTTAATTGATAGAAATAAACTATTACAGTTCTATTTTTGAAAGCATTATTACTTTGCAGCATTTTTCCACACCTGACTAAAACTTTTGCACAGTACTGTATATTTTGAATGTCAGCAATATCTCCTATTATCTTTTATTCACTTCAGGAATGAAAAATGTACATTACAGACATAATAGTGTATTGATACTGACCAAAACACATGCCAACATGCCAATAAGGGGAGTACCAGCAATTTTATTTTCACTTCAAGCACTGTCTTGGCTGAAATAAATCTAGAAAGGTCTTTGTGCTAACCACATTGAAACTAAGCACATGGAATGTACTAAACTAAACTAAAGGAAACTAAAGGGTTGTTTAGGGTAGGTTACAGTTCAGACCACAGACCTTGAGCCAGTCGGCTATGAGGATCACAGACGGGTCAGTGATAGTACTGAGCAATTCCTTGGTGGCGCGCTTCTTCTCCTCACGGTAGTTCTTCTTCTGCACCTGTGGGCAGTAGCAAAAGCGACGCATTAGTGGTTTGCACAGTATGGCAGTTTGAACCACTTCAGCATGGCTTAATATAAGTCATTGAATGTGTTCATGACATGAAAGGGTAACCATCAGCACCCATTCAGAAAAAGTAATAAAAATTTTAAAGCCAGAAATTGTTTTTATTTTTGAGTCCAGATTTTATTTTCAGTGAAATGACCTTAATGACTTTAATGGCCTTAAACACTGGACAGCATTTTCATATGGAATTTCGTGCGCATTGCCAAATATTTAGCTGAAAACTGGAAATCTGAGATGAGAAGCTCTGTAAGTGTTCGGAATCATGTGGTCAGTAGGAGAGGGACACGAGTGTCACAAGGTGTCACAAGTGCGAAAAGACACATGCACTTTTCATGGAGCACCATGCATCAGTATACCATTTCTTCTTAAAGATACTCTTAGCACGAGTGAACTGTCAAACTGCTCTGCACGTTTTTTGTACTGTTCCTGTAGAGAGCACATTTTATAACTACTGTCTGTTACAAAGACTGTTTGGAGATGTTACACAGTGGTTTTCTTGGTGTCATACACATTCTCCACAAGCAAGTCATCAAGGTAACCCAAAATGACATGATTATGGTTAGGGTCTCTGGTCAGTAGGCCCTGCTGTGGTGCTCCTGTCCCTTGGCACAGCCCTAATCATTAGTATTAGGGAACCTCAGGAAAAACTGGGCTGGTCCTACAGCACAACCTGATGACATTGGCAGGCTTGCCTTGAGAGACTCTTTCTTGGTGAGCTTGGTCCCGGGTGTTGGGACATCCTTGTCAGAGCCATTGTAGAGCTTGGTCTCAGACTACAGAAAAAGAAGATGTAAAAGTCAGAACAGTCACTGGCTTTGAAGAGCTGCATCAGTTTATTGTGTGAACTTGTGGTGCTCTAGGTCTCCTGTACACACAGGTAGAATCCATAAGGCAAATGAAACCTAAATCTATAGCTCTTATATCTCAATTTATATTAGCAATATAAATTGAGATATAAGAGCTATAACAAAAAAAATCTGCAATGCTGTTATATTGATATTTGTAGAATTTTAAAGCTACATTACTATTAAAACTAATTTTAAATAACTGAAAAAATAAGTAATTGATTTCACAGTACAATTTAATAACATTTGCACCATTGCTCATCTTGTTATCGATCGCCATTGCTCACATTCAAAAGACATAAGCTTTATAAACACCGTGGATAGGAGTTGAATTAATCCAGTTCCATACTCCTACTCCTGTCATCTAAAAGCTTAACACAGAAATGGTGATGTTTGCATCACAAAAAAAATTTGAAAAAAAAGACAAGGAAAAGAAAACACAAGTAATTTTTTTGATATACAGTACTGTGCAAAAGTCTTAGACACCTGTGGGAAAAATGCTATAAAGCGAGGATGGTTCCAAAAATAATGTCATGAATACTTATTAATCAATAAACCTTTTAAAAAGTGCTGTAGACAAAAAAACCTCAATCAAATCAATATTCGCGCACGCTTTTGCACGGTACTATATATGATGTCTTTTCAAAAATCATAACTCAAACATCTGTAACATGAGGACACAGTGTGGCAGGTTCACAGCCAAGGAAAGGCTGTGCAGTTGCGTCTTAGGTTATGTCTTTTTTTACCTGACTGTTAGTACAATTAAAACAAAACATTTTGTGCTTTAACATTTGATCAAGGTCGGGGAACAGTAACCTTTGGTGTACCCTAGTTTCCTTTTTAAATTTACATGAATGTCTTCATGTTCTTTTTGCTTGAATTCAGGAAGTAAATTTATCCGGGTCAAAAACATCAAGGGTCAAAAGAATTAGGGAAAACTAATCAAAAAACACTTGGCTCAATATTTCTGCCAAGTGTCCCTCTTACCTTGCTCTTAGAGATTGAGTGTGTGGAGTCTTCTTTTAGTGGCAAAGCGTCATCCCTCCCCCTGTCAAAACCTGTAGAGACCGACCCTGGGCATTAGTTGTGCAGTAACTGCTGTCCATCAGCCCACCCCCCCCGCCATGTTACTTTCACACTGACCACTGTGATCAGCAGGTTGCGGCCTATGAGAACTGAAGGTGAGCCACACAACAATGCAAAATTAAGGAGGATTTCTGCAACTACATAGAACTGAATGGAGAACAAACCATTTCACCATGTAAAAAAAATATTTTTAACACTGTATACATTAGTATTAGTGTGTTACAGAGAACCTGGGAAAAACCATGAATTTGCAGGAATGCTTTTCAGCATTCTACATCAGTTCTGCATGTTAAATTCTTAATCTTTTTTCTCCTGTAGGAAAAATGGAAGTTAAAGTTAGAGCAACATTAATAAAAACTTATCCAGGAATGAAAGTCATGTGTGAAGTTATGCTTTTAATACCTCATGCTATTCAACAGGTGGTGTTGTGGGGAAAGCTGCTGTCTTACACTTAAAAAATCCAGGTTTTGATCCCACCTCCTGACTGAATCAACCGACTCCCATGTCCATCTTTTCAGCATTCGGGGAAGGTAGCAAAGGCAGAGTGTGTTCAGAGAGAGATGTTGAACGGAAATAAAATGTGATATTTTCCATGATTACAGGTACATTTACAGCATTCACAACCATGGAAGATGACCACATAGAAACAGGTGGTAAATGCTAACTGTATTAGTCAGGTCAAGAGTCCAAGTGACCAGTTAGAAAATTCTGACCACAATATTTCTTTATCTGGAAACCCTGCAAAGAATTCAAAAAAAGTTTTTGATAAAGTGACTAGTCATCTAACTAGTTCTTCAACCAAACAACCAAAAAAAACCAACCATCTAAACGTTGGCCGAACATGCCAAGAATTTAGTTTGTGTTGAATTCCTCCAACACTCATTTCGTCTCTAAAATAGAAATACCCATGAACACCTCTGGGATCTCAACTGCCCAGCACTACCAACCCAAAAGCAATTCACACACTGTCTTTTACATCGTCCTTATTTCTTATTCAAACCAGAACTCAGTCACTGTGGACTTCACATTAGTAAAAATGCTCTTAACCCCTAGTGGTTCTTGGTGTCAATATTGGGCAGCAGGTGGCAGTGTTCAGAGCTTTTGTCTTACACTTGAAAGGCCTGGGTTTGAATCCCACCTCCTGCTGTAGTACCCATAAGTAAGGCACAGTTAAATCATTGTAAGTGGCTTAACATTGGTGGTCACTGATGGAGAAAAGTGTTGGCTAAATAAATACATGTAAAATTGGGAAGACTCCAGTGTTTCTCAACCTAAGTGTTCTGAAATCCAGTTCACACTCTTCTAAGAAACATGCTAATTTGTTTATCTGCACATCTTGACAGAAGTGAAACTCAGATTGCTGGCTGCTCAATACTGTTTGCAGGTGACTTGCTGCACCTCTCAACTGCCCCCTTCTTTTAAATTATTGTTTATTGCATTATTCACTGTGGTATTCATTGTCTCACCTCATTATACATATATTACTTGTATTATTTTTCTTTTCTTTAGGCCGTATATACCTGTGATATATAAATTAATGTAAATTTCACTAAATCGGATTGGATGCAGGGGATCTTGTTTTCAATTGGGATACAAGTAGATAAGCAAGTTTTGAGGAGCATACAAAGAGGAAATGCGCAGTGCAGGTGCATCTGTGGAACACCATGTGCAATACATCTTTTTTTTAGCCCTATTATTTCACACAAATTGTCTGAAAAAGATCAATTCCAATATAAGGGAGAGAAATTTTTAAGCAACACATTTTCACAAGAAACATGCACATGTAACCATAACAGATGTAATTCTCTAATCATTGCAAGCACCGCTAAACTGGCAAAGATAATCCTGATTCGCCCAGACTAACAAAAAACTCCTCTCGGTTACAACATCCTTCTCTCATGTTAGTGTGGAAGCTGATCTGTCTGCTGTGTTGTAACTGACGCGACTCGGTCACTTCAACATGTACACTATAGATTTCAGGACATATTGTATTCTACCCCCCGCCACAAAACACCGATATCTTCAGAAATATGAGAAATAATTTGGGTGCAGAACCCCACTGCTCCATTTCACTTCAGATATATGACCCCTGTCTTCTGTGAATACTTCCTTTTAGATGCGTAATTTGACTCCTCTGGGATGAAATATGTACATGAGCCAAGTCTGCAAAACACTGATTTTGTTTCTCTATTCAGCACAAATTCAGTGCATAATCATTACTATAAGAAATGTACCACTATGCAGACAGGCTGATTCCCTCTCATTTTCTTAAGAAAAGCACAGTGACTCTGTATGTGACGCAGAATGATTTTTTAAATAGTAATTAAATGGTTATTCTCTGCTGGCTTTAAGAGGACAATTTTGCCTCTTAACAAACAGATTGGTTTGTCATCCTTTAATGTCATGGAGAATAAAATACAGAAGCTACCAAAAAATGCACCAGGCTATATTTTGAGGCCTATTTCCCAGAAAACTACCACATCCAAGAACATTATATATTTGTACTGAATACAGCATGCAAATGAACACGTCAAAAGAGCATTCAGACTTCAGACAGATGTACTTCAAATACAGCTTTATTGTATGCAATTAAATCATGAACAGGATTTCCTACATTTAAAGTGCTATTAGATAACATTCATCCATCAATCCAGTGTACTTACTTTCTATATAGTGCATGGATTTGCCTGATGTCCTTAAGGATGCAAGACCAGGGTGCACTAACAGGTGCTCTTAGATCACTCCAAACCCCTTGGCCTGTGTGGGGGGTACAGCAAGTTCTAGCCTCAATGACACTCCACGCTGGTCTCCAAAACCAGGAGGAGCATTAACAACCACTGATGCAGGAGCTCTCGAAAGCCCCGCTGGAACTGATTACAATAAAACAAACATTACATGAGGCACTTCAGCCAGTCCAGGCTACTCACAGCCACCTGACCATGATTATGAAGGATGGCACATCTGTACACTGGAGTGCACCCCGTTCATACAATGAACAGGACGAATGAACAGTGCAACTCATTCATGTGTCAGACAAGTCATTATATACAAATAATGAAGCACCACATGAAAGCTGTCCTGAACATCTGAAAACATGAAACAATGAAAATATCAAGACAAGAACATTTTATTGCTCAAGTTTGTTTGCAAATACTGGGAATTTCACATAGCTGGTTCTCATTCAGACATATAATATAACAGAACTACATTAAAGGAGTACAGCAAGTATAAAATAACAGTTGGCAGTAAATATAATACATAATTCAAAGTTCAAGGGTCCAAGGTTTACTTTATTGTCATCCTGCCTTACACTAATGTATAAGAGTGAATGAATGAAATGTAGTTTCTCCTGGACTACGGTGCACAATACATTAAAGCAAACCTCATGATGACATAAGACAACACAGACAAATTGAATAACTGAGTACATGAACAGATAAATAAATAAAAGTAGATAAATATTAAATAAGGAGATATAAGATAAGAATAAAGGGTCAGTGCAAACAGTATGGATAGTACAGTGTGGAGGTGGTCAGTGGTGGTGGTAGTGGTCAGTCCATATACTTTCCAGAATTCAACAACGTGACAGCCTGCAGGAAAAAGTTGTTCCTGAATCTTGCATACAAATATACAAATAGTGCAATTATTTAGAGGGATTTGTATGTGCGTATCTAAGAAATATGAGCATACGAGTAGAAATAGCCGCAGGAAAAAATACTAATACAAAGCTTTCTATTCTGGAAGCACTGGGTACACTATGGAGGGAATGTCAGCCCATCCAAGGATGCTGGTCACACATATCATAACATGGACTAAGGGCAATTCAGAGTCACAAATGAACCTTAAGCACAGGTCCATTGTGCTGCCTGGCAGCAAATATAAACAAATATTGCTTAATAAACACATAACTTTAAGACAGGCATAACCATTATCTTAATCTTAGAAGAACCCTGACCAAATTTTGACCAATTCAAAGGTCCACAGACTAGCAAAAGAGCAAATAAATGTGGTGCAGAACTGGTTGCAAAACTAAATCCCAAAAACTCCTGAACTATGTACAAAAAGCATTGCAGCATTAATGGTAAAACGGACACCTTCTTTTTGTAACTAAGTATTTTGCACAAAAGTTGTGTTGGGCACACTGATGTTAAAAGAAACCTTTTTCTATCTTGTCAATGTCTGTCTCGTCCTTCGTGGCACAAATGGGAAGTATTCCTTTTTGTTCAAACACCAAACCTATTGCTGACATTCAGCTTTTGCTTCTGTTTATCCCACAAAAAAATAAATTTAAACTATTTGGAAATCAAGACTATTTCATAGTCAGAGCATTGCAGCTTCTATGACTGAATCAGATAATAAGTAAAATGAAAGCCAGAAATTAAGCAAAATAATACAGGGTGAGTCACAAATAGTGAACCAGCCAAATATTTTTAAAATGTCTAATGTTGGCTTGATCTAACAAGAGTAATCCAGACTTTTGACTTAGCCATTTGACCATATATACAAGTGCAAATTAATTAATTATATTTGGGTCCGGATCTGGACCAGAGTCTGCCTATTGAGTCCTACTGCTTTCAGATATGTACTGTTTTTCCTAAAGTGCAAAGTCTGCAGTCTGTCACTTTATGGAATGGATGCCACCAGTGGAATCTTCATGTGGTATGGAAAGCCAATGATTATCAAGACACAGTGAAAAAATTAGTCGTTCAAAGCAACTGCCAAGACCCTACACTGAGCAAGACACTTTTAGAAAACATGACTGGATAATACATTTTAATATGTAACAACCAGAAGCAGTATGACTGAAGAACAACATTTTGTACATAGTTGTTTTTTTCCTATACTTCAGTAAAGTTTCATGACTAGGCTGAAGAGTCAGCCATGCAGAGGACATCAGGGAGAGTGTAAGAGAGCTCAGTGTGTGGAGTGCAGCTCATGTGCCAATGTGTGCCCAGAATAAACTGAAATCAGGCTTAGTGGCATCAATGCATGGCAAGATGCTGACCACACACCTTTCATTAAGAGGATATGCTCCATGAAGAAAGACACCAGTGAGAGTCTATGACAAGTAACCAGTCGAGGTTCATCACACCTAGTTTGTCTCATTGCAGACAATGTTATGCACCCATCCCTCACCTTATAGGTTTACTTGATTTCAAGAAATAACCCTGTTGGGCAAATTTCCATTATTAGGTGGCTGAATTAAAATTACTTCTTATGGGGAAAAATAGGCAGTCCCGAGAAAATAAATGAAACATACTGTAAAAAACAAAAGAAAAAATGGCCAGTGTTTAAAATGAATCACTTTATTTTTGATAGTGTAAGGGTATTCATGTTATATAAGCTGTTCATATGAGCTAAATAATTGAATTAATATGCACATATTAGTACTAGCCTTGAAATAAAAGAAACACAATGTCCGCTTGCTTTGCAGAAGAAAACACATAGTAAGCATTGTTTAAAGTGAAATACACATTATATTATTGCACTAGTGGGGAAATATGCCATTGTTCTGCATGATACAGGAGTACTTCAATTAGTGCTTTAGTTGTGTTTCAAGGAACGGAGCTTAACAAAACACTGTTATAAGAGGTCATTAATAAAATATATTGAATAAATGAAGCTTAAAAACTGGATATGTGTAACATTATACAAAATCTATTAGTTAGACGTTTAATTATAGCTAATAATGGCTATGCATTCCTGTCTTGGACTGGCTGGCACAGACAATTCACTGATAAACACAATGGCAACATTAGTCCAAATCTACACAACTCCCCTGGGACAGTGAGCCCTTTCAGTACTTAAAATAAAAAAATAAAAATATATATATAAACAAACATATATGTAACTATTAACTCAATTATATAAGTAGTATAAAAAGCCTTAATAACATACATAACGGTTAAATCATTATTAAAAAAGCTATAAATGAAGATCATTCAGCATCAAAAATGTGAATCAATGCAATTCAAAGTGGCAATTCAGGCTGGTTGGAAAGGGAATTTGGGATAATATCAAGAAACAAATTAACCCAGTTATACAAAGAATGGGTGTATTAAATACCTGAAGGCATATGAAATCATTTTTTTATCTTTACAAGTGGATAACATTCTACTTATTTAATATATTTATTGGCCTGCTTTTGCCCTGTACACATTCTATTTTATACATCTTACTATCTTTCACTGTAACTCTGTCTTGTGAAACATATTTTATATTTATGTAGGAGACACTTGCTGTAAAACCTGATGTATTCAGTTTAAAGTGGAGCATGAATGGACTCTCTTGTAGTTAAAACTTGGTCTGACATACATGAGAACACTCAGAGAATTAGTGATCAGAAACTTCCAGCAATGGAGAAGCAAACAGCAGTTTACATATCAGATTTCAAATGTTGGTATTGTGAAGAAAAAAAACAACAAAAAACATAATCACTTCTGTTTTTAACTTATAATTGGAATGATACAATAGTTGTAATGTAAAAAGATTATCATCCACATTCAAAAAAAATCAGTATATCATTGTGAAATATTTTGAAATAAATTAATAAAAGAAATGAGTGTTTTGAATAGCCATATCAAAAATACTGAATATAACTAATAAAAAGGTACACAGTAAAATGACAGCCTTATTTTTTTATTATGAATTCATATTTAAATACCAGGTAGCTATATTCCATTCATATTTAACTTTTTATGCAAAGTGACTTACAATACTACATACACTTCACTAAGGTGGTTAAAAGTGTGCACCACACACCAGAGCAACTGAGCTCATGCAGACACACACTGTGGGCAGTTTCAAGTCACCAGTTCAATTGAAACACATCTTTGGGAGGAAACAAACACAAACAAGAGGGAGAACCTGCAAATCCCACACAGACTGAATTGGCAGCAAATCTATATCCTTTGTGGCAGCCTATGTGAGGCACTAATGCACCACTGTGCAGTATTTCATTACTTGGTTCCGTTAATACATGGAGAGAGGTTTGCTAGTTTATTATCTCCATAATGTCTCCTAGTAGAACCCTGTATGTTTTCACCCTGAACATCCCATATCCAGCAAAGGCAGCCTTAATGCCAGCAAAGTTCTTTCCCTTAGTTATTATAGTCATATAATAAGAAGCAGGACAAATCAATGGTGCACTTTGACTAGATGCCCCTGCAAGTGAAGGAGATGGGCCTTCAAAGAGGTCTAAGTCACAAAGCTCCTGTGAACCTGCATTCAAGGATACATAAGAGCAGAGAGCAGATGCAGAAGGCAAGGGAAGCCAGTCTGCAGATACCTGGAAAAACAGTGCTGGAGCTATCAAGCAACACCTAGGCATCCTGAGAGCGCTGACAGCTTCTGCCTCCTTTGTCCCAGCCCAGCTGAAGAGAGTATATTATGGCAGAAACCTTTCTTTTTAGTGGCATCATGGTCAGTCATTCAAGGCAGAATTGAAGGGGATTGCCAAGGAGGCCCAAAATAGAAAATCTGCATTAAAGTAGGGATTATTAACCTTGGGGCCATGGATGGGCTCTTGGAGGTGTGTGAATTGTGGGTTTGATATGAAAATAACAAATGAATACATATTAAAAATAAAATAAACATGCTACATAAAGGTAATCAAGATTCAGTGTGACAAACTGAGGGCAATATTCTTAAATTAATAATTATTATTATAAATTATTATTTATTCTTAAATAAATTAATTTATGCACATTTTTCTCAGAGGTCCTCTGCATTGAAGAGATACCACTCAAGTTCAAGCAAACAAAAACAAATAAAAAAAATGTGCTAATTCAGATGGATCCCACCTCCTGCTGTAGCACCCTTCAGCAAGGTAGTTACCTTGAATTGCTCCAGTAAAAATTATCCAGCACTATAAATGGGTAAATAATTGTAAACAGTTCAACACTGAAAATTGCTCTGGAGAAAAACATCAGCTAAAATAATTAATCATAGTAATACTATTCAGTATGTTCTTTCAGCGGAGAAATATTTACCTCAGGCAATGGTTGTGTCTGGTTGAGAATGTCAAGGACATTTTACTATAGAAGGAGTATAGTGTTTGCAGAGTGAAAGACATAGTAGGCAGTAAATAAAACACCTGTTGTGGCAAAAATGCTGCTTTATTGAATAATTATCCCATTATGAAAATAAAAAAAGCTTGTAGATATATTGTAGAATGGAAGGAAGAGGCATCCCATGCCAAATATTGACTTTCATTGCCACTGTGATGTGATGAAGACATTTCCTGATGCCATTATCAAATTTCCTCAATCAGAACAATCACAGTGAGGATGAGTGCCCACCATCTCCTAAGCAGCATCTCTCTCTCTCTCACTCTCTCACATACACTCACAGACACACACACATACATTCACAGATGGTTGGTAGGCCATACTACCACCAGGAAGAGCAGGTGTTAAGGTGCCATCCTCTCGATTCAGCAGCCAGGGGGTTATTTATAATTGCACTAGGCCAATCTGCCAAGTCAGAGCCCCAGTTGAGAGCTCCCACAGAGCCCTCCTTGTTAGTTGAGTGTCAGCTCACACGACAGAAAGGCCCACCACAACACTATGGCACCAGTGTATCAGTGTCAGTGGCTGGTCAGTCAGCAAGATGTTTAAAGCTCAAATCTTAGGAGCTGTACACTTACTATTCAGCCATACAAAAACCCTGCAAGCTTAATTATCCCATATAGACATAACTATATGGCATCACCACCACTGACCATGACTGCTGTCAATACTGTTTGACTGTCTACATATTTTTATACTGTCGTTTTTGCACTGTTGCACGGGTTCTCTACTTCTCTAAACGTTCTCTTACAACCTTCTCCATACATTTATTATCTGTTTATACATTCCTACATATTTATTTGTCTGTGTCATTATGCTATCTGTTAACTCTACTGTGCACCTTGGCCAGGAGCAGCTTTGTCTCATTCTTCCTTCTTACATCTTTTTAAGGCAGAATGACAATAAATGATTCTTGATTCTTGATTCTTGATTTTGGATTCATTTCAGGTAAATCTAATCTATTTGTATTGGGCAACAAAGAGCCACCTCTCTTAGGTAAATCTCATAGCTGTTTTCAACATTTGGCTGCAGGTCAACAACATGCTACATAGAGACTGAAACAGGGTCACGCCGTCTGACAATATAATTTGTGATATTTAGCTCATGGGCTATTAATGTCACCCTCTGTTTATTGCTGATGCCCTCTACTTAATCTATATTGTTCTTTATTGAACAAAAACATGATCAAGTCACCATCATAAGCTCGACAGCTGTCCACACCAAGAAAATATGAAGAATGGATTTTACGTCATTGTTTAAGAAATGCGTACCTCTGTTTACAGAACACACAAACTTAAATAAGCAAATATAAATGCAAATGTTAAATGTTTTATTTTTAATAAGAATAACTAAGAATAACCCAAAGAAATAGAAGAAGAAGAAGAAGAAGAAGAAGAAGAAGAAGAAGAAGAAGAAGAAGAAGAATGTGTGCTTTGCTCTGCATTTTATATCATGCTTCTACAATCACTGCAAATTCAAGGGGAAACTATGTTATGTTAGAAACACTAAACCCTGATCTGAATCCTAAGTCAAAATTTAAATGTCAACCATGAAATATATGTTTATTTTCATTAAATATTCACATTCATAACACTCTGCCACCTGCTAGTAAAGTATAAAGACTTCACGTGCTTTCCATAGACTGACTGTGCGACAAAAAGTGCCTGAAAGCTGAAAAACCAGTCAATCAAAATTATGTTCTGCATAAACAAGAAGATAATTTTGCAAAAAATAGGATGATTTGAAAAACTATCATAATTTATGACAAAACCACAGGGGGGAAACATTTTCACTGTCTACTGTTTCAACATAAATGTAAGCAATCAAAAGAAATCAATATTCAAATTGTACCACAGCAATTCCATATTTTAACCCTCCATTATGATGTGCTGCCTGCTGGAATAGAACAAGTGATTATTCTACTGTTAAAGTTAAACTAGAGGGAACCTGCAGCAGGGAGTGCAGGTAAACAAATTTTGAAGCCACTGCGTAATAAATTTTTTGTCAAACCAAAACTGCTGTCCTGACAAACAACAACCAACATCTGCAATGGTTTGCAGCTCAGCAACCAGCGGTTCAACTGCTCTAGAGGCATTGACTGAAGTTGGAAAACATCTATCTACAGGACAAAACTGGGCCACAGCTCAGATATGAGTCACCTCTAGCGCTGTTTAAAAACCCTGAGAGCGGGATGGCAAGTGGGGCTTAGGAAATGTCAGAACTCCTATAAGAGAGTAAAGGATGTACCTCCTGAAGCAATGGGAGAAGAGGAGGAGACTCCTGCTTACCCACCTGGCAGGATGGGAGCCAGCTCGTTGTACCCCCCGAAGGAGGCGTTGCGGATGAGTCTGCGGCCGTCGGGCCGGGGGGGCAGAGCGCCGGACACCCCCCCACACGTGGAGAAGCGACGGCGGCTCAGGATTCCCTCCTCTCTCATCATAGGGGCGGTGAGGCCCCTGGGTGAAGAGTGAAGTGGGGCGACACAAGGTCGTGAGCCTTCAGCACTCAAAAGGGTCACAGAGGTGGGAGTGGTCAGATGTGTGTTCTTTCCGTCCGGTGGGCCTGGCTGTCTCCTGACAGTCCACTACCACGGTATGATCTCCCTCTTTCATTCCCCTCTCCCTCTCTTTCTCTGTTTCTCTCTCTGTGTCGCTCTGAGTGTGAGTGGCCGCCAGATCCTTCATGGGGCAATTGGTGGGAAGCCTCCGCCTCCAGCCCCTCCCTCTCTCCTCCCTACGCCCACCGAAGATGCACAATCACATCTCTCTGCTCCATTTCTCACTACATTTTGTCCTGGTGGAAACTGGTCTCTCGGCTGCACCTGACTCAAACACACACACACACACACACACACACACACACACACACACACACACACACACACACTTACACAGCTTAACACTCCCAGCAACGTCATAAGTACAACTGAATTGTCAGGTCGATCTCAGACTAACATTATACAGGCTGACTTTCACTGCCATGTCCCCCCACAGCTGGGACCATAACGGGATTGTTCTTCTCTTGTACCTAAAAACACCTCTGCTCACTCAGGACATTTCTGGCTTCAGGGAGGGGACTCAAATCTGATTATCAGACACATGGTGCTAAGGAATGCATCTGCAGTGCTGCCCATAGGTCCCTGGCTACAGGGAACTGCAGACTGAAAGCTACCCATTTTTCAGAAATGGTACTGTGTAGCCTGTCATCTACATGTGATAGAAGATAGCAGCCCCCTGGTCATATCCCAGGATAACCCCAGCAGGCAGTGAAGTTCTTCAGACCTTCTGCAGGTGTGGAATTCTGGGCTAGAAGTGGGGTGTTCTCCAGCTAGACTAATGCAAATGAACATTGGCTGGATGTATATGGAGTACAGGGACCTGAAAATGGGGTCATCAGGGTCATAGTTCCTTAAGCCCTGTCTAATTGGATGGGGTCATCAAATGTCATCTAGTAGACCTATTGTGGGGTCTTCAAATGTCACCGAGTAGACCTATTGTGGGCACTCATGACTCATATTTCCAAGAAATGCTAATTGGATTGCTACAGAAGGTAGGCAGAAAAGGATCTGATGGTATGGGTTCTGCCACAAAAGAACTTATTCATTTTCTTTCTGTTTCTTCAGCTGCCCAAAGTTCGTTGATGATTTTAGGGTGTCCTTGCTGCATACTAAAAATGGCTCAGACAGTCAAAATTGAATGTCACTGTGTCATTGGGTTCTCTTAAATGATTTTTATATACAAACCAATAACAACCTGTTGGGCTTTGCTATCACACCTCTTTCTGGAGGTCCATCAACACACGTTTCACGGCAATCTGAGTTTTTGGCAAAGAAGGGCAATCCCCATTTCTCTCTACGGTAACCACTCCTGGTTTGGGTTGCCTGGCAACTTCAGCAATTTCATGGATTAAACAGATGGCCCCGAGGAATGGTCCAGACTCATCAAGTCTAATTTTATAGCACAGATTATTAAAATACTGCGACACATTCAATTTATTCCTACGTTTAATGGATCTGCATGGACATGACAGGGAAATTTTTCAGGCAGGTTTCCTTGTACAGTGATTTATGTGGCTGCTGAAACTGAAAGATTTCAGCCATACAAATTTAAACTATATGACTGTGTTAACAAAAACTTATATTAAAGAGACTGCTTTGGCCTGTATGTATTGATCCAGATATTGCACATTTATTCATGTAAACAGTGGAACATTTCATTGTACCCACTGTGGGGCAGTACCTTGCTTAAGGGTGCTACAGCTGAGACCCATATGCTTTCCTCTGTGTAGTCTGCCACACAGGCAACGCTGAACCAATACTCAAGGTCACATGTTCACGAAAGTCATCAGCTGAAGTCTTCCCTTTTCAAATCTGTGCCAAGTGGAAACGTGGGAGGTGATAAATCTCTCTTCCAGGATTACAGGTTGAGTCGCCCAGCACAAGGCACCAAATCAGCCAGGCTTTGTGTTTGGGATAAAGTAGGCTATCGCTTCCAGCATCAGGTAAGGCTATTCGAGCAGCACCATGGCAGTGGAGCAGGATAGAGACTCGTGATTTATTCACAACAATGGGACAGTGGCATTGTGTGTAGGGACAGAATTGCTGCCCATGAGGTAAGTCTGTATTAACCTATTAGCCTAAATTATACTGCATGGGGAAGAGGGAGTTCATGGACAGAGTATCATGCTTTTTGAGCTCTAATTACAATAAATTTAATGCCTTATTTACTCCTCTAAAATAAGTCAAATCTGCATAATAGAGGTTACAGCAGACAGTTTCCAAATATGGTTCTAGGTAGAGCCATCCTTTCTGCTATGGGTGTAGAAGGAGGGTGCAGTTTGAGTCTACATACAATCCATTCCCTGTTATCCAAACAAGTGCACAATCACCCCCCTGGAGGCTTTATTTCTGACAGAATCTCGAATGAAGAGGAAAAAAAGGGCCCATTGTAAAGCTCAATGTGCTGTGATTGCAAGCGAGCTGAAAGGGACCATGAATGAGCTTGGCAGATGTGTGTTCTCCCTGTCCTCGCATCCTGTCAGCATGGCACTGAGAACAGATCTACAACGCAAGAGTCTTTCTACAAGCCCTGAGATGAGGTGTCAGAGTTCAGAGCAGGAGAGACAGATATGTGGATATTTACTAATGATTAGTGAAACTATCAAATATTGTGCCAGATTTAATTTTTCTTTTTATCAAGCCATAAGAAAATTGCTTTTTAACAGGGTTAGAATTAAGGTTCACCGTTTTTTTATCAAATATACTGTGCTCTGACAGTAATAAAAACTACAAGAATGCAATGACAGCAAAAGTAAAAAAAAGCTCAAGCAAGCCAGCTAAATGTGATTTATCTGTTTTTTTTTTTATTTAGCCGATGCCGTTTTTGAAGGCGACTTACATAGTTAGACCTGTACAATACATAAGTATTAAAAGAATAATATAAAATAATCATATGATGATAATCCAGCTATCAACAACACTGAAAGCTACACAGTATTCTGTTCTGCCACATCTATAGTACTTCTGCCAGATGAAGAGATGTAGAAACAAATGGAGTCCAGCCTCAGGCCTGTTGGCCATTTGAGTTTTTACTAGTTTTTAAGAGGAGCTTTACTGCCCACCTCAACCCAACTTGCACTCTCTGCCATCTGCTATGAACGCCACAGTTTGTATAATTACTGGATTTGTCATCTAAGCATGTTTGGAGGTCAGGCATAGGATATGAGTCTGGCAAACACCAAGCAGTATCTGATACAACCACACAAGGATCTAGACCAAGAGAAAACCTGAAAACCCTGTTGGCTGCCACTTATATTAGCACCTAAGCTCTGTAGGAGCTTGGACAGGGTGACACACGTCACAATGTCCAGGTCAAACGACTTTTGACATAAAGAGGACAGGCTGACGCAACGTATCTACCTTTCAGGTGATTTATCTTACTGTACCTGGGCTTAGTAGGGAGTAAGTCAGCCCATCGAGGTGATTAGTTCAACAGGGGACTGGAGGCTCAAACCTACTATGGTACACGGTAAATCCATAATCCATATTTCACAGTTAATATAGCATTTAGAACCAACACCTCAGCATTTCGGAAAGAAGCCACCATAATGTCACCTGCTGTATCTTGCATAAAACAACAGCATGTGTCAGGAGGACAAGTGAACATCATTCTTATTCAACTTCAACTGAAGTAAAGGAGAAGAACAGTCTCCTTAAAGGAGGAGTCTTGAACTCTGAAAAATACTTCTCTATTTCAACCCCATAGTGGGAGCAAAAGCAAAACAAAAAACATAAGAAAAAGTCTGCAGATTAAATGTAATCAAGCATGCCAGTAGATTCATTCATGACAAATCACGTTCACCTGCACTTTAGCACTACAGCCATAAAGACAGGGCTCAAGTCTGATCCAGTATCCTGAATATGAATTGTGTATTTAAGAAAACATTTTACATTCCAACACTGTTCTACCAAAATGTCACAGTGCTACCAGCAGTGCATTAGTCTATGTTGGGGTGAAGTTGAGTAATAATGTTTGCTCTTCATCCATTAATTCAATTAATGAATAATTCATGCTTTATTCTGTAATTTGTAATTTTGACATTATGTACACTTTGGATCTCAGTCAAGTCTGACATTTTCAGATACAATGTCCCTCTGGTCTTAAGTTGGAATTTCAAGAAAGAAGAAGCATCATTTGACTCTAATCTTGATCTAGACTGATGACATCTCTAAAGCTGCAACCTGAGGATGCCACCAGCATACCAAGAAGACTGAAAGTGCCTTTAGTTGACATTTTAGAGATCCTATACCCTTATCTCTAGCAGGCCTTCAAAAGCAGTCTGGGCACATGAATGTGGACTATGTGTTTCTTTGCATGCACAGCTACTATTGCATTTGTGAGTGAATCTTTAGAACAGAAGAAAAAGCCTACAGTTAAAGATAAATGTCTATTTTCCCACTTAGTACCTGCTGAAAAACAAAAAGCAACACTAACATTATTTCAGGCTACCAAGTTAGCATTTGGGATAATAGACACTTGTCCTGTCATGTTTTTCCAAACCTGCAGGCCATAAGCACTGCAATAATCAACAGATCAACAAAAAGTGGTTCCTAAAAACTTATTTAACAACAGAATGACCTTGAATGCCAAATCTTCCATAATGGGATTTCAATTGAATAAACACAGGCTTAGTGTTCACTGAAAGAGGATGTCCCTGAAAACAAGGGCTGTCCAGGATTGTCTCCCTTATTATGCAAAGACCACAGAACTTGGACAAATATTTCCCTGAAAACAGTTCCTCCTCTGTAGCCAGTACTTTTGAAGGATAAACAAATCTAAACTATCATTATCTTCATCTTCATTACAGTCTGCCCTCAGTGTTACATCCAGATATAAAACTTGGTCATGGTGTAGCTCTACAGGACAGGGATTCTAGAAACAGAACCATTTAGCCCAAGAGCTTACCACACCACCACTCCTCGTGACGCTACAGCCAGCATGAGTTGAACCAATTGAGTCTTCTGTATTTGATTCTTGTAGTTAAGGTCTTGAAATGAGCAGGCTCTGCCTCTAGTGACCCAACCAAAGTTGTGATCTTAATAGAAAAGTTTGAAAAGACTGTACTTGCCTTCTGTGCAACTAACTCCAGTCCAATCACGGTCCTCCCAAAGACTAGAATTTCTTCTCAAACTGGAAACAATTCTGAATCGTCCTTTTCAGTCCTGATCTTGTCAGCTTGTAGATGTTCAAGTACAGCCTAGAACCCCTGAGATATCCATCGGGTCCACCAACGTGGACATTCCCCTGAAGTCAGGTCCTCATATGGAGCAACCCTCTTCATAGCTTCCTACTGCCAGGTCAGGCTCAGCACCACGGAATCTTCATTAGTTAAGGGAATGACACCAAGTAAGTCAGGTCACTTCTGGTTGGCTGGGGCTGAAATCCAGGCATTTTATCACAGCCTAATGGAGGTTAATTCCAAAAACAGGCCTTTAATCCATGTTCTGCCTCACCCCATATGTTCCTTAAGGATGAATATTCTAGCAGTTAAAGCATGCATGCCATAAATGCTGATTTTTGGCTACTGTCAGTTTGGTTTTACTCTAACAGACATCAGTGAAGTTCTTAACAGAAGGCATCAGTTTTGCAGACAAAGCAGGTAAATGGCAATGAGTACATTCTGTCATTATAAAATACTCATTGTGCTACAAGCCTTAGCGTGTTTCCAAATCCATGAAAGGCAAAAAAGTTAAAACTGAAAATATCAAGATAATTGGATAATTACCATTGGATTCACCCCATGCGTAACCAATATACTTTAACTCAGTTCTTGGCATCACGGAAAAAAAAAACATGTCAAATTTGTTCATTTAGTCACTCTTATGCACTCAAAGCACTGCAGAGTTCTATAAGGTCCTGTGTGTAAGGAGACTGTGAGCTAGTCACAGATAATCTGCACCATTAAGACTGCATCATCTCAAAGGGTGCACTTAGAGTACTTGGAAATTCATATTAATAAGGAATACAGAAAGCTTTTTGTGACATTTTGAAAGATTTACTCCCACACCTACAAATGTTCAAGTTGATGTTTAGTCTTAAAGGTAGGCTGACTATAGCAAAATAAACATGGTAAACACCAGTATTAAAACATAGTGGTTATTGAAACCATTTGTCATAATAATAACACCAAATCACACTCATAAATCTGTGAACCAGGTACACGGAAAAGCATCTCAGTGTTTAAAATGATTTGTTTGTATGTGTTTGCTGTCTGAGTGGTGCTCTTGTAATGAGGCAACTCTGCCACATGCAACATTTACAGCAACCTCAGTAAAACCTTCTGTTATTCTACTTAAAGAATAAATAAGTCATTAAAATAAAGGAATAAAAATTCTGCATGTATTTACTTTTTATCCATTTCAAACTTTGGAAGGTGTGCTGCGTTTCTCAAGATGGAGTCAATGAATGAATATCAGACAGGACAGACTGAAACTGTGATGGACAAATGTTGTCCAACAGCAGAAGTGTTTAGGTCCTCCAATATTATTTGACGACTGAAGTCACCTGGGTAATGTATTTGGACATAGGTTCAGTTCTGACTCAGTCTATATCTGGTTAGCATCTTCTAACATTTCGTGGGTTTCACTCAGGTGTTCTTGTTTCTTCCCACAATCCAAAGACATGAATTTCATGTAAACTGCCGACACTAAATTGCCTCTAGTGTGTAGAAGTAAAATCATGTGTGTTACATTGTCCTGGTCCAGTCTTTTCTTTCAAAGGAGAAGCCAAAGTACTCCTCAAAACTCTGGCACACTATTATTTTGTTCAGTGATTTGCAACATTTTTGCCATTTGATGCCTCTCTGTGCTCACAATGATGGCCCCATGACATACTTCAGTTTGAAAACTGGGACAACCTTGCAGAACATGTGGAGGTTATGGGGCTGCTTCTCACAAGATCATGCATCTCCTTTCAAAACCTATTTTCTGTTTATTTTTTTTTAAATTGGTCACAACAATATACATAAGCAAAGACAGCACACCAAGACATTGCACCTCCGTATTACATATAGTGAGGGCTGAGGTTCAAATGGACAGTGTCACAGGTTCATACAACACTGGCTAATAACTTTCTAATAACTTCCAGAACAGTGTCCAGACACTCCAAAATTGATTTGAATTATTTTGCAGGTCAAATGTTAATTTTTCAAGCAGGAGGAAGTTAAACACTTCAGACATCCACATATTTACAAAAGGAACTTCAGCTGTAGACCAGAGCTTTATAATACATTTCTTTATAAAGTGTATCAAAGTGAACAGCCTATGTTACATGACCCCATCAAAAAGAGAGTATGGGTTGTGGTTTGACAGAAAAATAGAAGGTGTCAAGTCAAACTTCACACCGAAGGTCCTTTGAATGGTTGAGTTAACTTCCTTCCGATAAGTATATTTCTTGTCACAGTCCCAGAATAGGTGTATTAAAGTGCCAGGAGCTGCTTTGCACTTAAAACACAACTGTGACATCCCCAGAAACATCTTATGGAAACACACGAGGGAAAGTAGATTCTGTGGATGAACTTAAAGTTTTTCTCCTGGATGCCTAGGGAGGTGCAGGCTAGGAAAACCTTTTTACATATAGCTGACCTTTCATGACCACTGAAAGACATGTTACTCGCATTTCTTTCAAAACATCAAAGTAGATATTTCCAGTGCTTAAAATATAATAAATTGCAGGAATCAAGCCTTTGGAAATGTTCACTACTGAGTTGTTTCTCTGTTTCAGCTAGTTCTGTCTGAAGTCCTGTTTATCTGTGCCTGTATCTGTATCGCTTTAGCTCCCTCTTAAGGTTAGTAAAGGAACCATCATGAAGAAAAATCAATTTTTTCACTTTGGAAGTGCATTTTGGCCATCATCATCATCATCAACATCCTTCCATTTACTGCTAATAACCACATATCCAGTGCAGGGTTACAGTGGTCCAGAGCACATCCTAGAAACATACAGCACAACTACTGCTGCTTTATGGACAGAGCAACAACCCGTCACGGGACAGTCACACATGCATCATCATTCATTCCAACACATACACACTACAGACAATTTAGAGTCACCAACCCACCTAAAACACCCAATATTTTGGGAGGACACCAGAGAAAACCTGCGTGAACATGCTGAGAACATGCACACTTCACAGACTCAGCTATTTTTTATCAGCATCCAAACAGCTGTTAGACACCAGCACTACCCACTGCACCGGCCTGTCCACTCAATTATCGTTAATATTTTTGTTGCTAAGATGATGTATCTATCAAATGTGAATCACATAATTTTAACAATTTACACATTTTAACAGAGCAATCCAGGTTAAATACTTTACCAAAGGTTACTATAGCAGAATAAGATGTTGAACTGACAAAAATAAAAGCAAAGCTCTACATAGTAATAGGAAAACTTTTAGAATGAATTGTCATCCATACAAATTTGTACAAATGGCACAAAATCCAAAGGAATAGTGCTAATATGTCCACAATAAATGAGGACTGAGACTACTTAGCATAATGACTGAACAAATTGGAACCACGCCATCTCCCAAAAAATCTTGTCTGCAAGTTCATATGAACTGGTAACTCCTTCTTGCATAAAGAAGACTTAATATAAGAATCACTCCTGGTATTCTTACCGTGGCCATGGGTGATTCCTGGGCTGAGACTAGAGCTCGTGAGGACATCTCTACCTGGAACCTGCAGGGTGTCCTTCCCTTGTCGCTGGTTCATCCTTGCCGGGGTCAATAGCAAAGCATCTTCACTGGGCATTAAGGCAGCTGCAACAGAGGCAGGGCAGAAAAAGGTAACATTATAAACTGATTTATTAAATTGTTTAAATGCTATCGGTTAATTTCATTTTTAATAGTTTTTTCTTAAATTTTCTAAAATGTACATCTTTGTTAAAGACCACACAACTTGTGCTCTTCTGCAGAACTGATAGATGGCAGTAAAACATACTCAACCAGAATAAGGCTATGGGATTGACTTGTTTAAATTCATTTCCATAGTGCTTCCACATGGGGTCTGGTGTTCAGATCGTGCCTGGTGTGTTGACGGTCAATAACAAGACTGATGTACATGTACTCAATGTAATGTTTGGACTTTTTGCATATGAGAAATTTTTTAACACTGACTGTGCAAAGACTGCTCTCTAGTGGTATAATCCATCCACCTTTTAGAATACGATATTTAACAATAGTATATGTCCCATACCACCTGTATTGTCAACTTTAAAAATGCCACATCACACATGTAAAAATATCATTTTAAACATGTACAACAAAGGGGAAATAAAGGACAGCAATCATCTGCTCCTCACAGCAGTTCAGTTATCAACTCCATAATAGCAGAAGAAAACCCCTCATCCAGACCAATATTATCAAAAATGGTTTGAAATAGAAAAGTTTATTATTTATCAAATAAGAGAGGAACCCCTGTTGTGCCATTTTGGTCCAGGCTTAACCTCACCGGGGGGCCTCACCTCAGCCAGTTTAAATATTCCATTGTAATTCTGGGGGGAATTATTTATATAAATTATAATATAGAAACTAGTTGAAACAGGATGGCTAAAGCTATAGCTAAATGAAATTATACTTTTATGCATTCTGTGATATTAAAACTGTGTAATTCTTTATATTAAAACCAGTACTTTTACCCCTCTTCCCAACCAATGACAGGGCCTCAGAAAATGAAATGTCCCTGTCTGAGCTCTCTGCAGGTTTGTAATCCACCTCTTTCTCATTATTGCCAAACCAGAACCGGCATATAACCGTTGTTGCGTCGGACTGCAGAAAGATCACCTCATAAATGAAATATATAAATAAATCACCTAAATATTTCTGTGGACAGCACAGGTACATTTATGCTATTTATTTATGTGAGTCATCGAATGTAACCATCCATCCATCCATTCATCCTTCCATCCAGCCACCCATCCATTATCAGTAACCACTTATCTTAAGGAAGGTCACAGAGGTCTGGAGCCAGTCCCAGAAGCAGGAGGTGCTAGGCTATGAAACAGCCCTTGGATGTAAAACTTGTAAATGTTGTAAAATGTTGTAGTGCAAAACTTATTTACTAATAAAATATGTAACAATTATGCCTATATTTAGTTCAGTGCTGCTACATAACTTATGGAGTTTTGGATTTAATGGGTCAGTTTCATTAGTTCCAGTTCAATATATATAGTAACTACCTAGTTTTTATCTTGTCTTATACATAAAACATACACAAAAGTTAAATGATCTTCAGCAAACAGCAATGGTAAATAATAAAAAGTAAACCATATCTTGTCTTGGGTGCATAAGGAGGTTAGCATATTGTTACCACGTGCAGTTACCAAAATATACAATACTACCCAGTGCATGACAGGCATGTTGCATTTACTGTATCATACCTACTAGGGAATAACTCACTCCACCAGTCCAGAAAAAATTTAATTGTATCCTTCTGTCCACAGCACAAAAAAGGAAAAGAAAAATTGCACTATATGATTTAGTTACATATTTTCAAAGCCTGTACTGTATTTTCATAAAATGGTAACTTAACAGTTCCTACCTACAAACATTTTTCATTTTATGCTTGGAAAAGCATTTTCTTTAATTATCCATTTTCTGAACTTTGTCTACAAAACAGCCAACATGACTTGTGGTTATCTCCAGAGTCCATAGATGGCAGTAAAGGGCAAGCAAACAAAACCAGCCATGGGATGAGTTTAAATAAACGCACTTCCATAGTGTCAGCTGGTGTCTGGTGTTGGCGTGTTGATGATCAGTAACACAACTGTTACACATTTATTCGATGAGTCATTCAACACCCTGGATTGAGCAGACAAATGTGTCACTTTAAATTAGTTGTCATTTTCCAAGTCGGTAAAAATATTTTACAGCACCGCCTACATTGTGGTGTCTACAGTGTTCTGAAATTTATTACAGCTGTATCAAAGATTTCTACGAAACCTACCCTAGAAACAAATTGAGGAATGCCTGTGCTATTCATGCATGTGTCATTATTACAAAACAATACCTAATACTTGTATAGAAGTGCAAAGGTCTAAGAAAGACAAATTCAGCAAACCTGAGCCAGGAAATCAGCAATGCGTCAACAATTAACTAAAAACAAAAGCTAATTGAAGAGAAAAACTTTGTAAGTTAAAGGAAAATGCTCATAACTTAGCTGGTATCATAGAAATACTGTACACAGTAAGACTTGTTTAAAACTGGTGGATGTTGACTGGGGTGTGTTTACTATCATACCCCTGAGTAACACTAATGTTCAGTTGTTCAAACAGGTAGCATTTTTGTTTTAGTTTAAAGTCTCAATTAAAAAAGTATAAAAACATATTTTTTTAATTTCCCAATTTAAATCCAACATGCTGGGAAAAGAATGACATCTCAACCTGTATGTTTGAAGCCTAGCCTGTTTTCACTGAGAATGCACCTGTCTGCTAAGTATATGAGAAAGAACAGGACAGCAAGAAGCACGATGGTTAGACCTGCCACCTACCACTCAAATGATCCAGGATTGAATCCCACCACCTCCTGTAAACCCTCTGAAAGTGCTGCTTCCTCTGAATTACTCCAGTAAAAGTTACCTGGCTCTGTTTTTGGTACTGACTGGACACTTCATATTGCAACTGATATTTTGCATAGACCTCTGCATTTAAAAGCCCAAGTAATACATGTATACAACACACACACACACACACGCACCCTCCGTCAGGTCCTAATATGTCAGTTTAAAGGCCCTATGTAATTCTGCCCCTCATGACAAATCAATGTGACTGTCCCAGCTTGCAAGAATCATCAGAATGGGGGCCTTCCTTGACTGTCAGAAACAGACAGTAAATATTCCCAAAAGGGACACCCAGTGGGAAGTCACAGGACAGTTGTGGAAATTCATTCCCTCATGTGGCACTGAGCCCAGGGAAGAAAGAACAACAACAGACGGAAAGGTTTACACCAGTGGATTGTGTCATTTCAGTTTACCTTTTCAATTTGCTTTGCAGATGCCCTTTATCCAGGTTTAAAATGGATTATAGTAACCTTACTCATTCTTTTGGCTGAATGTTTGCTGGGGGACTTCAAATTGGACACTGTTCCAAAGGTGAAAATGGTCTGCTAGCATGCCTGAAAGTTAAATGGTGAAAGGTGGAACATTTTAACCACTTTTCAAAATTGCTTTCCATAATGATTTGAACCAAGTTGAAAAAGCCCTGTGGTTCTTTCATTTATTTACTCAGCTGCTGCCTTTGTCCAACGAAACTCACAATATTACATTGGTACACTAAGCTACTTGTTTTGTCCATATATATACCTGCGCAATTTTACTACAGCAATTCCAGGAAGTATCTTGATCAGATACAACAACAGGAGTTAGGATTCAAACCTTGGATCTTTGATGGCAAGGCAGTAGCAATGACCACTAAACCTCCTGTCTGTGTTGCATAAGGATGGACTTGGTGATGAGGTTCGTATGGAGAAGGGGGGGGGGGGCAGAGACATTATGGTTTAGCCATATCAAAAATGTACTAATTCTACATATTCCATTTGTATTCCACATATTGTATTACACATATCTGCAGTAAAGTAGCTTTTATTAGAACATAAAAATATGGGGAAATATTTCATATCCACTAGAACAAGCAGTGAAACATTTGGTTGCCAGAAAACAAAATACTAGTGGAAATAACACATTTAAGTTTATGAATCTCTCTGGTGATCTGACTACGTTTCAGGCAAAGATCCAATCATTAAGGAGTCAAACAGTTGACTGCTTTAGAATCTACAAGAGTGAACAGGTTTCCGTCATTCTGCAGGGCATCAAGGGGAGGCGGGAGGTCCCAGACAAGGTACAGGGGCAGTGTGACCTCCTCAAAGGTCAGCTACTTAGTTGGGGTCACGTGATGTCCTCTGATCTCAGCATGATGCTGTGGTGTTGGGGGATGGTGCAGTGGGCAGCTAGGGGACAGAGTGGTGTTGGGTGAGAAGGTTGGTGGTGTCAATGCATGCAGACAGCACATCATGAGTGAATCATCTGCATAGTGTTGAGCTCATAAACAAGTGGGAACCCATAATCATGTACGAGTGAGGGGGGATAATGGAAGCTTAAAGTAGCAGGGTAGCAGATGGTGTTGCAGTTAGAGCTGCTACTGTGCACTCAAAAGGTCTAGGTTCACATCCCAACTCCTGCTGTAGTATCCATGAGTAAAGTAACCCAGGCGAATAAACCTTTGCGTCACTGTAAGTCATTTTCAGGAAAAGTATGAATTATCACCGTCTACATGCAAAATGGTGTAATAAGAAGGTGCACCTGTGTTCTCTTGCTTCGATTCACACTAAATGGCCGAATTTACTTGCTGCAAACAGACAAATTAAATACATTACTGTTTTCGGGTGGTAATGGATGCATCAGTCAAACACAATATATGGAGCCTAATGCTGTGAGGTCCGCTGCTTAAAACCGCTTAAATGGGGGGAGGAAGATTAACTTTTTCAATTTAGTTAAGTAAAGCTTTTCCATTATTCCTGCTCTGTAGCTGGATAGAGACAATCTGTTGGAAGCCCACTTATATTAATCAATCACACATGATTTGATGCAAAGCAGAATAATTCACAGTTTAGTGACAGTCACAGAGTAACAAAAGCACAAGACACCAATTGATAATTTATTTAAGCCGCAGTCTTGAAACACACTTTTGAGTATTATAAATTTTTGTAGCACACCTATCCCCCAGTTTATACTCCTAATCCATTCCTGAAACCTGAAGTTAAGCCAGGAAAAAGTAAATAGGAAACCTATTCCCCATTATTTGAAACAGGGAAAACTGTAATCCATTTGAACCCCCTGCCCCTCAAAAATACACCCCACTAATTTCCCCAAATAGCGTCAAAATGCTGTAAACACCTCTACATGTAATGTAAGGGGGCGCAGACGCGTGCAGGTTTAGCATGGAGAAATCTGTTTATCCAAGGGATGTTCCAAAGTCGTAATCACAAAACAGTCGAGGGTCAAAACCAGAAGTTCGTACAGCACAAGCAGGATATCAAAAAGGGAGGCTAAATCGGTAGTCGGAAGGAAAACACAGGTCAAGAACGAGGTAGGCTAATCACGAGAAATGCTCAGTACGCTTGAAAGATCGGGGCAATACTTCACATCGTCCTCTAGGAAACACAGGTAGATATACATGGGCATGAAAACAAGGAACAGGTGTCAGGGATTAGTCATCAGAAAGGGCAGGATCCAGAACCGGGGGCGTGACAGTACCCCCCCCAAGGAGTCAGCACCGGCAATAGCAATACAATATCAGAACAGCAGGATCAGATACAGGAACTTTTCATTTGTTCCACAACAAAACAAAATGCACATTTCCTTCAAGCATAAAACCAGAAAAAAATCATATCCTTGATCACAAATCTAGGTTGTTTAGCCACTTAATGTCTTCATCCCCAATTAATCACTGCCACCATACACTCAGTAAGCACATTTTAATTATGACAGACTCCTTCTCTTCTTAGCTCCAGGGTAGAACTGCTCCTTTGGAGCTCATGAAAGGCTGTGAGTTCTGAGATCCTGAGATGGTGCCCAACTGCTTTCTGGAAGCTTTTGCTAAATTCCAGCAACATAATAAAATCTTATACATCAGGTCCTCAACTTACTAACACAACCAGGACTGGATGTCTCTTCATAACTTGATTTGTTTCCAGCTATAACATTAGTTCTGGAACTAAGTCAGTAAATCTGAATTATAAAAAAATGCAGAAACTAGACTTGCTTTAAGAATGTTGTGATGGTGCAGTGAGTAGTGCTGATGCATTATAGAGTCTGGGTTGTTCAGACCTGGGTTCAACTCCAGCTCAGTCCATATGGATTTTGCATGTTCTCCTGTGTTTCTGTGGGTTTCCTGCCGCAGTCAAAACGCGTTTCAAGTTAAGTGGTCACTGTAAATTGCCTGTAGGAAGTGGTGTAGTGCCCAGTATAGTTTTAAGGTCTGTAGGATAACAGCAAGCTATTCACATTTCATTTTCTTGAAGGGTGAACATGCGCATAAAATAAATTTCTGCATCTAATTAAAACATAACTACCCTCAGCCTAGGCAAATCCACCAGGTGATCGCACACAAAAGGCTAAATCTTCTTCTTACAGTAAATCTGTGTTGGCTTTAAACTGACCGAAAACCCTAACAATCTATGCGTACAAAACCCTCAGCATAAGCAGACATCGCCTTTCTTTGGTGCTTGTTTGCAGTACAACTGAGTGGTGGGTGCAGCTCCTTGAAATCCCTGCTCTCTAATCTCCTTATCTCCACAGCCCATGATGGTTGCACCTTCGCTTTCATCATTCACAAAAGGATTCTGCCCCAGGACTCATGCTGCATGACCCACATCAGAGCCCAGGGGTAGAAGCATTCCAAATGTTTGTTTTTGTGTGTGTGTGTGTGTGTGTGTGTGTGTGTGTGTGTGTGTGTGTGTGTGTGTGTGTGTGTGTGTGTGTGTGTGTGTGCTAGATGGCATTGACAGTGAAGACTACCTACAGCGCAATCAGTGGCTGGCTCTGAGCACCTTGACACAGGGAAAATGTGAAGTATGTGCTTGGAGGCTTGGGTGGGCAGTGGGGTCTGTGGAAGAAAAGCAGTCCCAGTGTAGGGAAAGATACCTTGTTTGTCTCAGCTTTTTCCATGGACTGGAGCCATCGTTTAAGGCAAAGCAACCTGCAATGTGAAGGTTCTTACACTGATTTATCTATTGATACAGCCAGGTAATTTGCACTGTATTAATTTAGGGTAAAAATGAAAAAAAACTGTTGCCCCTGTTTAGAAGCTTTAAACAATTTTTTGTTTATGGACCATTTTTAATCAGCTTTTATTGCTGCTTTGTTGTGTGTGTGGCTTTATGTGTGTGTTTGGTTGTACTCCCTCCTTGCGCTCAGTGATTCCAAGAGGGGCTCCAGTCTGCTACGATACTGACAGAGTGGTTAATGATAATGGATCAGTGTTTTAAATCCTGCCACCTTGCACTGTAGGTAGTCTTCCTTGTCAATGCTCTTTTCACACACACACACACACACACACACACGCACACGCACACTTTTTTATATATATTAAATTTTGCATGCTTTTTTAAATAAAGCTACTGTTGATGTGATGTATATTCAATGCCACCTGCTGTCCCCTTCAGGTATTCTTAGTCTTCAGTATGGTACAAATCTGCATGCTACTGAAGTTCCTGTAAGGAGCTGCTTTCGATTTAGTTTACAATATTTCTTCTTGCAGTCATGCTGCAAGTCAGTCAGCATGAAACCTTTAGCAGTAACTGCTTTTCTAAAAATTCCACCAATGTGCAACCAACTTCCACGAAAACCATTGTGCAAGGCTAAGAAAATATGTTTCCGCAACAAGAAGCCAACTGCAAAACTAATTCTGACCCATTTTCGGAATGAAAATTTAAAATGCATTTTCAGAGCTGGTGAATGAGATGCTCAGCAATGCATTACCCACAGCCAAAAAATCCTGAGTTTAGTCATTGTAAGAAGACTTTTGCCAGGTTTCCACAGAAATCATATTTAAAACACACACCCTTTTCAGCTTTTAAAAAATATGGCTGTGCTGTGGTTTTAAAACATTGTTAATGATCAGTTTTACAAAGGTGACAGAAACAAAAAACTTTACAGTATCAAACATAATCAACATGACACAAAAGCCACAGATTTTAGCATAAAATTGACCAATTTTCAAAAAAGGAGCTATACGGTGATATTTCTGACTTTGGAGGTCAGATCTTCATTAATAACTTATTAAATGTTGTGTTACTTAAAATTGTTTTAGTCCAGTTAATTAAAACTCCACACTAGCATCTCTGCATAGCAAGATAAAAAGGAAAACATTCCTCCCTGTATTCAAATCAAAGGAGAGCAATGTTTTGTAAATCAGTGTTTTTATGTACTTCTGATTTCACTCATGAACTTTGCTTGTACTGAACTTTGGACTAAAACAAAACCATAGTGAGCACTTGTTTTTTAAACACATAGTAACTCAAACACAGTAACTCAATCCAAGGTGTAGATGTCTGTTGGTTGTTGGTTGTTGTTATTAAGAACAACCTGAATTTGTCACAAACCCTTCTCTAAAGAGACTTGATGCTTTCTAAGTTGACTTGAAAATCTTCATGGTTAAAAATGTTCATGTGTTGGTACCTCTGAACCTCTATGACCCTCTATCAGTTTATTCCCTATCATTACATAATCTCTGTTCATCTAACTTTGGTCTTCTACATGTCCCTCAAGCTCACCTACAAACTATGGGAGATCAGGCTTCCCCACGACACACTCTGAAATAGTGTAATTCCCTTCCCAAAAACATCAGGGAATCTCCTTCTGTCTGGACACCTTTAAATCCAGGCAAACAACCAAAATATTCAGAACTTCTTTCAAATGATACATTTGTGTTATTATTTTTCTTCCTTTATTTTACTATTTGCATTGTAATCTCCTAGATATTCTTTGTTTAATTTAGCTGATTTTTTAATGTTCATATACTATAGTACCCAACGGAACTAGTATTTTTTTTTGTCTAAAGCACTTTCAGAAGCCACTTTTAAAGGCATCATATATGTATCCACCCATCTATTAGCACTAACTGCTTTACCCTCGTCAGGGTCGTGGGGGTTCAGAGCCTATCCTAGAGTCCCTGGGTACTAGGCTTTGAAACCAAACCTTGGATGGGATGCCTGGCTCTTGCAGGGTGGCCAAACACGCAAACATTCATACACTATGGATAGTACAGAGTGACCAATTAACATGAAACACACATATGCAGACTGTGGAAGGAAACTCACTCAGTCACGGGGAGAACATATAAACTCCATTCCTACTGTGGTGAACTTGAACCAACAATCAAACAGCCCAAGTGCTGTGAGGTGGCAGCGCTACTTACTGTGCTTACTGTACTTACTGAGGCACCATGTAATGTACTTTTTTTAATTTACAAGAATGTACCCATTTACAAAGAAGGCTATTCTGTAGTAATATAGGACAAGCACCTTTATCAAAAACACCACAGGAGGAGCAGAATGCAAACTCACAACCTCAGATTACAAGAGGACAGCCCTATCCACCACATTACCTGCTACTCCATAACTGCAGCCACATGGCAGGATACTTTAATCCTCCTTAAATCCTCCACCATGCATCACCTTGAGGAAGAGCGCTGTATGCAATAGCATTTCCCAGTGTTGCTAATGAAATTTTAGTTTATAACAAAATATCGACAGTCCCTGACCAGACCCAAACAGCCAATTACGCCCTGTTGACAAATGACATTCCTGCACACCAAGTAGAGTATCAGTGTGTTACACATCAACTTCACTTGGATCTTTCTCAAAGCCATCTGTCTCCGTAAGGAGTGATAAGAAGAGGGTGATCAGTGAACAGGCCCTTCACCACACCCCCTTCATGTCACACTGTGCTCACCCCAACACCAAGAGCAAGCCTCTTAATATCTTAGAAATTAATATCTTACTATAATGTACTGTAGTTTAAAGCAAACCAGCTTCCTCAATCCAGGGACTTTGCTTTGTATTTTATTCAGTATATATAGGAGACATCTGCTGAGTTCTAAAAAATAAATAAATAATCAAAGAAAAACATGAAAATGCAGAGAGAAGACTGCCTACTTGCAACTTTAACACAGCACACATGGACTAAACTGTGCCAAATAAGCATAACTTGTTCCAAAAGATTAAAATAAGTATAGCAGTTTGGGAATTCATTGGGACTTTCCAGACAGACCCATTGATCACCCAACATTTTATGAGAATTTAAAAAAAAAATGCATCACTTATCCCTCCCTGGCTTATGATGTTTTTACCAAAGTGGAGTATTTCATGAAAAGGAGACATTACATTACTAATACAGCAGCAAAAAACCTCTTTTGACTGGGAACGGTCCCTGTCAAATATTAGCTATATTGAGTCACGTGAGTCGGTGACTATCAATGTGTTCGCAGTCAGCAAAGTGAGTGGAAGGGTCTCCTGGTCTCAGCAGAGTGATCTCAATACTTGTTTGTGTGGCATCGAGATTCAACCCTTAAAGAAATAAAGTGAAGCAAGACAAAGGAAAAACCACAGAATCCAGCAGAGGGGGTGTCTTTGGGGGCAGCCACATCACACATGCAGAAATGACTCATTCAACAACAGTAGCCCAGCTATTTATGAACCAAGTATTCTAGTTTATGAGAATGCCGCAGTCTGACCTTGGATGTGATAAAACCTAGAGCATCTTGCACTGGCAGCAAACCCATATGTGAACTGATCAAGAGTTTGGGTTGAGCTCTTGTTACTCTTCACAAACACTCATGAATACCAAAAACAATTTTTAAACGCTGTAGAAGTGAGGTGGGTTAAGATGGTCGTAGTCACTAACTCTGTTTTGACGTGTTTAAGTGCCAGCTAATGGCTGGGCATGGCAGTGAGTGTCATTTTCACTGCACAGTACACAGAAACGTAAGGAATTAAGTAAAAGCAACTGGAAAGTGTATACAGTTTATGACCTTCCACTACATGCCATATCTGTTGACATTTTAACGAGAGGGATGCCTTTTCAAAGGGATTTGAGGGCCGACAGAGATCCATCTCCACATCCTTACCCTGTAAGCCTGTAAGGATCCCCAGGCAGGACCCCATCCATCCTAGAGAAGCAGACAGGTAGCACTGCTGAGGCAGCAGCACTAACTAGGCAACTATAATGGAAACATCTAATCTACCTTCTGGCCTAGGATTGTGAAGCCTATTAAGGAGGCACATGAAACAGAAAAATCTGAGGTTTGGTCATCTTTGAGATGCATCCTAATTAAATATTTACATTTATGCACTTGGCAGGGATTTTCTGAGATTACTGTTTCTGACAGAACAAATTACACTAGAGTTGCTTATACAATCACATCTAAAAGGAAATACAAAGGTGATAGTGACAAGTATAAAAACTTACGGAACTATTAGGAGATCAGGGCAGAACTGGGTTTGAAAGAAAGATGTTTTAAGACCCTTCCAGAACGTTAAAAAGGACTCAGCAATTCTGAGGGAAACAGGGAGCTCATTCCACCACATCAGAGTCAAGACTGAGAATTGACTGAACTCAAGGCTGGAGGTGGAGGAGCACAGTACTCTTGCTGGGGTATAGAGTGATAAAGTAAATATGATGAATTTGTGATGCCACTGAAGAATAAGAAAAAAATCAATGTTGTAGACACTTAATAATGTATTTTCCTTTTATTAAAAGCAACACAGTCAATCCATCATTGTCATCCCAAACTGTACATCATGCATTCTTAGAAAAAACGTACATTATCACAGAAATAGCTCATGACATCTATAATCATTCACCGGCTGGTGGGTCTACAGATTAACCTGAGAGTGACCATGTTTGTATCACCAGGGACCAGGTTTATCTGTACTGGTCTGTTTGGTTTATATTCTAGATGTAGTGGAAACAAAGGCAGAGGGTGTGAGCAGTTGAGCTGACAAGTACACAGCTCTCAGAGGAGCAGAAGCCTGCTGGCAGGAAACAGGAGCCAATTGCAGACTGATGTGGAGGAAGGCAGGATTAAATTGGCCTAAATGAGATCAAATCCCCAAGGTCCTGTATCTCTACAATGACTCTGCTGCTTTTCCACAAGAAAAAGTTGGAAAATAACAGGATTGCTGGGGCAGGAGGCAGTGGCATCTGTAGAGGACATGAGAGACAGGAATTTGGATAGAGGCACCAAGTTCTTCATACCTACTGTCTGGTAACCTATCAAAAATACAGGGTGTTCATAAAGCCATCCAAAACCTAAAAGGGAGATGGCTGTAACAATAAATGTGTGTTTTGCACACCTTGGTGAAATGGATCAGATCCCAAAAACCTACTAGTAAAAAGAGAGGAAAAAACCCCAGAAATGAGATAGATCAAAGTGACAAAAACCAGATAAACAATACAACCAGGACAACAGCAGGTTCCTGTCAACTATCTGCTCTGTAACACTATCTAATCTCTAGAACCTAGACAAGACTTGAATAAATATGTACAAGAGTCATGATCTAGAAACTAAGGAACATATGGACAAAATATTAAAATTTGCTTTTGAGAAAAGTGAACAGATGTAACTGCAAACTTCCACTGTGCACCACTCCCACAACAGGGCGCTGTGAAGTTCTACCAATCCTGTTCCTCAGCCTTCACCCTAAAGCACCCAACAACCTGAACAACAAAAGCAAACACCACAAAAGCTAAGTAAACATCTCACCTTGAAAAAAAAAATGAAACGCACACACACACGCATGTACACACACACACACACACACACACACACACACACACACACACACACACACAAAGACCCTAGTTATCAATTTTCACCTTCCTCAGCAGCATTGACTGTTGCCTATATACTGGTGGGTAGAAAGGGTCACTGCATATGACTGCAGGTAACCCTTCACTGGTTTGTGGATTACCACATCTGTCTTTGTGTCCCTTTTATCATAAATAAATGGGGCAGCAGGTGACATAATGGCCACACCTGCTGGCCTGCATTCAAAAGGAGCCAGATTCGAATCCCACCTCCTTCTTGATCAAGTTACTTATTATGAATTGATATATGAAAAATGGACTAGCTGTATAAATGGGTGAATCATTGTAAATTGCCTTGGAGGAAAGCATTATCTAAATATGCAGTGTAAAAAAACAACAACCACACCCTGTATTAGACTTCATGTAGCAGATGGATAACTATGGCAAAATTTCAGCAGAAAATAACAGATGGCATTCAAGTCTTTCACAACTAAGTCAGTCATAAATATTTTCACCAATAAATTTTGCTAGTGCAAAAAATACACTGAGGTCTGGTAGGTGCTTTACCCACCAACTGACCATTCAGGTTGGAACAAACAGCACACCAACCTTTATCATCCACACAGTGTTTACCCAGCAAGCCTGCTACTGGAAACACCCGCACTATTTGCTGTCAAAACCATCTGTTCATGTCGCAGGTCTGATCATCATCATGCTCACATCCACATGGAAAGCAAAGACATTAATGACCTCCTGGGGCAATGTCACAGACATAGAGCGTGAAAGTGACAAGAAAAAACATGAACACTTGTCCACAAGGAGGTGACTTAAATAAGGCGAGTGCCAGAACCTGTGCAGTGTCATTTTTAGAGGGCAGGTAATTCAGTTTGTTTGTTTGCTTGTTTTCATTTACACTGGCTCCTCATATTACAGATGTCTGAATTACAAATTTTCAGAGATTGAGATGTTTTAAACATCAATTATTTATCTTTAATTGTAGCTGATTGAATTTCTGGCATTGCAGTGACAGCTTTTCCACACCCAAGATTACTTGGCAGCAAAATGCACTCAGAGTAGGATTGTGGGTACGCCACTTCCTAATAGCTCATGTGCGGCATTCATGTGCTATGGTCAGTAACAAGATCAAGGATGTTTATGGGATGCATCAGTCAAAAACAAGTATAAAATAAGAGATTGTAGAAAGGTATTTTAATTTAAGTCATTTAAAGCTAAAGAAATTCAAAATTTTAAAACAAACTTTCAGCATATTTTTTTGTATTTTATCTGTATTCAAGACTTTTATATACCTGCATAAATAGAGAAATATCTGCATGACATCCATTATCTGTAACTTTTTTACAACGTTGATATGGTTCAAAATCAATCTCTTACTGTAGTACCCTAGAGCAAGGTAATTACCCTAAATTTATACAATAAAGCTATAGAAATGTGTAATTCATATATATTTATATAATACGGCACTTTGGACAAAATAATTGAATAAAAAATGTAAATGTACAGTACTGTGCAAAAGTCTTAGGCACCCGTAGGAAAAATGCTATAAAGCGAGGATGGTTCCAAAAATAATACCATGAATACTTATTAATCAATAAACCTTCTAAAAAGTGCAGTAGACAAAAAACTCAATCAAATCAATATTTGGTGTGACCACCCTTTGCCTTTAAAACTGCATCAATTCTCTTATGCAAACTTGCATGCAGTTTAAGGTAGAGGGTGGTAGGTTCTTCCAAACATTTTGAGGAACTGGCCACAGTTCTTCTGCAGACTTTGAGTGTCTCTGCATGTCCTCCCAGACTGACTTGATCATGTTGAGATCAGGGCTCTGTGGGGACCATACCATCTGTTGCAGGATTCCTTCGTTTTGCTGAAGATAGTTCTGTATAACTGAGATTGGGTGTTTGAGATCATTCTCAGGCTGCAGAATGAATTGGGACCAATCAGAAACCTCCCTGATGGTAGATTAGAATCTACCTGTTCTTCTCAACAGACATTGAAGTTGCATGCCTAAGACTTTTGCACAGTACTGTATGCAAATAAAAATTATGAAGTAAGCCTTACAGACCATTTTTTACCCATTATAGTTAGATTTGTAAATTTTACAAAACCTAACCAGCAAAAAAATTGAAGGTCATCTATGTTATTTAATCTGTCATTGACTATGACTTACAGGTGACTGGGAGTTTGGATTTACATAGTCCCAGTGGTGTCCATAAACTGAAGAGGCAGCATTCACAAGTCCGCTGTAGATATTTGAATAAATTTCATTTTTAAGAGTGAGTGGCATGGCCACCCTGCTCCTGTGATGCTCTTTCTGTTACCTCTGTTTTTGGCACAGGTGTCACACCCTGGTCTCAGTATACAAAACAGATCTTTCCATTCATAGCCACCCAGGCTGTGCTCAAAGGAAAGAATCGCATCATAATCCCAACACAGAGTTATCCCAGACCCTGAAAGGCCTCATCCAATTTATGGTGAGGGCTGGCTATCAGGAACCTAACATCCCCACTGTGGCAACAGGACCAGAACAGTCACCCATCCCCCCACAATCTGACCAGACACCACTAGTGCATCATAACCATAGCAAGCATTGTAAACAACACAAGACAACAACGGTCAAACTAAGTAAATGTCCTGGCAAAAATGGGCTTTAGCCAAATATTAAATTACAAGTTAAATCACTGACAATGCAGGTCTGCTATGAACTTAGCATGTAGTTGAGAGTTGTAAACTGCAGACCACCCAGAAAGCGATGAATCCTCATAAAGAGTGTGAGAGGGCCGTACGTACTGTTGGGGCTGAGCTGCTCCGCAGAAAGTCCTCCAAGATGCTGCCCCCCAGGTAGATCAGGTCTGAGAGACCACCCTGCCCCCCCCGCTGCTGCAGTTGCTCCCTGCACCTCAAGACGTGTGATGCCGAGCAGCTCACAGCCAACACTGGCACGGACTTTACTGGAGAGTCTGAACTATGCTCTCTCTCTTTCTCTCTCTCTCACTCGCTCGCTCACATTGTCGCAATGCCTGCTGTTCCCATTAGATCTGGTCCCTTTCTGACTCGCGCCTATTCTCACAACCACCCTCGCATACGCGCCTCCTTCCTACCTTTTCTCTCCTGTTCTGTTCATTCCCCCTCACTCCTCTCCTATTCTCGGTCCATCAATCTCCCCCCTCTTTCCTTCTCTGCCCTCCTTGCACTCACAAGGGTTTAATATTTGCTATTCTGCACCAATAAACAGAACAGTTAAATTTCCCCTCTCAGCTTGGAAAGCAAACATGGCACAAAGGAGAGGCAATGAGCGTTGCCTGTCAAACAAGATGGATGGTGCTAAAGCATGGTCATTGTCTGGTAAAATGCTCGAGAAAGCTGATCTACAGACAAAAATACCACCAGCAAACCTGCTACATTGTTGCATGTCACCCAATTTCTGAACATTTAACCTTCAAAAATGTAACTAATTAGATAACATAATGACAAACAATGCCAAGCATATATTTCAGCAAGTTCTCAATCTTGGCCTTGATGTGGTGGAATGAGCTCCCTCTGTCCCTCAGAATTTCTGAATCTCATCCAATATTCAAGAAGGTTCCCAAAATATCTTGTTCAGAATTCATTTCCTTTTTCCTGAGATGCTGAAAACTTCATAAGTTAGTCCTTCACCACCTGGTGCTTTTGATCCATCCATTTTTTTATTCATATGTCATTTCTATATGTAGCTACTTGAATATGTACCCCATGATGACTTTTTGGGAGAACTGTGTGTTGAACTGTTTACCAAGTTGCATATTACCAGATTTATACAGTGGAATACACAAAGGTTCTTTAGCTGCTAGGCTGCAGGAGGGATAGTGGTTAGAGTCATCTTTGGTTTTGGAAAATATAGTTTCCGCCTGCTGCTGTAACCTTCCACAAGGCACTTATCCTTTAATAGTGTAGTAAAAAATTAACCAGCTGTATAAATGGATAAATCAGTAGCAGTATCTTAACACTGTAAGTCACTTTTCAGCAGAAAATGAGCGGAATAAATAAATGCAGGCTTGTACGAAATTGGTAAAGCATTATAAGTATTTTTTTTTAAGTTTGGCATAAACTATTACCTTTTAAAAATTAAACAGGAACAGCTGCACAGCTTAATACTGAGCTCAAACGACACTTGGAAAAGACCTCTTGCCAACAAACCCGGGCACATGATCTGGATTCTAAACATATTGCCACAGATGTTATGGTTATAAACCAAAAACAGCAATCTCAGGAAATTTCAACATCCTCTCCAAAAATGCCAGGTGCAAAAGCCTCCTGTGAGCTTTTATGTTGATATTTTCTTTCCATTACCCTACTTAGCAAGGTACTTCTAGTTCACCCAACCACAGCCTTCCTTTTCATCTTCCCAATTAAAATGGACTGTGGTCAACATTTTAATGCATTTTATTTTCATCTCACAGAAACCCACATACTTAAATTTGATTTGATTTAATGTCAGGTACAGAAAGCAAACAGATGATTTCAATAAAAATGATGTTAGGAAGGACACCAGGATGTAAAATGTTTTCCACACCAATATCTAATGTTTTCTAATATTTTGCTCTGCTTTTGTCAACCATATGTTTGCATGTTTAATGGCAGACATTGACATTTAAAGACAGCTCTCAACAAAGGTAATGGTACCTTTCTGAAAACATTTTCAAGATTTGAACACCTTTATCACAACTGATTTATTTATTTAGCCGAGCCTCTTCTCCAAAAGTGTTTTACAGGCTGTAATAATTTACTCATTTATACAGATGGCCAGTTTTTATTGTATTAGTTTAGGGTAAGTACCTTCTTCAAAAGTACAACAACAAGTAGGATTCAACCTGGATCAACCTGGAAGGGTGCATATCTAATCACTGTGCCACCTGTTGAAAACCTCAAACACATTTAAAACTTCAAATCTCATTTTGAGATTAAAGGCAAAGGGTAGTCACACCAAATATTGATTTGATTGAGGCTTTTTTTGTCTACTGCACTTTTTAGAAGGTTTATCGATTAATAAGTATTCATGGCATTATTTTTGGAACCATCCTCGCTTTATAGCATTTTTCCCACAAGTGCCTAAGACTTTTGCACAGTACTATAAATCTGCAGTATTTACCATAAATCCAGCATGTTAACAACCACCTTTCTCAGAAATATTGCTTAGACACTGAAGATTGTCAGTGCAGGCTATTATTATCATTATTATTATTATTATTATTACTGAATTTCTCATCTATGTTGAGCATCTTCTCAGTGCAGTTGATGACACTCTGATGTACCCAAAATGCTGCCTTGAGAAGCTATTTATACAACAACCAGTTATTTTTTATTTCATTTCATGGCATATTAGCAAAGATATATGTAACATGTTACAGTGCTCAGTGCTCATTCAGCAGTCCATTCAAGCAGCAAACCACAGCATTGAAACAGTGCAGGAAGCACAGGCTGAAATGGGTGTCGCTGGGATGGCATCGGGGAAAAACTCCCACGGCATGACACATTCAGGGTACTAATCAATCTACACTGATTTGCAAAATAATGCCAAGCATCCTAATTGGGATGAAAGCCTCTGCTGGACGGGGACTCCAGAGAGTGAGGGGCATTGAATGCAGCACTGAATACAGGGCCATTCTCTCCTGAAAGCAAGAGCTCAGGGGAAATAAGCTGGGCATTTTAACACGATGGCACCCACAAAACACTCAGGATTATAAGTTTCTTAACTTGTACCAGAGTTCACACACAACCAAAGCTTGAAAACTGGGTTGGTTCTTAGATAAGTTTGTTGTTACTGGAATGACTGGGAAAGGGATTTTGGGTTCAACAGTATTAGTGACCAGCAGGTGGCATACTAGTTAGAGATGCTGCTTTGCACTTGCTATAGTACCCTTAAACACATTACATATGCTGAACTGATACAGTAAAAAGTACCCAGCTCAGCAAATCACTTTAGGACGATTAACAAGTAAGTGAATATGTAAAAAAGGCATCAGCTAAATAAATAAATGTAAAGAAAGTTTTGTCCAAAACAATATACCTACAACTGGCAATAATTTGTTTAAGGGGAATCCAAATTTCCCTGAATATGTATCGCAAGAAAACATATGCCATCATCCATACATGCCATACCAAATCAAATCAAACACTCAAAGCATGGAAATCAAATTACATACATTTAGCACTTTAATAAACTAAACGTAATAAAGCATTAGGCAGTTATATGGTGATCTGACAGACGCACACTAGCTCATGTCACAGACAGCACTAGAGGAAAACAAAAAAAAGCAATGACTTGATACATTACTATATCAAAGAGCAATTTGTTATGAAGTGCACAAATAAACATCTCGTAATGTAACACCTTCCCACGCTACTTCTGGATACACCCACACAAGATCAGCCACCACAATATCTCCCAGAGCCAGAACCCTCATTCTCAATTCACACCCACAAAATTGGATTTTCATCAGTTAATGCTGTAAAAACAGCAGCAGTGATTAGTGCCACATTATTGCCTACTAATCGTGCATTAAAGCAATAATTCATTCCGATTTTCAGCAATATTGCAGAATCATTAACTGAAAGGTCATTGGGTCAGGCCTGTAAAACATTTTAGAAATTTATGGAAAATCAATGGCAGCAGCTGGCATAGTAATTAAAGATGTCACCTTTCAATACAAAGGTCCTTGATTTTGCTGCAGTGCCCTTGAGTAAATCATTTACACTCAAATTCTCCAGTAAAAATACCTTGCCATATAAACAGATTAATGTGCTCTAAATATACTCAACTAACATTGCAAGTCCTCTTGGACAAAGATATACATTAACTAACACAGTACTGAGGCCTGCAAGAGCCCAACAACACCCTGGAGGCTCATGCGTGGGTTTCAGGCCCCCAGTGGGGTCTTTAGCCCAACCGCGTAGCTCTGTGCTGAAACCTGTCAAAACTCAACCCACTGTAATTCACAGAACTGGGCTGAGAGAGAAGGCAGCAGTGTGTCTTGGGAAAAGTGTTTATGTGTATGCAGGCCCTGCCGCATATTTCATCAAATAAATCAAGTTGAGAGTGCAGTTCCTGGGCGGCAACACTGTGGAAGCTGAACAAAAAAAAACAATGATTTTAAAAAGCCCCATTTGATGTAATGCCAAGAGACTCAAGTAACAGGAACAGGATGGTTTGCGGTTGTGTGTCAGGAGACGGTGTGGGAACAATGCTCCTAACACTGTGCTGGTGGCAATAAAAAAATTTAAAAATCATCTCTAGTTCAACTCATATGGCAATATGTGCCACTGCAGGAAATAAACTAGGGTTTCATTTTCAATGACAAATGGATGGAAGAGTACAAAACCTTCTAAACTGGTCAGAAGGCAGTGGACAAATTTACTGACAGCAAAATCCTGCACACTGTTGACCACAAGTATTAAAACAGCATGGAAGCCAGTTTCATCAACATTAGTAAAACACGACAACATGCAAATACTTCTCATTAAACTACATTTTTTAGTTTAGTTTTTTAGGAAATTATTCCTATTCATTTTAAAATTAATTACAATGTCATTAAAATACATTTAAAATAAAATCCAAGAAACTGAGGCTCTCTAAGATATTTTCCATTTCAACAGTCAAATACAGAGCTGTTAAAAATTTAAAACTATTTAATATTCAAAAATAAAAAAACACTTAGCTATTGTTAAGCAAAGCAATGTGTATGTGTATCTAGAAACTTTGGTGCCTGAATAATTACAGACCGCATCTACAGGTAAATCATCCAATAGAACTAATTGATAAGACTCACTGTTTTAGCAGAAACACCATTTTGTGGTCTGGTTATTTATCACTGCTGTTATAATCGGGAGCTGTAATTGCTTTCACGTTCTCGGCAAAAGCCAGGAAAGATTATTGTGACGCAGACTTATGAGAAAATGAAGAATTCACTGGACAAAAGCGCTTTTCAAAGTTCCACACCAGGCCAATATTAATAATGAGGGCAGAGAAGGAAACAAAAACTGTGTCTAAGCATCCACTATTTAAGTCACAAGTTTGGCAAACTGTGGGACATTTTCCATGACTGCCTCATCAGTCACAGATAACAACCCTGCAAAATGAAAAGCAATTTAATAAAGCCTTTCAACTATTAACCAATTTCTCTGCTAACACTGGACTGGAAAATGACACTGAGTTTAAGGGAAAAGGGAATGATGTGAGTTTCTGTATCTTACCTCGCCAAAATGTACATAGCACTACCCCCCACCCTGCTTAATAAGTGTATATTATTCAGGTTTAATGAGACATGGGTGAGAGGCTTAGTGACTTGTGTAAATTTAAATACCCATGAAATGTCTGTATCAAACAATCCTCGCAGCTGTGCCCATAGTGATGAGTTTTTATTCTTCCACGCATTTTATTTTTTCCCTTTTCATACAAATTACTTCAGCATGAGACTCAACAAGAACAGTCTCAGTTCCAATTTCACATGACACATGCTGACAGATTCTGAATTGTAAACTTGACTCATTCTGATTGGGTGTCATAAGTCTATAAAAGTTAAACCCCATTTACTTCTCTTTGATACTGACAGGTCCTAATGGTTCCCACTAATTTCACCGAGGATCAGCTGGACAAGCACAAGATACTAAAAAATGCAGTTGAAAGGCTCAGGATTCAAATCATTACTCTTAGATGAACAGAATATCAAGAACCACAGTTGCAGCATATTTACTACTATAAATTGGGTCCTCGAACTGCAAAGGTTCAAGTTACAATTTTTCAAAATTGCACACATTTTTCCATTTTGTTTCAATTGTTTTTTCAACATGTGTTTATTTTCATAATTTGTTTCTTGCAGAGAGAACATCATCTGCTTCTAAACCCAACCATTAGTTTGCAGTAAATGCACCCAAGCAGGACAGGTGTGGAGGACCACCTTCACTCACTGTGATTATAGCCCAGGTCTTGTGTTCCTGAGTTCTGGTGATCAACAAGAAAAAATATTTCACATGTCCATGGCAAATGAATCGGTCAATAGCATTAGATAGGAATGCATAGAAAACTATACAATTTTTTTCAGTTGTTTAAAATTAGTCGTAATTTTAATCTAACTCTAAGTTAGTAAAAATGTTTTAATTTACAAAATTTTACGAAAGTCCTGTGATAAATCTCATCTACGATATCCCAAGTCATGCCCTGTGTTCCACAGTGGGCTAGAACACAGAAACTCTGCACAGGATGAACCCTTGATAAAAAGTCAGAGACTTACAGTACTGCTTGGCAGACTCAGTCAGCAACAGAGCACAGCAGTGATCTCAGTCCACAGCAGAGAATATCAGGTAGATACTTTCACCCTAATAGTACAGGGGCTCTGCATTAGGTGGGACCTAAACTGAATCCAACTCCTTCTCAAAGCATTGAGGTTACTACCACCATTTGGGGGCACTGGGATTGAAATTCAGCAACTCTAGTGCAGCCAACAGCAGAGTGCATCTCACCATCCACCAGGGTTGTCTTAAATCATACTGAAGAAAAACACTTAAAAAGGCAGTAAAGCATACTGTCAATCATTAATCGAGGCTGTTTTCCATTTCAGGTCTGGGCTCACATCAGAGCTCCACTTAGGAGATGTGCAGAAGTAGAAAAGTGCAGAAGTAGAAAAGTGGTGCCACTGAAAATTTTATTTTGTGATGAAACATATTAAAAACTTGCTAAATTGGCATAAGCAAACAGTTTAAAAAGCTATAAACCTTTTTAAAAACACTGGTCATTTAAAATTCCAGACAAACAGCCATGATGGATTTAGCAGTTAGAAGAAACCAGGTTTGAATCCAACCTCCTGCTGTAGTACCCTTGATCAAAGTACTTATCCTGTATTGATTCACTAAAAGTTACCTAGCAGTATAAATAGGTACCTAGCAGTATAAATAGGTAAATCAAGCATCATAAGACTAGAAGTGACTTTGTAAAGGCCATCAACTAAGCAAACAAATTTATCTATTATACATTTGGTACAGTTGCATTGGCACATCTGATGATGCAGATCCCACAAAATCTCCAGCCTGTGCAAAAATGCCAACAACACCTTGTTCAAAAATCATTGGTTTGTAGTCAAAATACTGTTCAATGTCTTCTGCAGGTGACACACAACTGGACCCCAACGAAAATCACCCAGTGTCACAGCAGGCTGGCACACTGCTGATTCCTATATGTCAAGCAAAAGGCTCAAAGCTCTGAACTTTTCGACACACAGCACACAGCAGACCCCACTGCACTGATTTCTCTACTCACTTTCTGCAAACACCCCGCTGACATAATATCGCCTGCAAATGTCTGCAACTCTACACGTCATATTTCAAACACTTTCAAGGCAATGCAAATGTAAAACGTCTGAAATCTGACTGTAAAATCAAAGTGTGACTGATGTGTTGCTAACACAGCCCTAATAGCAAGGTTAAAAAAAGTCCTACTGCAAAACACCCCCCCAAAAAAGGAATACTTTGCAATCCATAAAGCAGTTAAATATCTTATGTGAAAGACTGTAAAAGCAGCTCTTGATACAAATTCTAACAATTTGTACTGAAACCATATAAAGAGCTAGTTAAAAACATAGTGAAAATGTTTCAACAGCAATGGATTAACCAGCTATTTAGTGAAAAAATTAACAACACTGGTATTCCCACTGCAGCAAGTTATTTATTTATTTGACACATATCCGCAAAGATGTTTACAATGATCACTACAGCAGGAGATGGAACTCAAACCTAAGTGTTTCATGGAGAAAGCAACAACTTGAATCACTACTCTACCCGGAAGTGAAGCAGACTGCCAGAGAGAGGTCAGTTTTAGCAGAACTCAAGTACTAAAGCCTCACAGTAGACTTGAGTGAAGAAGACTTCATTACAGGCAAAATCAAAACATTAATCAGACTAGTAAAATTTAACATCATATGAAGTTCTCTACAAATGGATAGTTGACATGTTAACACCACATCTTAATAAACCCCTTTGAACTATGGTCAGTATGTCTTCCAGAAAGGAGTCCTACATCCATGTTCTGCACAACAGCCATGCGTCCTCCTCACAGTCCCACATGCAATCACATAATATTTTTGCCTGAATTCACCCAAACACTAATAAATAAAGCTTTTTGTAGATTTCCAGTATTCCTCAGATTATGGAGGGCTGCTGTCTCATAAGTATTCATACTTCACATTGTGTAACTGCCAAGGAGGAATTGACAGCCAATTCATAAATTCATGACTCATATATATTGAATTTTATGGTGCTCATGTTATGTTCTAAAAAAAGCCATTGTATGTATGTTACTGACATTTGTGACATCACCAAATTATCCAGAGACAAGAAAAGACTATAGCAGGCAGTCTAACAGGCTCAGAAACAAAAAATCTAGTATTCCCTCCACCAAACTAACAAAGAAAACATTTGAAAATGGAGGCAAAGATGAGAGGGCAGACATGATGGCACAAGCAACAAGAGTAGATTCAGGAGAGGACTCAATGGACATTCATCCAGTTTTGGAGCAACCTGCCATGTTCAAACTATTAATTGTAGTTTAAAAATTGTGATAAGACATCAGTGCCGAAAAAAATGGAGATCACAACTAGTTTTACAATTTTTTTAGGTTTTTTTTGTTGTTTGCATGTAAAGGTTTCCTAGGAGGATCACCAGAGATCTCTCAGGTGGCACACATGAAACCCTGGTTAAAAAAAAAAAAAAAAAACGGGAAGTGACTTCATTCTGATTGGCCAAATGTCAAGTCTAAGTGAGTGTTCAAAATAAAGTGTTTTAATTTTGATGTAAAGAATTTGAAAAGGGGCATCATATCCACACTAATTCTATTCTGTTCATCTCTGTCTCCCGGTGCCTTGTTTTTCATTTATTGGCTCTGTGACTTTTTTCTTAATTGGTCTGAATTTTCATTTATCCGGTGTTCAGCCATATTCAGTCTGACATGATAAACTGAGACTACGCATGAAAGTTGCACTAAGCAGCGGTGTGAGAGAGACTGTGAGACGCACTGCATTGTGGGAAACTTGTCCCCATGCTCTCAGTTGTTTTCCAGCACATTATAATTTCATTTGCGTACTCACATATGTGTTTACATCCTGTTTTGCATCTTCGTGATATCCTTTTCTAATGATTCATATATTTAAATGTGACATATAACCATCTTCCTCAAGCCAGTCCATACACTCTATCATATTAAGTTCAATTTATTAAATAATGATTTTTCAACATTTATGTAATGTATTATTATTAACTGTTATACATTATGTTTTATTGTGCTACAACTTTTTTCCTTCTAATATTAGGCATCCTGTAGGTTGATTTTGCGGTGAAATTGCAACAAGCTGCAGTTTTTCCCATTTCTTTATCTGATTCTTGTTTTCAGGAATTAAATAGGACCACATTACGGGAAAGAAACATTTCCATAAAAACAGCATTTTTCAGACTGCAGACAAGTTGAGATGTGGACAAAAAAAAAACAAATTAATAAAATCACTACCAAACACACGTTCCAGATTACCCAGATATTACAGAGAGCAAGCATCAAACCTCAGAAACTACAATCTTTCTATTTGCTAAGCATACCAAGCACGGCTGGGAAAAAAAAATCACAATTAGGCAAAATTAAATATATTCAAAAAGACCAACAGTACAGCAGGCAATTTGAAAAATACAGATTAAATCTAACAACTTTTTACACATTTTTACTATGTGGAGAGTGGACAGCACCAACTATAAATTTAGGTTACCATTAACATTTCTAACAGGTCAAAAGCACATGCTCCATTTCTGATATCCCTGAGAGAGTGTTTTTAAAACAGATATAGGCCATATGCGTAAATAAGAAACCCAGTTTCAGACAAAGTATCACAAAAAATGCATACATAGACAGTACAGTAGACAGTTGATTATTTTTTTCAAATATTACAAAACTGGGGCGATTTGAATGCAACAGTTAAAACTAGATGAATTCAAACTTCTTAAATTCAAGCCATCATTATAACATGTAATAGAATATTTTGCAAGTGTTAAACTCAGAGAGGTTGGCCCTTCGTGGTTCCACTGTTAAACGTAAAGGTTCAGAAATGCAGAACCTTCCAGAAGCGGTATTTCATTGTCTAGCTGAACAGATACAGCTTAACAGATACACTTAAGTGTACTGGATCTCCTTGCCCACCAGCCACAGCCCATGGAGCATTTTTATTCAACATGCTGCTTGGTGACAGAGAGACTCCATATTGCATAGACTGATCCATTTGATGACAGCCACCCCACGGGTGTTTCGGTGAGGTCAAGGAGACTGAATTGGCTGAATTGCCTCCTCACCACAGGGTAATGGAGGGACGAGCATGGAAGGAACCTGGATCAAATGCCACCTCCTGCTGCAGCACCTCTGATTAAGGAACTTAACTTGAATTGATACAGTAGAAATTACCAAGCTGTATAAATGGGTAAATTGCTGCAAACAACTGAACACTGCAAGTGACCTTGCAGAAAAGTGGCAGATTGATAAGTAAATTTAAAGGTAACCACCATAAGCAATACATATCTCAGTCCTCGCATGATGAGAACTCTGATTTTCCCTTTTACAATGAAGAAACACAGAACTCACAATGTCAGAGGGCTTTAGCTTAGTACCATTGTGAAGATTGGACCATCATCTGAAAGCAGCTGAGCACAAATAAAAATAAAAATCACCCAGTATCACGGCAGGCTGGTACAGAACTGAGTGGCAGCGTGGGCACATGTGACTTGATGTGACAAATACAGGTGCTACCTCACGCGCCGCAGAGGAGAACACAGCTTCTCTCAACAAGACTGCTGCCAGGTGGTGAGAGACAGAGAGAGAAGATAGAATAACAGACAGAGAAATAGAAATTGGGAAAGTAGGAGGGATGATTGCTTCACACTAGCTGAACAGTTTGAGAACAGGATGCCCATTTAGTGCTTTCTTTGCCCTGCCTTCAGTATTTCACTATACAAGGTCCTGCTTGGTGCATCTGTGTCTCTGTGGTCTGGATGGAGACAGCACTCGTCACATGGACAGCAGGCTTTAATGTCATTGCTAAAGCGCTCTCCGTAGGAATCCTGCAAAATAAAACTGTTTTAGCCAGTGACTGATCCTAGCATCGTATACCGTTCACTTTCAGCCGTGATTATACTGTGACTGACATATGACAGCTAGTGACTCACTCACAATTCCCAGCTATTTTGCAGAATGACTGCATTGCCATTTATTTCTCTGTACTCTTGCTGTCGTGTGAGATACCAACCAAAAGTTCAAGTTCATTTGCCAGAAATATTTTTTTTCTATATTCAGCATTCTATGTGCAACTCTTCTGCAGCAATTCCCAGAGACTGTGCTGATTTGCTTTCATTTTTCTGTCCAGTTCACCCCATACAGGTGTTGCCCAGGTGTACTCGGACTTTACACTGTTACTGTGCTATACATGTGCTTTGTCCTTATGTACTTGAGGTTGCTGACAAAGACAGCACAGACCAACTGTAGTGCACTTCACACTAACTAGACAGTATACAGTTTTGCAGTTAAGAGACATTGAGAAACAGATTGCATAACTCACAAAGCAGGGAGTAAAAGACAGTCAGCAATACTGTGTTGACAAAGAAGCTGTTGTTCTAAAACAACTACAATGGTCACTTTGCCCCCCTGTTTCCCCTGTGGTGTGGCCAGCTGTATCCACGTACACTTTATCTAGGCCAGATGTCCAAAGGAGCTGCCCGCTGGGGTGCACCATGAGGACAGTGGTGGTGGGGGCTCACACCTGTGACCACCTCTGTGTGAGGGAAATGAAGCAATGCTCTGATGAGGTTCGAGGACCCAAACGTATAACTGCCTTACGTAACTGATATTGCAATCACATTCTTGGGGGAATTCGAGCACCTAGAGACAGACCAAAAATAATTCATAGCAGAGAGGCAGAAATAATGGATTGTATAAAACCAAACCAGACTGCTGAGACCCCATCACCTGGCCCAATTTTGTACCCTTGGTAGCCGTTCAGAGATGCCACCTTATTTCACATGCTATTAAAATTCCATCTTCAGCAGCTCTTGGGAACATATGAAGAGGAGGTCCTTCACAAGGTAAAGAGTCAGCAGTCACAGTTCTCAGTTTCTTTTTCATTCTCCCTGTGCAGCTGTCTCTTACACACCTTGGTGTGACCACTCTGTGTGCTATAACCTCTAAAACCAGAAAAAATAAACATTGTGATTCTGGGCAAAAAAATTAATATGTTAGACAGTTAAATGAGCAATCACGCAAAAAGAACTTTAATACAACAAAACCTTAGTTTACGTCCTCCCTATTCATGTCCTGTCAATAGTCTCTTCTTTTTTATACCAAAAAATTGATTTAAGTTGCAATCTCCCCATATGTCTTTCAGCCTACTCATGGACAAAAAAATCATCAAATATGTTCTGAAAGCTTGTTGCAACATTTTCAAACTGAACTGTGTATAAAAACTCCCCATCTGTAATGTAATGTTACTTGTATTGTCCCTGCTGAGTACCATAGTGTGAATTCTACATCCTCTACATCCATTCATACAACACAATATCTACAATCCAAAAACCCATTATAATATCCAAACCACAAGTGGAGAAATGTTGAATAGCCCATTGAGCCTGACTAAGGGGGATCTGTTCCAACTTTCTATCCAGTCAGCTGCACATTTTTATCCATGTCGCACAAAGTGCTGATATTGCTAAATCTCCATTGCTGCAGAAGAAGAGCAGGAGAGAATAAGACTGATGATGATTTGCTAGTTATGTAAGCAATGTACAGTGTTTTAATGATATTTGGGAAAGTTGGCTGAGATTTTTCTTGGGGGTGCACATTTAAATTTTTTCCCCATTTATAGCAATGGGGAAATAGGCTCCCTATTTTCCCGGTTCAGGAACAGACGAGGATTGTAATCCGGGGTATAAATGTACTTAACTATGTGTCCATTACTTGTTGAAGGTTGACAGTTTATGTTGTAGACCCATACCACACAAACATGGATGTTGCTATGAAACATGTTCTGAAGGCCCAGACTGACAGCTCTAAAACAGAGGGTACCCAGAAAAGGTAACTATGCTGGCTCCTCGTGTTATAAACAGGTTATGACTGTTCAAAGAAATGGACCTTTATTTATTTTTTAAATTCATTTTTATTTTCATGTTTGCCTTTATTTTTAGCATGAACATCACCTGTGTTTATTTGCCAGTAAAGAGCACCAGAGTAGGGATGTTTGGCCAGATTCATTCAGCTCACTTGCACAGTGTCTACAGCTTGAGTTTTGTCTTGGTGACCACTGGAAAGTAAGAAAATATAAAGAAATATTTATAGGATAAATGAGTCAACAATTAGCATTAAACAGGAATTTATAGAGATAAATTTTTATTTTCAATCATTTCAAAGTATAGTACCTTACATTAAGTTAATAAAATGTAGGTAGCAATCTTACAGCAAGTTTCTATATTTACTATAATTATATCCAAGACTTTTCAGAATGTACCTAGCAAATAAATTGAAACAAATATGTTGCTATGCTTTCATTAGTTGCATTGTAGTGGTTAAGGTTTCATTGGATCTCTATACAACACGAGTTGTATAGAAACAGCAGCGCAGAGTAATGAGGTCTGGAGTCTTGCTGCTCATGGTATAAACAAACTGTAAAGTATTTGCATATTCAAAAAGACCTAGCATATGTCAAAACCCATTATGTTTTTTGATACATCCAGACCCTCTCACCTGAACTTAACCACTCCTTCTGTCTTAATATAGGGACCTAAATGAGTTCATCTTGAAGGTAGCACAGCAAGTAGGATGCAGGTTCAAACCCAGCTCAGTCTGTGTGGAGTTTGCATTTTCTTTGCGTGGGTTTCTTCCAGTTGCTCCGTTTTTGTCCTAAGATGTGTGTTCAGGTTAAATTACCTGTTGAATTGCCTGTGAATATGTGTCAGTGTGGCTACCCTGTGGTGGAGTGTCATTCCATCCAAGGTGTAGACTCATAGCCTAGCATCCAGTGATTCCAAGGTAGGTTCCAGACTGCAGCAAGCCTGACCAGAAATGAGTGGTTAAGGATAATGTTTGGATGGATGCTCATTATATTAGTCAAATCATTTACTACTATCAAGGCTTTCTGTAAGGAAGGAAGGAGACTGCCAGCATCCTGTGTGACTCAAGAATATGGTTCCAAGAAATTGCAGACACACAGAAAAAAAACACAATATCCTGACAATTGCAAGGATCTGCAAATGTCAGACTAGCAACACACTACGGTCCCACCAGAACAGTCATCCCACTTCTGTCCCTCCTCATCACCTACAGCAATACCCATCACCGACAGCAGCACCAGTGGGAATGAGACAGACATGGTAGGAAGGATAATGAGCAAAATACAGCTCTATGTTACACACTCCAGTGTCATCCCCCTGCCACATCTATAACTGCCAGCATTCGACAGACTCAGAGACCATCTCATCTACAAAACCAAAGGACTTTTTATTAAGGTCAACAGTTGTGGCAGCAGGCACTATGGCTAAAGTTGTAAACCAGAAGGTTGTGGGCTCACCAAGTACCACAGTAATGAACCCTTAACTTTGGCAAACAATGCTAAATGCACCAGAATACTGTTCACTTTTAAAATCAAAAACTCCATCTTGTATTATTTGAAGAGGCAGTCCATACTCTTCTAACAGGATCGAAGCCCCCAAAGCAAGACACAGATTCACAGACCTTTAAGCCAGAAACAGAACCCATGGCTTCCTTTCTGAATTAAGAAATAACATAATTTAAAAGCCATTATTTGAACTGGCTTTCACCCTCCTTTAGTGCTTCACTTCTTTCATGTAAATGTTTTGTGAGAGCAGCTAGTGTCAGGTTTAGTGTTCTTGCCTTGCAATTTGAAGGGTCAAGGTTCAAATTCCTGCTGTGGTTTCTTCTATCAAGCCACCTATTCTGAATTAATACACTAATAAGAAACAGTAATATCCAACTGTATTAATGGGAAAATCAATGAAAATATTGCCTTCTTCCATAAGTGTCTTTGGATTGCAAATGTGGAAAGAATGTGCAACTATACACTCTTTGAGCTGGATTCAAATCTAAGCCCAAACATGCAGCTAAAGCATAGTGAGGCTCTACTGATATCACTGCACCACCATGTTGCTTTTGTACAATGGAATCAGCTAAATAAATAATATTAGCTGCATAATGAGAATTTATTCCAGATTCTGATTAAAATTAAAATGTAACCTTGTTAACCCAATAATACCTGTGGACCTCAAAGAGGTGGTCACTCTCTAACTGATTATCCAAAAATCTGACGGTCCCCAGACATGCATATACCTTGACAAAATTAGTTCATTTGAAAAACAAAAGTCCAAATTCAACAGATTCAATTAATTCAATTAATGGATCACTAAGTTTTCCGTTTTGCTTTAAGTAATACAGCAGATCCACAGCAAAGGGGTACCTCTAAAAATAATCCTAAACACAGTTCACTGTTAATGAAATTACATCGGAAACAGCTTAAAACACTGAAATCCCTCTTTAGCTGAGTTAAGCTGCTTCTGACATAATCGTAGGACTTCAACAGAATGTGACTGTCGCTCTCAAATGCAGCGGCAAATGAAAGCACTCTTCTGTCCGCTAATCTGGGGAATTTATGCCAACTAATTGCCTCATTCCCAGGACATGTAAAATTTATTAACCTTGAGACCCCCATCTCCAAAAGATGAAATGCTGTACCATTTGCTTTCTAAGGACAAGGCTGTGATCAAGCGTTAAGTGATCTCAGCCTCTCAAGTGTCTCAAATGCCTGTCTCTGCCTTTTGCAACACAAATTGCATGCAGCTTAATATCAAAATAAGTAACCAGGTTGTAAAAAATTCTGAAGTCCCAGTTAATACAGTCAAATCATATAGTTTCATTCATGTATAAAACACTGTCATTATCAGATGAATATTAATACATTAATATTCTATTAATATTCTTAATAAGCTTAATTTATTGCAGGCTACATTTTAATTAGGGAAAAATCAATTTGTTGAAACAGCAAGCATAACTAGGAACAAATGGTTTTAATATTATCACAGGTTCAGTTCTTGTGTGGCTAGTTTATAACAAAGCCAATGATCAGTGATAAGTGATAATTCAAGTATTGTGATGCTAAGCCAAAAAGCTTTAAATCAATGACCAACCTATGTTATCTGAATATACTGTTAGCCTACATATTAAAGAAAAATGTTGCATTTACCATGCATCAGATTACAATATAATTTTACACTAATATAGTTTAATATAAATAAAAAAGATGAGAGGAAACTCAAGATTGGCACTTACAACCCTGGGCTCTAGACCAAAAAAAATCTTAATCTTTTGCTCAAATTTTTTGCTCATTATCAGACACAGCACTTTAAGCGTTACAGACCCTGAAATTGTTAGTTTTAAAAATCGGACTCTGTGTATAACTGAAGAATTTTATTCCATTAAAAAAACTTAATATTGTTGATAAACTCAAGCTGACTTTTGGTTGATACATGATGCCAAATGGAATCTTTGCTGATGAATAATGGACATGCTAAATAGTTTGTGTGCTCCACTTGGTGTTCTGTTTATTTGAGAACAGTGAAAGTTGATAGCATTGTGAACAAATAGCTGTCAAGATATTGATATATGCTGTGTATCATCCCATGAAAACAACGTGTTTATTTCCTCCAAAACTCACATTAATGAAGATGCAAGTACATTGGAACACCAGCTGGGAAAGTAAGTGTGATTGTTCAGGACTGACAAACACAATGGGAATGGGAAAGGCTGCATTCTTTGAGACTAACACACAAATTCAGTAACTTTTATGTTGCAGGGCCTGCAGTCCAAAGGGAGAAGGTCCTTTTGGGAATCCATTTCCTAACTGCATGAAAGGAATCAGGGCAGGGGCTGCCTGCAGTTCTGTATTTCCTACTAGGCTTCCAGGCTCATTGTCTAGGCCTTGCAAAATTTGCAGGGCCTGTGAAGAAGGTGCAAAGAAAATTAATAAGCAGAAAAAGTAAAGAAATAAGGAAAGATGGTGGCAGAAAGTTAACAAAACTTAAATTTCACAATTCTTATTTAAAGACATTAAAAAATGATATAGATTCTCTTTTCCACAAAGTTTTTACTAACGTTGCTCTCAGTGCACAAAAGTGCCAAAGCACTTTAAAGGACATCATTCAATTGGTGTTTGCCCCTCTTTTTGCACATTTCAGAGTGAAAGTGGTTACCAGCACCAAAATCTACCCCTGAACACCTGAAACAATTTTCACCATCTCCTGTTTGCTTTATTATCTATACAATCAAAAAATGTTATAATAGATGTAGTTTGACTTATTCTCTAAAAAGGTTTTGTAAAAGTCTTGGATATAGTTATAAAACATGCTTTAAGACTTTTATTTGGCCATTTTTACTAACTTTGACCTATATTATAGCTAATCTTTAAGTGGTTGAAAATACTGTCTTTTCAAACTCCTAATTTAAAATTGTCATTGTTGACTGAATCATCCCATAAACATGCGCAACTTTCATCATCGTGTTATTCATAATCGACAATCAGGCACAAACTGTAAACACTGTGGGAGAAACATGAACAAAAGTGGGCTTACATTCCCATAGTGTTCTGGTGCATTTTATTACCAAGTCACTTCCACTGTGCAACAGAAAAAGTTTTTAACAGAAAACACAAAAATAAATAAACTGAAAAATATTGGCACCTCACTCGGATGTCACATCCAGAGTGTAGCTTCATAGCTCAGTGCCCAAGGATTCCAATATAGGAACTGGACAACAGTTAATGATAATTGATGGATGGATAGATTGATATTGGCATCTTTGAAAATTCCCAACATGAAAAACCAGGGTACAGATTATGAGCAGGAATTACTGCAATGCTCACATCATATTACTCTCTATATCTCTGAAATATCATATGAATCTATAGTAGGAGGAGGGCAACAATACCAATACACCATATACTATCCCCATACGTAGAACTGAGCAAACACCATGCATTTTAAATATTTCCCACACCACACTGGAGCACAATGAGTTCCACTGACGGGCCACAGTATCTGTAGCTGTAATCTACACAGGATCCCCCATCCTGCCACCCCCCCGATGTTGTGCATGTCCTCAGCTGGGCACTCTCTTTAATGATGTCGTTTACATAACCACACTTGAGGGCTCACTAGAGTTCAGTAGCACTGTGGTCGGCCCTTGTTGCACAGATCCGTTTCAAGGGCTGAGTATCACTCACTCAGCCAGGTGACGGGAAAACACGGATCGAGATACTCCTGATTATGAGGAGCCAAAGGCCAGGCCTCACTTTCTGTGCTTCATGTTACTCTTCACAGTGCGATGCAATCCAATTTTGAATCTAACAGACACCTTTACTCCCATCTGTCTTTCCCTCGAGCAACTCCACAAGCCCAATGCATTCAAGCACAGTTAAGTAGTTATTAAAGGCATCAGAATTATTTGGCATGGGATTATTAGAAGGCGATTACATATAATATCATAGGGAAAGGAAGCGTGTTTTCATTTTCAGTCCAATTAATGTGTAGTTAGCACTGAGTAGCAGCAATAACAAAAGTCATAAAAATCTTTTTTGCACTTTCAATATTTTTAAGTTAGTATTACTTCATTTTTTATTAAAAAGGTAATCCTATATACTATGATCTGTCTCCATACTTGTACCTAAACAGACACCTTCTGGACTCTTTGCTAGAGTCCAGGGGGATGAGACTCAGCAGTCATGTTTCTCTCCTTGGGGCAGATCGATTGCTGCCCCTGTATGATCTGCAGTGACCATGTTACCCTGCCACCCCCAAGTGAGCAACTCCCACTCAAGGCCCCTGTAAATGGCTATCATATTGGCTGTCCATATCCACTAATATTCTTTTCATTACAGCGTCGAAGTTTCCATGTAAGAGAACAATGTGACCTGAAAACATGCTCCACATCTCTTGAAGGGTACCAGCATTGGACCTCCTACTGATGGTATTTGTGCAATTATATTAACAACAGTAAGCCCATAACAAAATCATTACCTTATTTAATGTGTGAGTTTCAGTGATGACTTGTTCAGTTCTCTTTAAGGTGGACTGAACCCACTTATGGCATGAAGGTGCAGCAAGTAGCACTGCTGCCTGATAGCACCTGGGCTGGTTGAGTGATGATTATAGATGAAAATATATGATCGATCAGATCAATCAGATCAGTCTGTGTAGAGTTTGCATGTTCTCACGTGTCTGCATGGGTTTCCTCCCACAGTCCTACCATATGTGTTGTAGGTTAATTAATTGCTATATATTGCCCATAGTGTACGACACTCTGTATAGCGTGTAGCCACCCTGCAAATTGATCGTTGTCCCATTCAGGCTGTAGTTTTAAAGCCTAGTGCCCAGTGATTCTGGGATGAGTTCCAGATAGGTGCGACCTTGTCCAGGATAAAGCAGTTAATGATAATGAATGAATGGATGAAACCACCTATTCTTCAAGCAACTGACAAGACAAGACTACTATCAGTGCAATGGTAGCCCACATACATTTCCTCTATACAGATCTGTATACACTGAAGAAATAAAGCAGAACCATTTCATCATAAAGTCAAGGATTTTGAAGGATTTTTAAAGTCTTACTCAACTTGCTTTACCCATTTTCAGCACAACTGTTGAATTTCCATATATATTAAAGCTTCATTAAATGAGGCTAAATCAGCATACTAAAAATAGTGACAGAAGACAGTAGAATAGCACAGTAAGAAACAGACATGAAGGGAAATAAGTTAAAGTAGTTCCAAAAGCTCAGTATTACTGGGGAAATGAGGTGTCAATTTAATATGAATAGCTGTGCTTGCAAAGCTATAATGACTGGCATAATGTTTTTTAAACTGGCAATTTAGCCATCATTTCACAAACTACACACACAATGGAAATTCTCAGACTGTCAAACAACACTTGATGTGAAAAGCTGGCTATGCTTAATTTTTAATAAACACAGTCAATCTGAGTAAAGAAGAACAACAAGTATTATAAAACTAAACTTAGAGCCAGTATGTTGCCCAGATGACTCAAGATTCAGAAACTGAATTAACAGTTTGGTAACACTAGGGACAGCAGAGTTTGGGGATGGAAAACTACTGAATACACTGTGAAATCCAGAGCCAACACCAGAGATCTTCAGTAACACATTTGGCAGGGAACTGCTCTTTGCTGCCAGCAAACTACAGGCCAGGGCAAGATAGAAATTCAGTTTTAGTACAATTAAATTATTTTCAGGGCAGGGCATGTTCCATTAACCTTCTAAAGAACAGACTGCAGAGGCGGTGATCTTACACTGGGGGGGGGGGGGGGTTTTTTTAAACCAAAAAAAAAA